>CAJNSZ010000003.1:329910-355628 GCA_905329745.1 Rotaria sp. Silwood2 | reverse complement strand
ATACTAACAAGCGCAAAAAAAATCCAAGGGGGGGGGGAGCCCAGGAAAATGCTAATTTTTTTCGCAAACTCCGAGTGCAAAATTTGTTTGATAAAACTCCTTCGTTTGGATGTAACATCACTCCCCATGACTTTCATTTGGGATCCATGCTCAGAAGTCGAGATTCAGTATACTGAAAAATCCTGGATACGCCACTGCCGCACATATGTAGCTCACTCTTAACAAATCATCGATCAATGATAAGTAGTATGCATCAATAGATATGACCTATTATATCGGAATGAGAAGCACGTATATGCATTTACGGTCTCAAAAGTTTAAAACCGATTACATTGTCTATCAAATCGATTAATATTCCAATAACATTTTCTTACCGGACAATGATGATCAAATTTTGCAATACACCTGTGACATTCTTGACAATGTTTTGATCTAATTGGTCGTCTTATAAGACATGATGTACAAAAATTTTCAGAATCAAATAAATTTTGTTCAATTAATTGAATAATAATCTATAAGAGAAAGAAAGAATTTTTTTTTTACTGTTATATATCTACTTTTTTTTAAAAATATATTCATTCATACTTTAAATTGTTGCTTACGATCATTATTAATAATAACACCAGGATCACTTTTTATTGATAAATAATAATTTTTCCATGAAAAATATGTACATATAATAAGACCAAAAAAATTCCATGATATTATATGTATATCTAAAAGCAAAAAAAAAAAAGAGAAAATTTTTAACAATCAAAAAGAAAAACGTTTAAATTTCTAATTTACATTGAAGAAAATAATAGAAATAACAAATATAAAGCCAAAATATTGATGCTTGCGCTATCGCAATTGGTAAATATCGATCAACATTATCATCAAAAAATATTCTAAAATATAAAATTTAAAAACAAAAATCAATTTAGTAATTTTCGAAAAATTTCTTACATCATATATCCTTTTGTTAATAAAATTAATGTAAGAATAAGAATAACTTTATAAATTAATGAAAAATTAAATTGAAATATAAATGCAATCGTAATTATAATAAAATAGGGTAAAAATTTTGTTCCGAAACGTCGATATAAACTATTAAATTGTAACCATTTTGGTAAATTATGCTTTGGAAATCGATATGATGATAAAAGTGAGACTAAATACTTATTCATTGATTGTCTTGCTACTAATTCATATGCATCTTCATTCTAAAAATCAAAAGCAATCTGTATTCAATATGAATAAGAAAAACATTATAACACATACATCACAATTACGTATGTCAGTTTTAGCACCAATATCAAGAAGAATTTGAATAGCTTCAATGTTTGATTCAATAATAGCATAATGAAGTGATGTAAATTTATTAATTGGATTTTGATAATTTATTTGTGCACCAAGTCTAAACATTTTCATTTGTTCACTTTTAAAGATTTATTTCAAAATATAATATTACCGAATAAGTAATTGAGTTGGTTCTCGATTTTTTATTCTTTTAACAGCATGCATTAGTGGTGTCATACCATGTTTATCAAGTAAATCAATATCTTGTCCTTTAGCAATTAAATATGCAACAATATCTGTATGACCAAACATACTGGCAAGATGTATTGATGAAAAACCTATTTTTGAAAGAAACTTTCTTTTAGAGAAAACAAGCATACGTTTTTTTATATTTTTAATTTTTACCTTCACCATCAAATAATGATGCTTGTGCATTATGTGACAAAAGAAAAATAACCATCGGAAGTTTACCATCACGTATAGCCCAATGTAATGGTGTTGAGTTAAGTTCACCACCAAAGGCATCGATTTGTGCATGTTTATCTAATAAATATTTTGCTATTTTAATGCGATTATTAATAGCTGCCCAATGAAGTAATGTTATATCACCATTAACTGGTGTTATAACAAGATTTGGTTCAGGTTCAATTAATTGAACAACACGATCGTAATAACCATATTGAACAGCACTGATTAAAATAAATCAATTTATTTACTTATTTAAAAAAAAAAAAAACTTTTATAACATACGAAACTAAATCAGTTGTATGAGGATCAGGAGCTGGTGGATCAATAATCATTGTTGAATGTTCAACAGGATATGGTGGTGGTTTATTGACACCATCGTTTGTTAGATTCAGCTGAAAAAGTAATAAGAAAGAATAAAATAAAAATGAAAATGTTGAATGTATTTTACTTCAATTGACTTCATATCACCACAGGTGATCTTGTCATTTTAACATTTCTGTTACTTTCTGTTTGCTTATTTTTATATTGTTTCGAATGAAAATTATCGTATACGTAATAAGAGAAAATACATTAGTTTTTAAAAAGAATTTTTTTTTGCCATATGAATAATAAATGCATACAATTGTGAATACGATAGATTGGAAGAATTTTTCTTTTCTAATACCTTAAGATAATAGAAAAACTATGTGAAACGGAAAAGGTGACACAAAAGTTTAGATCATATTGTTTCTTATTCGTGCAAACACTATTTCGAGGTACTAAAAGAGGACGCTGGTGTATTGAAAGAAATGGTTAGATGCAATGTGATTTGCTTATAAGCAAATATCTTATATATAGCTAAATAACAAACTATTCATTCACATCATCATGCTCGAATTAATGAATAAAATCATCAAATATCTAATGCTCTTTGAATGTATGACACATCAAGTCACATTGAATTTATAGAAAAATCTATATATGAAGATATAGAAAATGTGCATGAATAACTTTTAGATAAGACAAACGTTTTAAAGAGATTATAGTAATTCATCCGTGATGAATATACAAAAATGGTAATAATAAACACTTAAAATTTGATTACTACTGATTATAAATATTATTAAATCTTGTGAATAATTTCTATATATCTTATCCAATTGTTTCTTTCATTCTTATTATACAATAATATGATAGTAAGTAGACATATAATATATGTTCAGTTATTCAATTACTTATAAAAATGATAAATCAATAGAATAATCTTCAACTAGATTGACAATGATACTATGATTAGTATGCTCAATATATCAGTTGGAATAATTCTATTTAAAAGATGGATGATTGGAGTAGCTATCTACTTCGATTTCCAATATAAATGCAGATTTCAGAGTACATATCAGCCAAATGAAAATAGATAAGAATAGATTCAGTTTTCCTATATAATTACATATACTGTCCTGTAACTTTAGAAATAGACTTAGTTTTTCTGTTATGTATGAATTATATTTAAATATATATATATATATATACAGATGTCTGAGAATTCAATCACTGAATATTCATTGAAAATAAGTCGAAACAAGTGAGCTCGAGAACTAAACTCCAAATATCGGACTCACTTACGCATGCACACTTAACCAATCAAATCCAGTATGTATTTTGAATTATATCAGTAAGACCTGCTTCCACTGGTATCTGAAGTAGACTTTAATATGTGATGTCGGAAAGCCAAGTCGCCTGGAATGCTACAGGTATCACATAGTGTACTGGACGCATTGCATCTTTACCTAGTAGCCTATTTGACGATGCCTGTAGCATCCCATATGATGTCTCTAGCATCTCAGATAATATCTGTAGCATCTGCGGTGATCGCTCCAGATCTAAAATGATGTCTGTAGCACCATAGGGAGTTGTTCTAGCATCTCAGGTGATGCCTGTTTCATCCCAGACAATGTCTGTAGGTCCTTGCAAACATAATTCTGGAAATGGTAATTATTGTGTACACAGAGATTAGCATGGATCGCGCTCCCATACTGCGACATTGAAATAAAAAGTGTAGTGAGTGGACAGAAGTCATTCACCACTAACAGAACAAACGCTGTAAGACAATCATTGAAGGAGATGAACACACAGTATCTGTGTATTTAACTAAATAGAGGTAAAACTCAGATTGAATCTGTCTATAAATCTACAGGACAGTGTAGGTATATCTATCCATAACTATAATTTACATATAAAAAAAATATTAAATCTATTTCTAAAGTTACAGGACAGTGTATATATATTTCTTTTCGAATTAATATCAATCAGTGGTGACTCCATTTAAATTCAAACTCGAATCAGACATCTCATGAAAAAAGCAATCCATTTCTTTTATTGCAACAAAGTGATAGACGTCTTTTATATTTAAAATTTTGAATCTAAGTAGTATGCTCTTCATTTTCGTATCAGTTGCTTCAATTGAATCACGTTCTTTAGAATATTGGTATAATACGAACGATATAGTTAGTAAATACATAGAGAAAAGTAATAGTTCAGATGAACAAATTTGTCAAATTGCTAGAATCGAAATATTAAATAATATTAAACATCACGCAGCTTAGCATTGTAGACTTGTTGCTATTAAAATTTGAGGAGATGACATCTTATTTTTCACAGTGGGTAAAACTCTTTATGAACGGCTCCATAAATTAAATGCTTTTTTTCTCTTCGTTAAATTGACTGTCAGTCAAAAGAAGGATTACTTGCTAAGTCACTGTCAGTCATGGAATTTTATAAGAATTTGATAGAAATGGACAAGTTGATGGCAACAACAAAATGGAGTAGCCGAAAATTTTATCAAAATGGCTAATGCTGTAATAATGTCGCAACGGGCTAGTCTTCAAGTATCACCAACTAATCTGTTAAGATATATCTTTGGAAATTTCTAAACAGTTCTTACAGTTGTATGATATAATGATTGTTTTTTATGAAACAACGATTTAGCTTCGAAATGCTGAAATATGCAATACAAATATGTGGATGCATTTCTTATTATTTACAGTTGCTCGATAATACTTGAAAAGGTGGTTTGAATTGAATTTTAAATCAATAAAATACATGTTGTATAGAAACTTTATCAACATTTCATCTGTTTGAGAATCATAAATTACTATTCGAATTAATTTTTAATTAGTTTTTTTACGTTCCTTCACTTTTTTATACGTATATATACTCATATATAAATAAACATGAATCAAGGATAAAACTACAAGAAAAACAACGTTTCATATTGATTTTAATTATAAAATATTCGGAGTAATAGTCGTATGATTCGAAACACATATTTATTGCGTTTCATAGAGAAGAAAAGTCAGGAAACAATTTTTTTAAAGCTCCAAGAGCTGCTTACTTTATTATTATTATAAACAAACAACAATTATAATTCTACGGGCCGACTTAAGTTTCGCATAGACGTAAGCGTTTTTCTTCTAGCGCAATATATCGCTCTATATATACTTTTTTCGTGATTCATTTAAAAACCAATGTGTTATAAAGTTACTAGTTCATATTGTCTATCTATACTGCAGCGACGTTTTCAAACAATTCTAAAACGATTTCACAATTTTATGGGCAAATCGGAATGTATGCTGTTCGCCGAAAGTCACATCGTTGAAATGAAGATCACCGAATCAAAAACTATAGAAAAGCTCATTTATAATAAATTCGGATATCTATATTGATGATCTCTATTTCGATAATATTTATTTCGGCGATAAGTATTACAATCCCAAATAATTCGCCGTCTGATTCTGCATCGAAATATATACTTATTTTTTGAAAACTCCTGAGATGGATCGATTCATCTTTTGATGCGCTCCCATGCTGTGCTAATTCATTGGTTTTTCTATTGCTTGATTAACAGTTAAATAATCAAAGAATGCACATATTTCATAAATATTATGAATTCTATTCGAAGTACAATGAAATAAAATTATAAATTCATTTTTATAGACAAATGAATACATTTTGTAAATCGATGTCAGATATTATTGCATCATTGATTGTAAAACTAATAAATCTAAATAGAACTCAAAGTATATATGCACACAAATAGAAATTTAGAAAGAAAAAATATTCCACTGATATACAAAATAAATTCCATTTTTCATTTCATTCTGTAACACATAATTGTTCTTCTAAAAAGATAATTATGTTAAAACGAGACAAATTAATCGATCAACTTCTATGGAATTTTTTTTATCAGACACAATCGTACATTCCTATTGAGTAATATAATTCATAGTCTTAGATAGCCGAATGAATATGTTTATCATCATACTATTTCAGAATAAAAACATCCAGTTGAATTTTAAATATCGCATGGTATTGAGGATTTTGTTATACTTAATGGTTTATTAATTTTTTTCTTTTATGAAATTTCATCTTTTATTTATTTATCAGATAATTATTCAATCTTCAAGTCTTGAAACAGAAACATTTCAACACATAATGAGACTTTTTCTAAAAATAAATATTCATTTATTAAATATAATTATTTAAATTTCGTTTTTATTTTATTCTAAAATACATAGTAATGAAACGTCATTACTTTTTATAATGTATCTCAAAGATCAGTTCATATTGGATAACTTCCATTAATATTAATAAATTGTACATATGACTTTTTATCATGTAAAAAAAGAAACTAAGTTCCGTTAAAGTAATAATTAACAAAATCAAAGTGATATATATATATATGATGGAGCAAAGTATTTAATATCAATCATTTCGTATAGCGTGACAACAAATCGTCATGAAGACTTAATAATTTTCCTGTTAACAAGAGAAGTCTTCGCGACAAAGTGGTGTAAAAATATGTGGTTGATAATACACTAATCAAAAGCTGAGAAGTTTAAAAAACATATTTGCCTGCATAGTTTTTCATCTACTATCAAATTTGGTTTTATGTTAGATCTTTTTTTAATCGAGTTTTGTGATACTATGATAAGGCATTGTAAAGAGCAAAATTAAAATTTTCAACATATCGATTGAGTTCGAAATCAACATTTTTCCAATGAGCTTTTCTAGCGAAAAGCGTGTCATAACTAATGAGAGAGTTCAAAAACTAAGATTTTTTTTTTCATCAATAAAAGTTATTCGAAACTCCATATTTAATCCTCAATTAGAGTTTAGTAAGTCTCTTACAAAAGCGTATTATATAACACAGAACATTAGACATTATTAGAAAAACTTGATTGGGTATTATAGACGGAAAATTAATCTTTTAATAAAAACTGTTTCCTATGAAACTTATAGTATTGTAATTCGAATATTTTCATATCACTAGACAGTCCGCTTCATGTTGGTTACAGTCATACATAACGTACCTAAAAATATCAAAAGCCGAGTATAAGATAAATCAATCAAATGCATTTCTAATTTTAATTATTGATTTTGTATGAAGTTACAAAGTACTTTTTCTATTTTTACACAGATTCCTAATAGAAACTTTACTTTTTTGAACATAAAAACTATCAAATTTCTACGATGAGTTGTTATCATGCTATACTAAAAACAGAATTATCGTAGAACTTTTACGCCATCCATTATCTAATTGTTAATATGAAAATAAGATAATATTACACAGACGACAATGAAGATAATTTATGACATGATATTCATTAATAATGCATCAGTTAATAATAAACATTATTATAATAATTGAAAAGTCAAATTCTTTGAAAGTAATTAAGTAAAAATCTCGATAAACTTTTTTTTTTTAATTGATTATGAAACCTCTATTCACTTAAATAATACAAAATAATGTCTTGCATCTTTCTATATGAAATTCTACTGATTAAAATTATGTTTATGAAAATGATAAAATGTATCGACTCAATTTACGCAATACTCTAGAGAACATGTGTTACGGAAGGAAGAACATATGGACATTCATTTCTTGTCATTACCTTGACCTATACCAACAAAGAGAACAAGAAAGAAATTAGGTTAAAGATGTGTTAGTTAATATTCTTGAATATTTTATTCCTACAAATAGTATTTAATCTTCTTCCAATGAATATAAAAGGTTCAATACAAAATAGAAACATTTAAACAGTCTATTGATAAAGTATATAGATTTATAACACTATTGTTGTTTCTCCTTCATCTTGTGTATGATAGTTGATGGTCCGTAAACATTATCTTATCTCTTTGATGTTAGTTGATTGTCGATCATATTACATATTGCTTTTCTTTTTCTGTACATTGAGTAATAATATCTTTGAATAAAAATTTGCAAATATGTTGTAAAAGAAAAGAAATTATCGTGTAAAAATATACTATTTTATATTTTACTTCAAAGAAAATGAAAAAGAAGAAGAAGAAGAAAAAAAAATTGTTCTTTATGTAGTTTGTGATTCCATTAATAGTACTTCATATAATGTTACATATATTAAATGAACTGTTCTTAAAATAATATTACATCTCCTATAATATATTCATTATATATGTTTCTTGTTATGAGAATTTTGTTTTATCTTAAATTAAATTTTTATCCTAATATACACGTGATTTATGTTAATATTGAACTATTTTATTTTATCTTCTAATCTATTTGATTAGCTAAATTTTATTACAAATGTGTTTCTTCGCTTTTGTCTTTATCTTTTGTGTATCTTGGAATTCTGATAAAATCGATTGGATTGTGCAACACAAATATATACAAATACATACGATAGTAACGTCGACAATTGATCAAACCATTAATGTACAGTTCGATGATCAAAGTAGATTCTCATTTTGAATAAGTATTAAGCAATAACAATAATAGCATTTCTTTTTCTTCTTTCTTTTCTTTTTGTTCCATGTTTTCAAGTACTCGAAACTACAGCACTTTCAATCATTCATTCACTTTGTAAGTCTACTTATCGTAATCGCTCATCTTTTTAAATTCATTGTTTTACTCACGTACATTCTATCGTAGATCTCTTTTTTAAATTAAATCTTTTTGTATATTTCTACGCATATATATATATACCAACATTGAAGAAACCAATATAACGATACAATTATATGTGAAAATAATCAACATATCAAGTTCTTCATTACATTTTGACGTTGTCATCAGCTAATTTGTGCGCACTATCAGATATAATTTTACTGAAAGACATTTTTCTTTACATATCATCATCACTTTTGTTCGGCTGTCACATTCGATGACTTACTTTTGAACGTTTATAAATATATATATATATAAGAGAAAAAGACATATTCGAATGAAACACATAGATGATGCAATAATCGAGCCACGATTACAATGACCCACTATAAAAATTAATCAATTGGGGATTTCTTTTTCTTATATGTGCATATATACATATATATATATATGCCAATTGACAATCGATGACAAGAGAACAACGGAAATAACCTTGCCATTAAAAACTAATTGAAAAAAAAGACATCATTTTTGGCGTGAAAAAAAAAATGGCAACTTTTGTTATCCATATAATGATCATTACCTATTGTCATAATGCATAATGATTAAGAGCGTCTGTTCTGTTCTATATAATATGTGTTTTGTTTGATTTTTTACAGATGTGCGTGATTGAACACATACATCATGTACGATTTAGCATAACACACACATTCACATACTTGTCAATGGAGGTCAACTGAAATTAGACAAGTGACATATTTTAATGTCACTCTTTCTACGCATTTCCTCTTTTTTTTTTTTTTTTTTTTTTTTTTACATTTCACATCAATACCGATAAGCAAATGAGAAGAAACGGAAGGAGAAAATATTTTAATGAGTGGACATTGAAAAATCAGAAGCAGAAAGAAAGAGAGAAAAAAAAAAAAGAAGGAAAGATATGTATATAGGCAATCACTCAACGATAAATGTGGTCATCGAACCGATGTCGGCGTCAAATCAATTGATCATAGTACTCACTTACTATGTTCTTTATTCATTTGTCTGATGATCATTCTATCGTCATCGATTCTGTATTCGCACCTATTCTAACCAACAAAATATCTTTTACAATAATTACTAGTATTATTTTTTACAGGTCTGTTCTTTCTCATTTAAGAAAGGCAACGAAGCGTGTAAGTGTTTTTCATGTATATACATATGAAAAGTCATGTATCATGAATATAACATATATATATATAAGAATTAATTTTCAAGTTGGTCTTCTATCAAAAATTAAAGACAACAAAAAGAAGGTCAGATATAACACATTCAATACGTAACTGCATAATTCTTTTTATTGAAGAAAAAAAAAGTGTTTGTGAAGTTTTCTTTTTAATTCCATTCGAATTTTTGAAAAAAATAACGAATAGCAAGAGAAGTTATTCTCTTTTCAAGTTTATTTATTCGTTCTGTGTTATAAAAAAGAGAAAAAAAAAAAACTTGTATATCTCACAGGTCGTTAAGTATTGAGTTTGACTGTCTTTCTCATTTTTTGTTCCTTTTTTTTTCTGTTCTTCATCTAATTCCATAGAATACAAACCTTGAAAGTGTGCAAATGAAAGACGATAAAAACTATGTGGTTGTATGCGCTCTGTTTTTTTCTTCTCATTTACGTTCTCTATTTTGTTGACGACGACACAACATGCGTATGTTCGACATAATCATAGTTGATTTTTTTTCTTTTTGTATCCTATGTTTATCTCGAGACGTTGATCAAGGAAAAAAAAGGGAGTGAAAGAGAAGAACACGATTCCTATTTTATTCAATGACGGACGTATTCAAACTTCTACATAGACTTGCAACGTCAAACACATACATATGCATGCACGTGACAAAACTATCTACAGGTGTTTTGTTACTTCTTTCTTCTTTTTTTTTTTTGTTTTTTTCATTTCTCTTCTGTTTCTTCAATTCTACACATGGATGGTTGATGATGTCTTTGAGAGAACGTGAGTTGAAATGCACAGTTGATTTTGACTTTTGATCACATTTGGTACATGTATGCCATCACAATCTTTCGCCTACTTATTGCAATAATATTACTACATTATAACCAACAGGGGAGATAAACACGTTCACTCACACTCTCGATTGACAAATAAAGGAGCAAAAATTTTACGTAACACTTTTTATAAGTGTATGCACTATAAATATATTATTCATGCACGTAGTAGCCTTGATGTTATTCGTGCCATTTCTATTCTTTCTTGTATGTTACTATTGTGAAAGAATTAGTATTTGTATAATTATAATCAAATGGAATGTATACATAATGTATCCTATTTTGAGCTTGTTATATTATTTGAATATAAGATTTTCTTTTTTTTTGAAAATTCTCTATTAATTAAATAAGAAACTAGTCAAATCTATGCTAAAGATTGATGAATAAGACGCAATTGAGTTTGTTTCTTTTCTTCTTTTTTTTTTCTCTATCGAGCATTTATTACGAGATGTATAAAAAGTAGTTATTCGAGCGAAAGATTAAATCGTCACATTTCAACTTCGAAAAACAGAGAATTCATGTCATTATCATCATCATTGTGTGTATCGTCGACTACTAGTTGAAATCACAACACATCGTTTATCGTGTTCCGTTATACAGATTTCTTTTTTTTTCTTGTCGATTACAATGCTCATTATTTTTCTATAAAGTGGTACCGAGAGAACAATACACATACATGCATATATACACAATTGTCTGCTTGCTTATGTTTTATATACATTGGAGAGAGAGAGAGAGAGAGAGAGATGCGATGCCATGCATTATTCTTTATGTTACTCCCGTTTTTTTTTAGCTTGTGGCTGAACAGCACAAGCACTTCGCATTTAGCTGAATCAATAAACTGATGGCGGGTTCATTGGATGTTTTCTTTTTGTCTCTTTTCTTCTTCTTTGTCCACTTGTTTCGTTCATAGATTAGAGTTCTTGTTTTTTTTTTCAAAACCGTTGTTTAGCAATCTAACTTTTGCTCGATTAATTATTCCAAAAGGGTACTAGCGTTCTTTCACTTACAAATGTATATATATATTAGGGTGAGTGACATAGCGGCGAGACAATTTTCCGGTTCATTAGTCTTTGTTCTCCATGAAATCTGAATCAAATGTATCCATCCATCGACATATACGCACTCGTACACACATACATACACACACACACACACACAGAGTATACGCACAAATTATTTGTCCATTACACTGTTGCTTCTTCTGTGTTCTGATTACGCAATCAAACAAGAGAAACCATCATCATCAACATACGTTCTTTTCTTTCAGACGTGCATATCTTTCTTTTCTTTCATCAACAATACACGTATTCATACATCCATCCTTCTGCATCTTCCAGCAAAATATTAAAAAAAATGAAAAAAAAAACATTTCATATGTATCGATGATAACGATGATGATCTATATGTTTTACACCTTACTGCCACTGGAGAAGTTCAACAATGAAATGTACGCGTCGATGCCGACAATAGGTGAGATAGAAGCAGGGAGGAGAAAATGAGAGAGAGAGAGAGAGAGAGAGAGAGCAAGCGAGGGAGTAGAGAATAAAATGGACTTGACATTTGTTTAATCAAATAACAACTGCATTTTGACACCATTCGATTAGAATATGAAAAATAAATAGATGTAAAAGGCAAGAGAAATAGTCAGGTACAATGTACGAGACAATCGTCAGTGTGAACGTCAATGGGCGGAAACGGATTAGATACCCATTGTTTCATACATATAGATATATTTTGACACGCGAACATCGTTACTTTTAAAGTATAGGTTAGAAACGACTATCAATTTAAAATATTTTTTATAACTTCATCAGCTTACTAGATAGAAATAACAAATATAAAAACAACTTTATTGAATTTCGTTTTGTCAATTTATCTTTCTTCTTTCTAGAATGAATGATGACCATTTCTATATTAATTTTCGACTTTTTACCACCTTAATAACAATTTTATCAATATCGTCGATAGTATCAACAATGTCCACACTTCGTCCTATATATCCATGTTATTATAAAGATTTAAATCAACGTATATATAAATGTGACATGTGTCAATGTATATTGTCACCTCCACTTTTTTCAGCTTCAAATCTTTGTTCTTCATTATCAAAATCATCTTCATTAATTTGTTCTAATAATTTAACTAAAATTCATAATGAAGAATTATTACGTTTAAGACTTGATGAAGTTGAATCTGAAACTGATCATCAATTACAAACACAATATTCTATAATAAGAAAACAATCATTTAATGATATTCAATTTGAATTTGATAATTTTAATAATGATATATTTAAAAATTTATTAGATTTTGAACAAATATGTTCATATATAAATAATTCACGTTTAACATTTTATCGTTTACAATCAAATAAATTATTTAATGAAAAAAATATATGTCAATTAACAATATTATCATTACGTTTTCTTGATACAATAATAGAAAATAATATCTTATTAACAACAATAAATCCAACAGGATTAACTTTTTATAATTGTACATTTAATATTGAACAATTAAGTTTAACAACAACAACAACAACAACAACAACATTATCATTTTATTATGTAAAATTTCATTTAAAACCATTTTTAATAAATTCTTTAACATCACTTATACATTTAACAATAACATATACAACAAATTTTGATATAATTGGTTCATATCCAAATTTAATTTATCTTGATTTATGTCATACACAATTAAATGATATACAATTAAATAAATTATTTTCACAAGTTGATATGCCGGATTTAACAACATTAATATTATCAAATAATAATATTAAAGCACTAAAAATAAAATTTCCATCAAGAATACGTTATTTAGATTTATCAAATAATTATATTAAATCATTAGATTATACATCATTTAAATCTTTATATTCATTAAATATATTAAATTTAAGTTATAATTCACCATTAGATATTCAACAGGATACATTTACACGTGTACCATATTTAGAAATACTTGATTTAACATCATCTTTACCAACATTACCAATTGATGATTTATTTTTACCATTACAAAAACTCCGTTATTTAAATTTATCATTAAATAATTTAAATTCTTTACCACGTTTTCCTATACCTCATGATGCACATACTATAGTTAGTTATGATCATCATTTACCTGTTTTAAATGTTGATTTATCAAATAATAATTTAAATCGAATTGATTTTGATTTACTTTCATCAGCATCAACTCAAGATAAATATATAATATCAATTGATATGACTAATAATCAATTAAAAACATTACAATTACCATCTAGTTTATCAACAGGTATTAAAAGACGTGGACCATTAATTGAATTAAATATTAATAATAATCCCTTAGAATGTAATTGTATTTTATATGAAAATATTTTTCAATTTTTACAAAATGATGATATATCATCTCAACAACAAGATAATTCTTTTATTTGTAAGTATATTATTCAAATAAATAACAGAGAAACAAAAACATCAATGTATTCAATAGTTTCTAATGATTTACACAGGTGTTGTTTTTCTTTTGTAATAATTTTGTATTTTGATAGTGGTTTTAACGAAAAACAAATATTTTTTTTTCCTGAAAAGTGTATGACATTTTGAAGAAGTTTTTACTGTTCTAATTTACTCGCTAGCATATCAATGACGACATGCTATGCATATAAATTGCATGATTAACTTTGCCGGAAATGATTAAATTTTCCCATTCGTTTTTCTATATTAATGATCTCATTTAGTGCAAACATATGAATGAAATTGATTTATTTATCATATAACTCATATATTGCTTTATTTATCGTGAGAATTTAGAGGAAAAAAAAATAATTTTTTTTAATCAGCAACATGGAACACGAGAAGGTTTTGAGACTAAGACGAATCTACTATCTCTATCATCTTATTATATATTGATATTATATGAAAAAGAATATACACTTTAGACAAAGATATCTTGTCGACAAAAAAAAAAAAACATGATATTTAATTAAATCTCTGCACTTTGTTACTCATGATAATATTTGTATATGACACAATAGAGATTTTATGTCAGTATTATATCTTAACACATTTCTTGTTTTAATGTATAACAAAAAAAAAAAAAAAAAAATTTGATCAAATAGGGATAGATTACAAGACGTGAATAGTTTTCGTATATAATTTAATTCTTTTTCTTTATATAAAATTCTTTCAAGAACAAAAGATATTACTTCTATTAGATAAAATCAGTAATAATCGAAAGATTATTATGAATAAATGTAGATAAGAATTTTTGTGAAATACATCTGCATGAATAATTCTAATGATTTATGAGTTAGAGAAATTAGTTACATGATTATTTGTAGTATCGTGTTATCTATATATAATGTGAAATAATTTCCGATTTAATGCGTCCAGTTGTTTCTTTTTATAGTACTAGATAAGATTAAATAAATAATATTCAGAATAGATTGATTATAATATGAACAAATATATGTTTAATATAATCTATAGGAATTATCATTGAATAACAATACGATTACATAGATAATGTTTTTTTTTATGAATTTTGACCTTGACATAGTCGAGAGAATTTTTATTTATAATATTTTAAATATCCATTTATATTAGTAAATAAATAAGATTTATATTTGTTATTTAATATGTCTGTAAAATAACATATTTATAAATTCAATCTTATTCAAATTTGCTAAGAAACACTATCCATTTTATCTTTTGAAATGATGTATAATGTTGTGTTACATCATTATAAATATCGTTTCTTTTGCATTCTCGATGTTCATATTCAAGAAAATTTTAGAAAAAGAGACAATATAAGATTTGAGTATTTTTACAGATTAATATAAAAGAGAAAATATAAAATTTATTTAAACACAAACATCATGCAATGTATCTGAATCAATTAGAATAAGAGTGAATCGTAATATACGAAATTTAAATGATAGTTATCGAACTTGTCAATATAATATGACTATAATACTTTATCAGATGAATATACCTATGACTGTTTACCATCGAGTTATTGATAATTAGTTCTTTTCAAAAGAGTTGAACTATTAAAACAGATCCGTTCTAGACGCATGACAACTTCTATTACGATGAGTCTGTTCTGTTGTATAAGAATTGGATATAGTAACCAGGTCTTTTTTTTTTTGACAACTGAAACAGTTTATACTGAATAGCATTGCCACATAATCATTGTCAGTACAGATAGTTTATATGAAAAGAATTGGTTCATAAAACTATGAGTTGCCACAGGCTTAAAAATAAATTATTTCGTAAGATTCATAAAATTATAGCAGTAGACTGATATTTTAGATAGATGTCATGCTTAAGATATTGAGTTTTTGTTAAATACAATTTTTCTTTTTATGTAGTAAATCCTCCATTTCAATCACTTCCATCTCAACAATATCCATCCGGATATTATCCAAATCAATATTCACCAACTAATATTCTTCCTCAACCATTTCTACCAGCAGTTCCTTCTCTTTATCCTCAATCACCAAATCTAATAAATTATATTCGAACACGTCGTCAATTAAATCTTCCAAATCAACCATCACCAATTTCATTACTTGCAGAAAATCTTGCTAAACAAGCTCGTATTAAATTATTACATCTATCTAATCTAACATGTCTAGATGTAATTGAACCAAAAATAAGTCGATCTTTATTTGATCTTAATTCATCAAATAGTTTTTGTTCATATACAATATATTGTCCATCAACATGTTCATGTTGTTCATCAACACAATCATCATTATTTAATAATAATAATAATTGTGATTGTTTTTATCAATGTCCATTAGAATGTTCTTGTAAACATTCATTTGATATATCAAAAAATTATGTTAATTGTTCGAATGTTTATTTAAATAA
Source organism: Rotaria sp. Silwood2 (assembly GCA_905329745.1). Taxonomy (NCBI): domain Eukaryota; kingdom Metazoa; phylum Rotifera; class Eurotatoria; order Philodinida; family Philodinidae; genus Rotaria; species Rotaria sp. Silwood2. The sequence goes on along the minus strand of CAJNSZ010000003.1, from coordinate 339,064 downwards.
AATTCCAACAAATATTCCTTATACAACAACACATCTTTATTTAAATAATAATCAAATAAAAATTCTTGAAAAAAATTTAACACATTTAACAAAATTACAATATCTTACATTAGCAAATAATCAATTAGAATATTTATTAAATGATGAATTTTTAACATTAACTAAAATTGAAGATTTAGATTTATCATCAAATCAAATAGAAAATATTGGATCAAGAACATTTTCAACATTATTTAATCTTAAACATCTTTATTTACATAATAATCCATGGATACCAAAATTTTATAGTGGAAATGGAGAATTTCAATCGAATATACGATTAAATTCTTTAACATATGGAAATAATCTTGCATGTAATCGATCAATCATGTCTTCTTTTACAATTGAAACTCCACTTACAGCAGATGATTGTTGTAGACATTCAAATATTGAATCATGTCAACAATTAATTAATATAAATGAACATAATCATGAATTTGAACAAGATAATTTATCATATCATAATCATCAAAATATATTTGATTCAAAAAGAATTTTTAAAATTTTATTTCATGAAAATTATCGTCTTTATGTTATTATTGGTATAAGTTTATTTATACTTATAATTATATTTATTATTATGTCATGTTTTATATGTCGACGAAAAAAACATGAAAAACATACTTCGTCAGCTGAAAGTAAATTATTAACTGATGGAGATGTAAATAAAACAATAAATCATTATCATAAACCATTGCAACAAACATCATCAACACCACCACAAATATCATTATCATCATCAACTACTGCTATACAAAAATTAATTAATTCAACAAGACAAAAAAGTATTAAAAAAAAAAAAAAAACGAAATAACTCATGATCAGAAAGTTTTTCGATTGACTCACTAGAAAGTATTTTTGACGAGTCAAAATTTATAGTCTAGGATGTTCTTTTCGAATATGGACTTTGAAATTTTATCGTAGTTTTTAATTGAGATTAGTGAAATAATCTTTACAAAGGTTAAAAAATTAGTTTGAATGGGACTTATGTGCCAACGTTTTACCCCCGTGAATATGTTTGTTGATTTTTAGACTATTTGAAATAATTTAGGACGAGCAAACCACTATAGATTGCGACCAAAATTTGAGTATAGCCTTAAAAATTTTGTGTCTTTTATTCACGAGTAATGAGAAGCTTTTTTAACTACCTGAATATAGTGAGCCAACAGCTTTTTATTTACTCTGTAAATTTTTTATTTTGAACATCCGAAAAATTGTCGAAATTGGTTGCTTTGTAAAGAGAACAGTCCTCTATAAAATGTTACGTATATTGAACTAATGAGAAAGCTGTGCCAATATTGATATCACCTCCTACTGACTTACTTTTTCACTTTCATCTTTATCTTTTCTCTATAACTCTTTCCGGTGTTCATCTCTTTTTATCTCTCACTTTCTCTCTCCTATATAAGCATGCGCTATATATAAAATAGCTCAATAAACATCATTACCAAGAGTGGTAATCAACTATCCCCTCCTGTTTATTGTTACAGGGATCTCTTCAGTTACTCCCTTCTGATTTCAATGATTCTTTCGTCTATTAATACTACATAGTGTTCTAATGAAAAATCTAAAACGATTTGAGCTTCTATTGAGATTTAATTAAACTATCGAATTTTTATCTGAAACTTTGTGCATATAGAGAACTTAATTAAACTAAGTAGTCTCCTTAAAAACGTTGAAAAGTTTTAAACAAAGTCTCTTCGAGATATGAAACGTTCAAGATATAGACCACCGTTTTCCATGGATAGCGTTACATTGAAGCTAATCTAGTTGAGTTTCCTATATGCAGAAAACTTCAGATCAAAATTCGAAAATACAAGTTTTTCAATAACCTAAGAGAAATATACATATTAAAAAAATTCAATAGCTAGGTCAAATATTATTAGGAATCTAAAGTCTGTCAGACTTTTTATTAGAAAATCATGTCGTATCTATAAGTAAAACATGATTGAAATCCAAAGACGGGAGTTACAGAGAGTCTCTCATACACAGCAGCTTTCATTCAAGTGACGCTACAAGTAGATTTTCACGAGTACATATGAAAAACGAAAATTTAGATGCCTTGTTAAAAGACAAAAAAGATACTTCAAATGACATATTTTGTAGGGTAGTTTGTGATCTACAAGCTCATATATAAAGATTCGAACTTTTAGTTTTGAATTACAAGAGTGAAAATACAAAAGTTTTCTGTCCAAACTAATTTTGACGAACATCCTAATTCAATAGCATTTGACTCGTTGAAAATACTTTCTATCTGATTATAAGTGAGCAAACATCTTGTCTAAAAAAAAAATTTTCAATCACATCTTTTCAGGAATAATATTTTGAAATATCGAAAAATTTCTATTTTATTTAGGTTTAAATTCTATTACAGCATATAAACAACAAGAAAACGATGTTTCAATGTCATATTCTGATAATGACGATGAAGATGATTATGCTTCAATACCATTAACAGTTTCTCAAACTGATTTATCACCAGTTATTCGTCCTCAACCATCTGTTCCTCCACTTCCACCTCCTCGTCAAATTCAACAACAGCGTATTGTACCAAATCGTCCTGTATCTCATACATCTACAGTTTCAACATCAACAACAATTCGATCAATTGTTCCAATAATAAAACGTTCAAATTCTTCAGCATCTAAACAAGCTCAATCATCATTAACAGCAGCACGTTCATGTTTACAAATAAAACTTGATGCACTTGTACTTTATTCAATAAATGATAGTGAATTAGTACATGGAGATATTGGTGAAATACTTGAAAATATGTATGGTAAACGTTTTAGTTTTTATTTTATACATCGTGATCGTATGTTAGGTGAACTTGATTGGTTAATTGAAAATTCTTGTGTTACAATTGTCATTTTACGTAAACCATATCATATTGTACATGATTATATGAAAATTTTATCATCATGTTCATCAATTAAAATATTTTTAATACTTGTTAATGATGAAAAAAATAAGCATGTATTATCATCATCATTATCATCATCCTTAAAAGCACGTGAAAAAATTGCAAAATTATATCGAACATCAAATGTTTATGAATGGAATTCAGTTCCAACGTCCATTATACACGAACAACTTGAATTATTTCTCGAACAAAATTGTGGTTCAGCTACTTATGTGCAGGACTAACCTTATTTTCACGATCTCAGGTTGATCTTTTTCTATATGTATAGATATTATTTTTACGTCTCATAAAGTTTCTTACTGTCTTCTTGTTATTTAGTAACCCGGTGGTGTTATTACTGTTGTTGTCGTACACCTCTTTCTATTTGTGTATACGCGTGCGTGTTTTTGTTTTTTTGAAATACATATATGCGAATGATGATCGATAGAACATTAAAGATTGTTGACACAATTAACTGATTTAAATATCGATTCTATGATGTTCGAGGATCTTTCGTTCGATGATGAAGCATATCGTATGTTTGAATAAAATATGATAGATTAATGAAAGTTCCATTGTTGAAAAATCTTATCAAGATAAAATAGTTTATATTGATGAAGAAATATTGATCTGTTTGAAATAGTTACTTTATTGTTTGAATACATATAAAACTCACAATAAAATCTCTCCAGGGGTCAAATCGCTTTTTGCTCGCGACGATGTTCATTTGATGGGTATCAATGAGTAATAGAAAATTGCCGAATGCTTTGGCTTTTAGAATTTTCGTTCTTGAAATATCGACATTTTACTGAGTTTTCAACAAAAAGTTGTGGTCCCTTTCAAGTCACACGAAAAATCGACTGACGAGTTTCGACTTTAAATTTTGCACGAATAAAGTTTTCAACAAGATTGATTTATTGAGTAAATGGTAACTTTTCTAGTATATCTCTTATCCTGAGATATTGAATATTTGAAATTCTTTCATATATGTAAGCAAACTTTGTTCATATATAATTTACATGTCTAGAAAGGAAATATTAGAAAAGCTAAAATTTGCACAATCAACTTAACTCATGAAGAATTTTCTTCATGCAAAGTTTGCAATCGAAACCTGAAAGTCGATTTTTCATGAAACCTGAGAAGAAACACAATTTTTTGTCTAAAATATTCAGTAAAATTTTGATATCTCAAGAACGAAGACNGATCTTTCGTTCGATGATGAAGCATATCGTATGTTTGAATAAAATATGATAGATTAATGAAAGTTCCATTGTTGAAAAATCTTATCAAGATAAAATAGTTTATATTGATGAAGAAATATTGATCTGTTTGAAATAGTTACTTTATTGTTTGAATACATATAAAACTCACAATAAAATCTCTCCAGGGGTCAAATCGCTTTTTGCTCGAGACGATGTTCATTTGATGGGTACTAATGAGGAATAGAAAATTGCCGAATGCTTTGGCTTTTAGAATTTTCGTTCTTGAGATATATGACATTTTACTGAGTTTTCAACAAAAAGTTGTGGTCCCTTTCAAGTCACATGAAAAATCGACTGACGAGTTTCGACTTTAAATTTTGCACGAATAAAGTTTTCAACGAGATTGATTTATTGAGTAAGTAGTAACTTTTCTAGTATATCTCTTGTCCTGAGATATTGAATATTTGAAATTCTTTCATATGTGTAAGCAAACTTTGTTTATATATATAATTTACATGTCTAGAAAGGAAATATTAGAAAAGCTAAAACTTGCACAATCAACTTAACTCATGAAGAATTTTCTTCATGCAAAGTTTGTAATCGAAACCTGAAAGTCGATTTTTCATGAAACCTGAGAAGAAACACAATTTTTTGTCTAAAATATTCAGTAAAATTTTGATATCTCAAGAACGAAGACTCACAAAACCAAACTGCTCTAGACTTTTCTATTGCTTACTAATACTCATTAAACAAACATCGTCTCAATCGAAAAGCGGTTTGACATCTGGAGATGTACCTTCGTTAATTTGAATTTAGAATGTAAGAGTTTTTATTTTTTTAAATGAAATAAATTGATAGTTCTATTTTTCAATATTTGTAGAATCAGAAAGTTTTTTTTTTCTCTACACAATAGAATAAAAAATCAGATTGAATTACTATATGAAATAAAATCTTCTAAAATTTTTATAAATAATATTAATTAGACTTCTCAGGAAAATCAAAGTTTAATCAGACGATATTCTTTCGTCAGCTGATTGAATATATATGAATAAAATTCATTTCTTTAGAAAATATGTAACAAAAATACACCAACTTGAAGAAAATTACTTTTTTTTTTGAGTTTTATTATCATGTATGTATTTTTTTTTGACATAAAATATTGTTCTAAAGACAAACAAAACTTGGTAAACACTTGAATATAATGACGGACTCAATTAGAAACTTCTCTTGAATTTTTTTTTCTCGACTTACTTCTTTTTTTCTTCATTCTTCTTTATTCAATATATATATATATATATGTATATATTTATGATTTAATTCTTTCGTTACTAAACAGCAAATACAAACGACAATAGAAATGGTATGCCAGTTCTTCTCACAAAAAAAAAAGGAAAAAAAATCCCATACATATATTTCTTTTTCTTTCATTTTTATGTCTCTATTGTATTCGTTAGTTATTTTTTTCACTCATTTCGAAACAAACATATTAAAAAGAGAAAACGAAAAACGATGAATGAAATTCGTCAATTGTGTACAACATCATCATCACCTGTTAAACATCTGGATGAAATTCTTGCACTTTTTCATGCATGTCCACCACAATATCTTCTTCCATCACTTTCACTTATTGGTCAATCAATATCATGTATGTCTATCGAACAATTAGATATACATATTGTTAATCATCAATTATTTCTCATTATTCGACAATGGTCGGAACGTTTATTACAATTATGGTTAATTAATGGTACATTGAATGGTGATGAACATCGAGCTTTATTTTATACTCATCAGTTATTTAAACTTTTATCGGAATGGTTAAATCAACAAGATAATTTAATTATTGATAATGATAATCAAGAAACAATAAAACATGTTATAACAGATTTATTTGTTGATGAAAATTTTATTAATACATTATGTCGATCTATTTCACAATTAATAACAAATGATAATGATGATCAACATAGTTCAGCAACAAGTAATATATCGGTAAATATAATTTCTATTCTCAATAAAAATAACCTTGTTCATTTTTATCTAGGTTGTATGAATAGAAGAAAAAAAAAGAATGTTTTTTTAAGGTTTCGAAAGATAAATATATATATATATGTAGACTATTTCTTTGTTCTAGTCATTGATAATTTAAAAAAAAAAAAGATATTCATTTTGAGTGTTTCTGATGGAATAAAACCTAAAGAATGAAAAAGAAAAGATGTAATAAACTTTATTGATATAATTTTTTCTATAACATTATAAAATAAGAACAAAAAATTACAACAATTTCGAGGCGTCAATCAATCAAATTTAAGTGCATTCTTTGTTTATTGAAGGCGTTGACAAAAGCGAGTGGTTTTTTTTGTGGTGAAAATCAGGATTTTTTTTTTTATTAAAAAGTACGTAGTCAAGTCAACGAATATCATACCTTTGAAATTTAATGAAAACAAAAAAAAAAGACTTTATAAATCAAATACTCATCAGTGTTTGATTATGGTGAATCAATAAATTTTATTTCGATAAAATTTCTTTTTTTTGTATATTTTATATTCAAGTGACATTCTCTTAATATGTTTAAGATGCTTTTCTTTTGTTCTCTAAAGGATGATGAAGATCATGTGTCACCAGACGATATTCAACTTCAAACACAAACATCCGATGATCAAGCTGAACAAGCTGATGTTCTTGATGTTCTATTTCGATGTGTTAATTCATTAATTATTCTATTTAGTCATCCAATTTTAATAAGTAATATTATAGCAACTAAAAATATAACACCATGTCTTCTTGATTGTCTTAATTCACCTTTATTTATTCAACTTTCAACAAAATTTTTACGAAAAAATTTAACAAGTGAAAAAATTCATATTCGTTCAATATTTCTTTTATTTACTTGTCTTGATTATTGTACATTATCCATAACAATATCAACATTAGATTTATTACCATCAATACGTAAAATTCTTCATATTTGGTGTGAAATACCACAAAATTCTGATGATGATGCATCACCATTAATTGTACGTCTTATTCGTCTTATTTATCGTTTATCATTATCAAGTAAAGATTCAATTATACGTGAAAATCTTTGTGCTTTTCTTGTACCACATTTTGAAACATTATGTTTAACATCAGATATAATTGATGATATTGTTTCATTACTTGTTACACTTTCAACAACAACAATAGGTAAAAAACATTTACATCGTTTAGGTTATGTACAACATATTTTACATGCAACGAAACGTCATAGTAGTCTTTGGCATCCATTATCATTATTAATAAATCAACGTGATTTGTTTCAATCATCATTATTTAAAAGACTTATACATTTATTAATACAACGAACAATAAATATGTTTCAATCATTAGCAACAGCATCAAATGATACATCATTTGATTCTACAACATCTCCATCAAGAAATCAAGCAGTTATGGTTGCTATTGAATGGTTTATTTTATTACGTACAAGTTTTTTATCATTTACAATGATTGTTGATGAATTTATTAATTATAAAAAAAAAGTTAATCTTATTAATATGTTAATTGATACAATTTTATCTTTACAACAAGATGATGAAAGTTTTCCTAAATTAATTGATATTATGATTGAACTTCTATGGACATTTTCATTGAGTACATCAACACATATTCATGAAATATTACAAAAACGTTTTGATCTCGGTCGATATTTAAAAAATAATATAAATAATTCTACATCAAATGTACGTCTTGCTTCGAAAGCTATTCTTTCAATTTTAGATTTAACCAATAAAACTATAAGTAATTTATTTCTTTTTGTTTTTTTTTAGTATTAAATATATTTTATAATTTTTATTTTTATTATACATAGATCGTACAACATTTAATCATCGTATGTCACTTGTAACAAATAATCTCATATGTATATTTAATTCAGATGAATCTCATCAACAAATCTGTATAACACTTCGTGATCATCTTCTAATTCAACAACAATATACAATTGAACTTATAACAACATCATCATGTGAATCATTTGATTCATTAATTAATCTTATTAATCGTTCATCACTTTGTATTTTTTGTGCAAATACTCAAATGAAAACTGATAATTTAACACATTTTGTTCATCAATATAGTTGTCTACAATCACATACAATTCCAATATTAGCAATTCTTATTGAAAATGAATGTGAACTTGAAGGAAGTTGGCTTGAACATTTACAAATGGTTGATATGCAATCAATTGTCAATGAAATTCGACGTCATTTAGATCAAATCGAAGATAATGATATACGTTTACCAAGTCGAACAAGTGATGCATCAACTATTAGTTGTACACGTAATATGAGTCCAGATGAAATACGAAATCAATCACGTAACTATATGAATCGTCCTGTATCATATTGGACATCAGATGATGTTACTGAATGGTGTGAAGCAACACAAGGTAGTTTTGAAACTCTTGAACCATTAGTTATGCGTCTTAATGGTTCCGCTCTTGTAAATCTTGCTGAAGTTTTATCAATTGATCCAGCATCAATGTATCATAGTTTAAATGATGAACTTCTTCAACGTACTGGTACAAGTGTTCCACTTACAGAATATGTTTCATTACGAAGTGAACTTCAACATTTACTTATTCAAAAACAAGATCAACGTATGACAACAAGTATGACAACAAGTACTACAATAACTCCTGATGATGCAAATAAGAGTGATTATAGAAAAAAACGTTGGAAAAAAAGTCGTCTTTGTACTATACTCTAATGATTATATTATATTATATATTTTTTTCTTTTATTGTGAATGAATTAATTAATTAATTGACAATCTATGTCAGATATAGGTCAAATAAAATTTAAAAAAAATGTCAATTTGTAAAATAAATAATATTTAAATTAATTTTTTACATGAATTATTATTGTATAATTACTTATACATATACACAATTTACTATTCCATAGTTCATTGGCGGGCCGGAACATAATTGTCAGGTGGGGGGGGGGGGGGCAGTGCGCTTTTTCGTGGG
>CAJNSZ010000003.1:303927-326937 GCA_905329745.1 Rotaria sp. Silwood2 | reverse complement strand
TTTTTTTCTATACAAAGAATAATCAATATTCAAAGAAGAAAAAAAAAGGTATCGATAACATCATGATGGTTTATACTAACCTGGTATGACATTGAGTATAGGAAATGAGTTATTCTCTCTCTCTCTCTTTCTCTCTAATTATGTAAACAGTAGATATTAATTTTATATTTTTTGATTAGTTCTATTTTTAAAATGATTGCATACAATTATTTAATCCTTGTATCAATATTTCATAATATAATTATATGATTATCTTGTCTTATGAATATTATTGTTTCTGTCATACAAGAAGAAAAGGTTAACTTAGTAAAATATACTATCGTACAGATCATACATACATCACAATGAACAGACTTGATGATGTCGGTCAAGAACAGACGTGTTCATTAATGTACAAAACTAAGTAATATGCTCATGACAAAAAGAAAAAAAAGAAACAGATTTAGAATATTTTAGATATGAAAACAATTTCGACTGAATTTTATTTAGTTATTCTTCTACTTTTATTAATATTTATTATAAATACATTACATATAGTTTATTTAACTATTTATAAACATAATCAACAAATCAAATCTATTCGTTTAATATTAATTAATTCATCATTATCATCATTAATTGTTTCTATATGGCTTATACCATTCTTTTATTTTCATACAATATGGTCACCAGAATCTATATCATGGCGTTTGTGGTCATTTGTTTTTCATATTGTTGATGCTGTACAACTTTATTCTCTTGTTTTGTTAATAACTATTCGTTCGTTTCAACGAATATTTATTTGTTTTATATGGTTAGCACCTATAATTGCATATTCACCATTATTATGGTTAAATTCACCATATGATGAAATCGATTATTTACCTTATCGAAGATTAACTATGAATGTTCCATGGTGGATATTTCCAATACTTTATTTTAGTATGTATTTTATTCCAATAATTATTTCATTTGTATTAAGTAGTATTCATATTTGTTGGCCTTTAATTTATTATTATTATTATAAAAAACAAAAAAACAACATTATTCATGATCAAGATATGAATGAACATCATAAAGATATGATAGAATTAAAAAATCTTATTGACACGGTATTCAATTTCCAATTAGAAGAATCAAAAAATAAATCATTAGACACATTTAATGTAAATATAAAATTATGAAAGAAAAAGAAAAACAAAGAAACTAATTATTTTTCTTTATCTTATTTTATTTTTTTGTAGACATGCACATCTTCATGTTCAAAACCATTATCGAATAACTTTAATCAACCATTACCATATAAAGTTGATCAACATGAATCTTTTTTTCTATTTGATGAGCTTTCAACATCTCCATTAATTCGTTCATCATCAACACAAACAAAAGATTACATTGAACAACCACTTAATGCTTGTCTTTTATTTATCGTCACATGTCTTTTATTACTTGTACATTTACCTTATATACTTTTATCTTTGTTTGATGTGTCACCATTACGATTATCAACATTTATCTATATACATTGGTGCGGAGCATTATTTATACCATTGATACATATTAAATAGAATATATCTTCTGTAGTAACAAAAAAAATAGAATTTTAAAAATTTGAAATAAATTAATCGTAGTCTTTGCATGTTTTTTTTTTTTTTCAAAAAATTAAAATCGATAAAAAGAGAATGTATATGAAACAAAAATAAACATGATGTTGATTGTCTATTATTATTTGAAGATAGTTTTAAATTAAAAATACACAATAACCAAAGCCATTGATTCTTTGTTCTTTTATTTGATATTCTTATTACAGAATGTTTGCTGCTCTTGACAAATTTGTTTTAAATTTTTACACGTTCGAACTATTCATATTGAAAAATGATTTAAAAATAAATTAATATTTGTTCATTAAACGTATTTGATTGTCGACATTTATTCGAACATTGATATTCTTCATCAATCGTTGACTACTTTCATAGAGTTTTACCTTATGATTCTTCTTATTTCGTAAATCTCAATTAGATGTACAAATTGAAAATTTTAATCGCCGAGAATTATTCATAATCATTCATGCAGATCAAAAGTGATAGTTTGAAAATGGAAAACGAATATTGATTGACGATCAGTGAATACATATTGTTTTACGTCAAAACTGAGCTACGATCTAACTATTGCATTTGGATCAATCGAAGAAACTTTTCAAAATTCGATTAGTATGAAATTTTGAATGAACAGAGAATTGAAAGTTATATTTCGGATTATATTCTACTGCATTACAAGTTTAATCATAATCCAGCACAAGAATCGATCAGAGCTCGTATCGTTGATCTCATCAGTTTCAAACGAAATTTGTCGAAACTCAAGTTATTTATCAACAACAAACATCAATCAATCAAGTTGAAAACGGCACCTATCTATTGTCATATTGTGTCTCATATGTCTAGTAGTATTCGATTCACTGATGTTTCTAATATAATTAGAAATTATCAATAGAATACATGGACCGTAGTTATTCAAATCTTGAATATGAGAACAACATGTACTCCTGAGTCGGCAAAGAATCAAAGTATTCATCTTCTGAAGAAAATTAGAATCACACGGAGATATACATCTTTATTAGAGATCAATCGAATCGGACTCGGCTCTGAAAGATGTTGATCATGAAAATGAATAAATTTTTTGTCTTTTTTTTTCTTGTTAATATAATGGCTGACATTTTTTTTTACTATGAAATCTTCTACAGATAGACTGTTGTTTTAGATGATGAAATTATAATTGAATTTTTAACGTACGCCGCATTAGATAGTACTGTCGCGAATTCTCTCCAAGGTCTCGCCTTATAAATCAATTCAGGTCTTTATGAATTATATGGTAACGTATCTAGGTGTCATGATTCATGGGAATATCTGACATTTTCTTGTATTACATTGCTCTTCAGGGAGGAAAAGAAAGCTGTTGATAACCATTATAAATTGGCATACGTGCTTTATTTAGTTTCTTTATCATTCATCAGAACGTGCCCTTACATTGACGGCGTCACTATGATAATTAGGTATGACTTTGAGCAATGATCATACTCAGGAATATTTTATTTATTGAATTTTCTTTCTCACACGTTTTCTGTAACATTATCAAACATGTTTAATACCATATAGTAATACGTGATAGTAATTATTGGATTGTGATTAGATACGTACAAAAAAAGCCTAGAAATTCAATTTTTTAATGCTTAGATGTCTCCTAAAGAAAATGAAAGTCAAATATTCGAACAGCTCGTTGAAAAGTGTATACACGCTTAATTTTCATTTTGAAAAGTCTTTCTATATTTGTAAAAATATCTAACACACCGTTTTTTTGGGTGCATTCTTACAGAATGATTTTATTGCCGGTTGCGACGAAAACATCATGCGTCATGTTTACTTTAATGACGAAATATTCTTGAGTGAGATTTGATCTGAAATATTGATCCATCGGATAAGTGAAAGTTAATCGCATTTTTACGACTAAACATAAGAACTATGACCATGACATTTGAGAAGATCAAATTTGTATTTGATGCCATTCTTTTGTGAGCTTGAAAACTGAATCTTTCAATGTTGTCTCCATAACATATTTTTTGTTTTTCGATTCCACTTTCAAGTTCAAATTCATTGCATTTAGTATCAATATTTTTCTATACTTACAAAGTGAAACTGATGGTTTAGTCTAACATTGAAAATAGTCTCTTCGATTCAATCATAAGGCAAAATTCTGGTCAACTTCATACTGCATAAGAGAGCGTAACATGGTTTCTTCTCTGACATAGTGCGATCTCAACGTCACAAGATTGTGCTACATATTCATACATGAATAAAGTACTCATATTTAAATTCGCTCCTCATTTTTGAGAAAAAAAAACATTTGTTATCAAAGGATGAAACAGACAACATAATCTGGCCCAATAGTAGTTACCACAATAAAAGCTTCACATATTGATCAGATAAGATTTCAAAGAACAGTAAGGAAAAAGTTGAAAACTACGTTTTAGTTCTTGTGACTGCTGAATCTTCATGAAGAGAATCATCTTGTAACTCTGACTCTATGAAAACTTTTTGGATCGTTCAAGATTTATTTTCTCTGAAAGATTCAGAAGGCTCCGTTGAAGCTTCCTCAACAAGCTAAAGAAAGAGATTTTCTTGAATTGGCATGGGGTTGAAGGCATTAAAGAAAATAACAGTCATTTTTCGATATTTTGTGCATATGCATATCTCATGAATGGAACTTGTTGGAGAGCTAAAGTTTTAGGAATCGAGTGATCTTATGAAGTACTTACTGTGATAAGAAATTCAGCTCTCTAGATAGTTCTTGTCGCTTAGAGAACTTCTTACAAAATAATGAATTTGACAGGGTTTGATCTTCTTTAATATGCACTCAACAGAAGTCCAGCTCATATAATTTTAAAGGACATACTAACGTGAACACTACAAAGTTATGCAAGAACTAGTTTAGAACCTTATAGAATGACCTGGAAAGCCCTTTATTGAAAAATACCACCAAATGACTTTTTTTTCGTGTAGCTACTAATACAATCAACCCATCAACAGGGCATTCATCTGAATTCATTTTTGTCTGATAAATACATCAACTTAAGTTGTGTATACAGTAGAAACTTCAAGCCAAATCAATATATTTCTGGTGAGATATCAATGCCACAAAATAATCACAAAATATGTGCTTTTCTGACGGTAGTATCCTCAGAAAAGCTTTAATATCGCGAGAATAGAACAATATATTTTCAAACGACTGTTTCAAAATTCTTAAAAACTATTTCTTCTACAACATATATTAAATTCAGTAACTTCTGTGGAAGTCGATCGTGGCTTCTCTGAACTGATTCTTATACACCTAATCTGTCAATCTCTTAAAATTTCAATAACTCATTTCAAACTTGCCATCAGCAGCTCGTATTTTTTATTTCATAGTGTCTCAATGAGAGCGATAAATTGACCCGAAGATAATTAATTAAATCAAGTGATATGACGAACAGTTTCATTGTAAAATAGATATATAAACAAAAAGACGAGCTTCTAAGTTCTTAAAACATAATAACTTTCATCAATAGTCTTTTTTCATACTATTTATCTTCGTCATTTGTTGTTTTTTCTTATCATTTTAAACTCAAGCGGTACACATTTTATTTCAAATATGTGATTGTGCTTTTAAGTACTATTTGCGCATGATGACAATATAAGTTAAGCTTAGTAAATATTTATTCATAACCATTTAGATAAATAAAATTGAGAATTTTTTTTTGTAATGAAAATAATATGTCAAAAAGAATGAAAAAATTCACAGAAAAAAAAGAATATCATTATAAAAGAAAAATTTGTTTTTATTACATCAATGGCCATTATTTTTTTATTGTGATATTATCTCAATTATACCAATATATTTGTTGTTGATTCCACTTTTGAAAGATTGGAAAAATTTTCATTTTTATCCATTGTATTTTCATCATCGTCAGTTTGAACTTGTTCATCACTTTGAATTTCTTGATCAGTATCAAGATTTAATTGTGGTTTACGTATATTCCAATGAAGTATATCAGCTAATGATTGAAACCAATCACCTACTTGATCAAATCGACAAATACATGGTACTGGATAAACACTTGTTGTTATTTTTACACTGAATATAAAAGAAAAATAAAACAGAAAAAAATAATTTTTTAATTTTAATTATTAATTTACCCTTCACGTTGATGTAATTCAAGTTGATTTCTTCCATCAATTGAAAGCCATGCACTTATACGAGTATCTTGAGATACTTTCAGTGTAAGTTCAATACCAGCTGGAATAACAATTGGACGAAACGATAAGGAGTGTGGACATATAGGACAGATCACCATTGCAGGAACATTTGGATGAACCATTGAAGCACCAGCTAAAAATCTTTAATTAATATTCAAAATTAAAAATATAACCATAGAAACATACCAGCCATTGCATAAGCTGTAGAACCAGTAGGAGTCGAAATTATTAAACCTTAAATAGAATAATATTATTATTGTATACTGGCGTCGAACGAGACTTTATAATGTACATAGACAATTGAATACATCAGGATACTAATTTTTTAAATATTCTACATATAGAATGACACTCAAAATTGATCATTTTGTTTTCCCAATAACTCAAGACAAGTGCAATAAATTGAGGTGTAACTGTTTGACAAAATGTTGTTTATCTTTCACAGTTTATTTCCTTCGAAGATCATTTCTATACACCGTAAACTTGCTGTACTAGATAAAGATATACTAAAAATAATATTCTTTTGATTTGCCTCAAAATTTATCGTATATTTCATACAACAAATAGAATCTTGTAAAGAAAACATATTATAAAGATGTTTTAATTATGAAAATTTCATTGAAACATTGTACGAAATAAATCTTTTTATCTGTTCGAAATCATAAAATCTATGACACTAGTTTTGATTCACTTACCATCACCTTGTACTTTCGTAATAAACTTATCATTAATATATAAATCAAGATTTGATAAATATGAATTTGGTCCACGATCAATAACAACTTCATTTAATGCTAGATGAGTGATATCATCAATATTATTTAATGTAGTTGTTTCATTTGTTTGTGAAGAAGAATCTGATGCATCTGATGGAGATAAATTATTTGAATCGTTTTTAATAGTTGTACAATTTAAACGTGTTCGTAATAAAACAGCTACTTTGCCAGATAATACTTCATTTAAAATATTTTCATGAAATTGAAAATCAAATGGTGTTAAAAATCCCAACGATCCCATAGAAAATGATAATACAGGTGGACAACTTTTTTGAAATACACTTGAAGCATGTAAAAGAGTACCATCACCACCCAAACAAATAACTAAATCAATCTTACATGGATCATTTTCTAAATAAAATATTTAAAAAAGAATTAAAATCAATAAAACAATCGACTTTAAATACTTTGATCAAATGGAATACATTGTTCAACACTTTCGTATAAATCAACATCATTAGCCGATAGTAACTGGTCTCGATCATAAGATTCAACAAAAACATTGAGATGACGCTAAAATATATGATCAAAAATAAAGATTTCAGCTAATTTAACACTATTGATTCTATCAATAAATACTCTATGAAAGTCATAACGAAATATAAAAAGCTTAGAAAAATTCTCTTTTGATTGCTTCGAATCTGAAATATTAATCTAATAAATTCAAAATAGAATAATGCTCTCGGTGGCGTAGCCAAGATTTTTGTACATGCTGGATTTCAGCTTCAGAGCATAGGATCCAGATGAAACTTATGGAGGGTGATATTGGACCCAAATGATGAGTTTTTATGAAAAATTTTTTTGCGACCGGAGCTTGCGAAAAAAATCTTTTTTTTTCTTAGCTCCCCTAAAATTTTTTTTGCTTTTGGTAGTATTCCATTTTTTAGAGTTTAGTCGTAATCTACATCGAATTTCATCGACAGATTTAAAATTTTATCTGAAAATATGTATGCGTTCAAAAGTTACAATGTTTTGAATTTTTACAACATGTCGCAAAAATTTTCATAAAAATTCAAAACGTTATAACTTTTGAACGGATGCATATTTTGAGNAACTGCTTTCTAAACTATGTGAAAGAAAAAAAAAAAGAAAACAAAAAGAAAAAAGAGAGGGGGTGGGGGGGGGGGGGGGGGGGGGGGGGGGGCGGAAGTATACTCACGATATTGATCTTTTTATTTGAATGGAACGAGATTAAAAGAAAACAAAACTAAATTAGACATCATAAACAATGTCTAGTATCTGCAAAAAAAATTTGAATTCTATCAATCGTATTACAGCTGAGAAAGTGAAAGGATTAGCAGAAGAGCAAGGTGACATTTAATCTTTGCGACACCGATATCTTTTGGAAGGACGTCTTTGGTAATTTTGAGTCTATGGCAACCTTTGTTCTATTCGTTGACATCTATCTACCTTAAAAATTTCAATATTTTCTAATGAGATTTTCTTTAAAAATACTGGAAAGAAAGTGAATAGGATTCTACTCAAACGTATAGTATAAATAGTAATTGTGTCATGTAAACATACAGTAGGCTATGAATGACATTGAATAATTGTTGGAATATGGATAAGAATACGTATTGACGAATATTTTTGGTTGTTGCTTGTATAGGTCAAAAAACTTCAGATTCTGATTGAATATAACATAAAATACCAGAAAGAAATAGATTTATGGAATGTTTCCTTTTTATTTTAGAACTTTTTATTATATATACTTCAATTATAACAGGAAGAAAAAATAAGTTGTAAGAATGCCGGTGCAGAATAATTAAACTCAGTAATGGTGATGTCTTTTAAGCAATTGAAAACATCACTGTCACACAAATGAGTTTTCATTCCATAGTGATAGATGTCGACAAATTACAGCATAATTATCCATATGTATCTAGCTTTTCTTAAGATGTGCATGAAATTTAATATAAAAAAAAAAATTATTTCGAGAATTCTATTTATCGAATATTATACTCAATTAAGATTATATACATTATTGTATCTGAATTTGAAATATTATTCATAAACGTCGATTACATAATTGCTAAAATTTTGATAAGAATCTTTTCAAGTTTTTTAAATTAATTGCAACCGATTTTGCAGAATTCATTTATTTCTATAGAAAATTTCGAACATATAAATCAAGAATTGTTATAATATTTATTTTCTTTTTATTCCACTAAAAATTTTTGTTTAATTTTATAAATGAAAAGTTTTAATTGCAATCGAGTATTTTTTTTTTTACATCCAACATAAAAATCTATATAACATTCACCGCTGCAATTTGAATTAAGGATAAGAAAAAATATGACATTCGTTGACATTTTATTCTTTTTTCTTCCTTAATTAACTCACACTAAAAGAATCTTCAGGAGTCCGAAGAAAAACTTTCCGAAAAATCGCCGTTAAGATTTCACTAGAGATTCACTCTGGATTTGTTAGGGGTTGTTCGAAAGCCTATGATAAGAGTTATGATATCTGTAAACTGTCTTGCACCATGTCATTATCATCGTATTCACATGTGCCACTCGTCAGTGAGGAAGTGATGACTTCCTCTTTCGTCCTTCATTTCCTGAATATAAAAATCCTAATTAGTTTCTTTTTAAATAGCACCTACCTTTGCAGTTATCTTCGAGATTAACTTAAATGATAACAATAGATTTCGTTTTTTGAAATAGAATTTACCGTTGAATTTATTATTACTTGTAATCGAAATAGGAAAAAAAATTAGAATTGATCTCCTGATATTGATATCACCTCCCGCTAATATTCCTTTCCTCTTTATCCTATCTCTATTGTTCTTTCCTGTTGCTCATTTCTCTCTCTTTTGCTCTATCCTATACAAGCATGGATTATATATGAAGTAGAGACATTCTGGAAATGTGAAATAACTACATAAATACCATTACCAAGCATGACGTTAAGGTACTTATTCAGTTTGTCGTTACAATAGTCTTTTTAAATATTTTTAGTAGTTTTGTATGATAGAAGTTTCTAGTAAGGTATGCATTCTATAGCATATTCGATGCTCTATTTCGTACAATCAATATATCTTTTGACATAAGTCGTTAGTCGAATATTATTCCAGACAATTCAGATCTGTTGCTAAGTTTATCTACGTTGAGTCAAGATTTTTGAAAGCTTTCCTAATTCATGATCCTGTCAAACTCGAAAATAAAATATAAAGACTTAAAATTAATATCACGAATCAATATATAAAATTCTAGATTGGGTGTGTGGCTGTGTAGGTAAAAATAAGAGATTAAGAGAAGGTGACTTCTTTTAAAACATGTCTCTTTGTAAAGCATCTCTTGAGATGAAAAATAAAAAATTGTGTATTTATTTTTTTGCAATTTGTTAATCAACTAGTTTTTTGTAACAATTAAAACTCCATGTCATCAGGATCTACAAGACTTAAAAAAAGAATTTGAAAATGGGAAGCAACTAACAAATAAAAGCACAATACAAGCTTTCTCAAATCGACAGAGTCTTGCGGTAGACGCGCCGAAGAAAGTCGGTTTGTCTCAAAGACTTCATTGCTCCATGTGGAATAGGATCAAATGGTCGAAAGGAGTTTTACTGATCGGTAAAGAAAGTGCGAATCAGAGATGTTGGCGGGTTGACCCGTTTTCGTTCAACCCGCCCGCGGTTTAGGGGCCGGATCAGACCTCTGACGGGTTACGGGTTTACGGGTAGTTGTTTTCTCGTTTTACGGGTTTCACGAGCCGGGTTATATTTTTCCGAGAACCCGCGGGTTCAACCCGGTTCAACCCGCTTACAGGTTTCGCATTTCAATGCTTTCAGCCTTCATTTCTTTTCTGCTATGTATGTTTACGGTCACTATTTACAAACTGTCTTCGTTCATCCACCGGTTTAGCAGCTTTTACTGTTTCTTTCATTTTCCAACGCGTGAATTCTTTCTAATTTTTTTTTCTTTACATAGTCATTCCAGTGATTCATTCATTTGTTTTCTAGCAGGCGCACATAAAGGATCATGCAAGATTCTGGATATATTTTGTTTTTGACATTACTCTATGACTAAATGGCGTAGAGGTTTCATTGTTTTTTTTAGTTAGAAACAGCAGTGTCTAATGCAAATATTCACGAAAGAATTCGATTGAAATTAGTGTTGCAAGATCAGACATATTGTAAAACAAAAGTTTTTAGAAAATTCTCTCTCAAAGTTTTTGCACTTTGAGAAGATTTTATCGAGTTAGATCAATTACATAATCTTTCTTCGAATGCAATGTGTAAAAGTGAGGATCTAGCGCTATTGCTTTATAGAAAACAAGAAACCCTGCATGTTCTATAAGAATCATGCTAAACGCTTTTATTGCCTTTTAGCATTGGTACTTTCCACTTCAGTTGGTTACAGTGGTCAAAATGAAGTCTGGTGGGAGAGAAAAGTTGCCACAGGTTATAGCTTTTGTATCAAAAAGAAAGCTTATAAATTTCTCTGCCAAGCCGTATTACTAGAAACAAGATAGAAACTCTGTGAGAGGTATTAAGTCAAATATTTTTTGAAAATCCAATTTGATCAAATGAAATTTCTAAATGGTACTATCTTCTATAAATTCTCTTGTATGACAGATCAATTGTCTTAATACCGCATGAAAGCCATTATAATAATGCACTGCTGTATAAATAATGTGTTTTGAAAGACCGACAGTGGATAATGAAGCAGCTCAAAATATATTCTAATAAAAAAATTATCACCTAATTTGCGGAAGAATTTTCTGATGTTTTTGTGGATAATATTTTCCAGCCTTTGAAAAAATTTCCATTCAAATTCTTAGATATATTTTTGCAATAAATACTATGGTCATGATAACAAGAAAAACAAGGAAATCTACGATATTCTGTCACGGTTCTGTTTAAAAACATACAGAACTGTTGTATCATCTATCCTAAATTCGGTTTTCTCTCAAGTTTTGTTTATAGGATGTGAAGAAAAAGAAGGGCCGCATCTACGATACCTCAAACAGTATGTGCTATATTAACATTGTACATTTGATCAAATTTTGTTAATTTTCTTGGACTTTAATTGAGATTTTGTAATGCTTATGAATATGCTCAGAAATAAATTAAATAATATTCTAATTATAAAAATATGAGTTTCACAGGTAAAAAACAAATGAGTCAGTGAAAAACTAATGAATTTGTCAATAAATACTACACGAATAAAGTTTTCATTAACCCGCGGGTTAGCCCGCGGGCAGCCCGTGGCGGGTTGAAGAATTACTAACCCGTCACAGGTTGGCACGGATCGAAAAAAAATCATTCAATCCGTGAAGCGGGCTGGGTTCGATTCCCAACGGGTCGGGTTGACGGGTCGGGTCAAAAAAAAAGAAACGACCAACATCTCTGGTGCGAATTGGTTATCCTGGTCGCCTGCGTATCAGATGTGGAGATTATTGTTGTGATGATCTCTCAAACATTTGGTGAATGCTACCGAGTTGTATTGGTGTTGGCGAGCGCTGTATGTGGCAATTTTTCGGAGCTCAAAAGTCTTCTCCTTACGCTCTCTCCTGGTGATAGTCTGTCGATTGCTTATCCCTGTTGACATAGACTTTGGACGAGTCAGTGGATTGTTGCAGTTTAATGGTTGCATGACCATCACTCTACTCAGTTGTCATATCGAACCTGACTGATGTTCCTGCGGTCTGTGAGTGTTGTCATGTGCTCCCTAACTCATCTACCTATAACTTAGACTCTTCTGTAATCTTCTAGCATTCCTGCCGGTCACCTTTGATTACCAGATGATACATCATAACACCAACAAGTGTCCTTTGTGACTGGTCAGTCATAAAGAAATCAGTTGAAGGTACCTACATGGCTTGATCTGCACATTCACAAGCAAGCAAACAGAAGGTTCTGCTGATATTATCATACGTGATGGTTGTCCTTCTCCAAACGATCCTAGGAGAAATATTTACAGTCGGATCAATCATTTTCATATGCACTTGTTTTGAAGAAAGAGCTCCGATAATAGGATCAAGATGTGGGTCATCTCTTCACACACCGTACACTCTGACATATTTTATCCTTCTTTTCCTCTCTGAATCAATTGTCTCTGCATATATTTTCTACACAATTTGTACCAAATTTTTTTCTGTTATCTAAAATTAAAAGAAAGTTATACTCATTAAAACACAAAATTCCAGTCGTCTAAGTTATTTTACTCCTGCTTATTCTATATAAATTAATATGATTACTTGTCCTGTTTTAGTATATTCGAATTTGACAATGATCAATTAAACGATTTAGACTCGTGATTATTTAGGAAAAATTATAAGGACGTTTTTTTTTTCAAGGAAAATTCTAAGGGAGAACAAGCTAATTGAAATCAAGAATTTGTTTACTCAACCTTTTTTTACGAAATAATTGTTTTATATTTTCAGAGAAATATCTTAAATTATCAAATCATCCTTATGTCAAAACTATTTTGGTTGTTTAAACTCTACCCAACAACAATAAATACAAAAAAAGATTTTCTTTTCTAAGTCTTTATTTCAGACATATCCAAGTTTCTATATGTTTCCAGTCTGAAGATCGAATTAATTGCACAGGTATCTAACAGTTGATTTTCTAATTTTATCTTCATTTTTGATCTTTATACATCTAATGATTTTATTGAGCCTAGCAAAGTAGGAGAAAATATCTTAATACACTCAGTCTGCTGTGCTGATATCAAGTTGTGTGATAAAATTTAACGTTCATACCATTTTGTTTATAATGAGTTTCTCTTACGCATCTCAACAAAACAAAAGCCTTTTATCTGACGAAAGAAAAACTGCATGCAATGAATTTAAAAATTAATGATCATCAAAGATATTGTGCTTCTTTCTTCATATATGATCGATATACATTAATTTGTTTTTCTCCAAGTAATCTAAAACAACAGCTTTTAAAATGCGAAATAAAGAAATAATTGAAATCAAAACTTCACGGAAAATATATGAAATCAATTTTTAAATAAGATAATGGTTAAACAAGCAAAACGAATTAAAACTATTAGTAAAGGTCTTCTTCTTTCTTATAAATTATGTACACTTGACTGTTTGATCCATGATATACTGAAATTCAAATAACGTTGATCTTTGAAATTTTCATTAAAGTGATTTTTCGAGTTCGATCAGACAAAGACTTGAAAAATGATAATACCGAATTTATACTTGAATAGGATAAAATATATAATTATAAAAAGTTAGTGGACTATAAAAGATCATCCCCATATGGACATCGACATAATTCGTCAAAGCTTTGTTAAACAACAACAACAACTTGTTGGTTGTGGGCTTGACTATTTCGATAATAATTATGGTCAATGCCAAATCTATTCTCTTCCATTTATTGGCACTCGTCTTGATTTCATCTCAAATCGTTTTCCGCTCGTCGATGTTAACAACACATTCTTAAATGTTACTACACTGTTACTTTTCGATAATATTAAACCATTCGAAAGTGTTTTCTTTTAAACATGTGGCTCGAACTCTACCTAATCTGAAAACATTGTATATATTTAATCAACTTGAATAACAGGAGAAAATAAACAACATAACAAATTTGATTTCATTTTCTTAGTTAGCTGCACTCATGTCAAACTCATCTTCCTTGTTTGATCAAATTGGTCATTCGTCATGATTCACTATTAGCTATTATCGCTGGCAACAATCAAAAACTAATTGCTGAAAAGTTGAACGGATTCAAATTGTTGAACCATGGATTAAGCCAACAAGTGCTCACTCGAACTTTTTTCCTTTAATTTCAACTCTATCAAATTCATAGAAACAAATAGAATAAAATAAATATAGAATATATATAAATAATATCTTTTTTGATCAGCAAAATGTTTTCATAAAAAATTTTTTTATGCATGCGGATGTCTCTGTGTGTCTTCGTTTCAAAGGCACAACTACAGTCGCCAACTAACATCCATATTTGCACAACCATACATCACAAGAAAGTTTTGATTAAGATAAAGAGATTAAGATGTTGTTGGCTCTGAGTAAAAGATATATCAAAGAGTAGGATTCACATGAGGGTGTGGGCTAAGAGAATATACACACTTACACCAACACCCATGCTCACTTAGAAATTAAAAAAAAACAAGTTCTATCATTTAATATAAGTTTCCATGCTTTATAAACATGTGAAGATTCTAATAGATCCCGAGAACTTCAGGATCCACAGAATTCCATGGAAAAAATCTAATAAAAGAGCAAAAAATATCTTCCGTTAAGTTCTGATGAATTTCGATAGGCTCCAAAAGTTTCTATGTTGACCTAGATTGATTATCATCGACGCTTAAGCTACGGGCGCCAAAGTGCATGACGATCCGTCAAGATTCTCCTGTTCAAAATTCGCTCTTGATATAAAAACAAAACAAATCAAATACAATTATTGAATCATGTTTGATGATATTGTCATTTTATCATGTATTTTGCTTTTGTATTTTATGAATACATAATAATATTGTCCGTCCCTTTTGTAATCTATAATGTTTCTTTTTCATGCAAGGAAACAAGTTTTCTTTTTAATGATTCATTTTTCCCGAACACATTTATTTTCATATAAAAGAAAAATATTACAATAAAATAGTAATAGAAAAAAAAAAATAGTTCGTTGTTGTTGTGCATGCATTGACGTTGAAGATTGAACCAATTGATATGGAAAGTAAATCTAATTTCTAAAACCTTACTACTAACATAAGCTATTCAATTATCTTATTTCCTAGGTAACTTCAAATAAACTGTTATCTAACATTTTTTTAATAAAATCAGCACTGATTATTCCAGCAACGTTCATTCCTACGTTCTATTTTCTATATCTTTACTTCTAATTTTTGTTTTTGTTATATACATAATTTCATTTCGTTCATTAATGTTTTATTCCAATTTATAAAATATTTTATTAAAAAAAAAACAACTAATTCGTCATAACCATTGTTAGAAAGTATTAAAACAAATTGTATTTTCTTAATCAAAGATCACGTTTCAATTTTTTTTTCAATTCAATTAACATCATATGATACTACAAAATTTTTCTTATATGTACTAATACTTTTGCAATAAAAACATTAGAATTCCAAACACATAATCAATATTTTCTATTTCCCTTATTATTGATTTTCTAGAAGAATTAATCAAATAAAAGTTTGTAGTAATTTATTTATTCTTTTAAAAATTCACATACAATAAAATATAAATATATTCAACAAACTCTAACAAAAAAAAAACAAACATTCAATAGAGAATTTTTTTTTCATATCACACTGTCGCTGAAGTTTCGTGTAAATGACTACTGTATTAAATAAGGTCATCATTCATCAAGCATTTAAATTTTGTTTTTTTGTTTTTGGTAGAAAAAAAACTTATATCCATAAGTTTGTTTGTTTTGATTAAAAGAAAAAAATTTCAAATGCATTTATAGCTGATGTCAGACAGTAGTCTAAAGAAACAGAAAGGGCAAACAGCGGAGATATACTAAAGATGGTGATATAAAAGATAGTCTACATTCATTTGTAAGCAAAAAAAGAATTATTTTGTTTTTAGTGATCTCAAACGAAAAATAAAATTGAAAAAAAAAAGTGATTTTTGAGGAGTAAATAAAAGCTTTTGTGAAGCAACAAACGAATCCATATTTTAATATTCATTATAAATTAAGCTGTGGATATTATATAAAGATATAACAAGCAGGACAAGACATAAAAGGATTTTCATTAATTTCATATGTGATCATTTAAGTATTATCAACGAAGAGAAACCCACATATATATATATAATTACAATAACAATATATATAAAGGAGAAACAGATAAAATATCAAAACTAATTATTTAATATTAAACATGCTTAATATAATTCTCAATTTCCAAACAAAGACACTACAGATAATCATAAGACAAACACATATACATATTATATATGGTGCAGTTAGACTATTTAATTTGATTGCTATTGATGTTTAGAGATTTTCTCATACTCTAAAATGGAAACAAACATAGTAACTATAGAATTCATTTTATTTCTAAACTTACATATCTATACTTATGTTATTGATCTTATCTGACTTAAACATATGAGAATATTGTTTCATGGGAATATTTTGTAATTACGAACAAAAATAACAGACTAAATGAATAAATACTTCTTCTTCTTTTTTTGATTTATAAAATAATATTCATATTTTTTTCTATAACCAAATAGATTTATCAATTATGGAAATAACTTATTCATAATATGGTTTCATTCTAACATTACATATAAACAATTAACCAATTACTATAAAAGCCAAAGCGCAAGAATATATTTAACTTGGTTGATAAACCAAAATAAAAAGAACATATATATTTTAAAATTCCGGACGAAATACTATGGATTGGTAAGGTCAATAATTAAATTGAAAGATATAGCTGTATATAGAATTATTAAATAATAATCAATTTTATCAGCATCTTTGACAAAACATTCATGTTATCTGACTTATTGCGATTCATTAACTAATAATAATAAACTAAAACTATTGTAATGCATTTCTTTTTTTTTTTGTAACTAATAACTTTCATAAATTTATAATACTATAATAATTAAATTAAAAATCAACTAATAAAGCCAACAACATTATAACTTTAATGTATAAAAATATCCGTAGTATAATGGACGAGAAATTCTTTTTTGGAATAACTAAAAACCTAAAAACTTTTTTTTCTATCTTACCCTATATCCCAACAGACGAAAAAAAAAACAGAAGCCCATTCAACAACACTTAATTTATACGTAATAAAAATATATATCATTATTGTGAACTTAATTATCTTCATGCAATATTGGATGTAAATTAACAACATGTAATTTCATTCATGTGTTTTTTTTTTCTATTGAAATCGATCAATTGATATAATGGAAAAAAAAGAAAATTTCTCTATGGAACTATAAAATTTCTTTTGTAATTTTCTTGATAATAAGACTTTCATATTATAACAGAAAAATTCAATTAATAATTAAGTTTCAGATGAATCTATAAAATAATCTTCGCTTCAATGTAAACAAAATTATATTTTTGATATTTTGTAAATTTTTTCTTTTTTGTTTTCTAACTGTTTGATATTGTAACATCTAACTTAAAATATTATTCTTCATCAAACAAATCATCTTTGTTGAAATGGTATTTTTTTTTTCTTGCTATTTGTTATCATATAAATCATGTTTTCTCAACAACCAAATTTCGTTTAACTGATTATATATCATTTCTTTTCTTAGGTGACAAAAAAAATCATTATAACTCATTAAAGAAAATTTTCATGGACAATATTAAATATAAAGCCAAATAAATCTTGATAGATAATGCACTTAATTTAACTCATGGAAAAATTTGTAAAAACCTAAAAATATAAAATTCTAATCTTTACCCTTACCCTAGAAAACTTTTCACATATAATTCTATCTTTGAAATAAATTGGACATGATTATATCAGTAGTTTTGTTATTGATCAAATGTCTATATCTAATTTAATTTTGATTTAAAATAAAAAAATTTTTTTCTCTTAAATCATCTTTATCATAGTAAAATAATCTTTCCAGAAAAAAAAACACGCCATAACAAAATTAATTTTTTGTTAAAAATTATTCTTAAAATATTAATTCTTCCATTTTGTTTAAATATAATTCATAAAACAACAACAACAAAAATATATCTTCACTAATTAAATATATCATAACATATTAATATAACATAAAAGGGTAGTTTGAAATACATTTATTGCGAAATCAAAATGTTGAAATTCTTTTTTTTCTTTTATTCATCTTCTTTAGAAGATTAATTATTCGTACAATGACACAATTTGGTAAATTAAATTTTTTTTTTTTTTATAAATATCATTATTAAATACAAACAAAATAAAACGAAAATTTTGAATTATTCTTATTAATGAAGAGAGAAGAAATTCACGCAGACACATTGATTATTTAGTGTAGAATTTTTTTTTTTTTCATTTTGGATGCTTTCTGTTCTCTAAAGAATGAGAACATATTTCTCATCTTGTTTTTCTTTTTTTTTTTTTCTTTTGCCTCTTCATTAAAACAACTAAATAATATAGTTTAAATGTCGATAAAGATTATGAAATTTGAAAAAATAGGAAACTTACATTTAAGAAAAAAATTAATTCTGTAATTAATAACTTGAGACAAATCAGAAAAATGCAGATCTAATATTCGAGCCATAACATAATAAAATAAATCATATGTATTATTATCTCATCACTCTCCGAAATTTAGATTTGGTTGTTTATCCATAAATAATAAAAGAATTTTTCCTTCTTATCTGTTTTAATCAGCATGATCATCATATTCTTGCTGTTTTGTCTGTCCTTGAATGTGTCAACGCATTTTAATAATATATATATAAATGGCTTACAATTTAATATTAGTTGAAATAATTTATTATCTGTAATTCTTGTACTCGACATGAATTGACATTACGAACAAACATATATATATATTGCTACACACAGAGAGTCTAACTACGACTCATCTATGTTCTTGGCTGTCCAGCTTTTGTACATATAACGGACATTAATGCTCCCTGAAAACGACGAATTCACCGAAA
This sequence comes from Rotaria sp. Silwood2, assembly GCA_905329745.1. Classification (NCBI taxonomy): domain Eukaryota; kingdom Metazoa; phylum Rotifera; class Eurotatoria; order Philodinida; family Philodinidae; genus Rotaria; species Rotaria sp. Silwood2. Next base: position 307,802 of record CAJNSZ010000003.1, on the reverse strand, counting down.
ATATATTCTCTATGAAATTTTATATATTTTGCTTCTCTGTAATTTGTTATGAATGAATGGCAAAACTTGTTTTTTTATTGTGTGAACACGATAATTTCTTCTTTCTTCGTCTTCTTTTCTCGAGAACAATCTATATATTCGCAAAATTGACTCGAGGGTAAATAAATAAAGCTCATAGAAATAAACCATAATATAATGTTCATTTGTACATTTTAACAAAATATAACAATTTTATATGCATAGTAGTTTTCTTTTGTAATTAATCTTTTCTTTCTGTAGAAATAAACAATCGATTTGTATAACAAAAAAAACTTCTACCTTGTGTAATAATTAATGCCAAGCAAAAAAAAAGAGAAAAATAAAAAAACTGCACTTTTCTAATTGACTTTCATTACTATAATATATATCATGAAAAAATGCCGTTTAATATTACATATTGAATTTTGATATGGATGTATAAACTAGATACAGAAGTTTGACGATGGGCGATTAAAATGTTCCTACCATAGCCCTGAATTTAATTTTTCAAAATTGATGCTGGAATGTGTATAACTGTTTCCGATAGTTTCTGTATGATTTTTTTGGTTCTACATAAGAACGGAATCTTGATGAAAATTTAAAAACATTTTACCAGATTTTGTCGAAGAAAAACCGCAAATTTAATTGTAGCATTCATTTTTAACTATATGATAAAAAAATCTTGGAAATAGACAAATATATCCTACCACCATAGATATATGATATCATAGCGATGCTACTGTAGAACAATATTGGGCAACATAACCGTAGATGTCCTACCAGAGAATCAATAACATAAACCCATAAAATGATTCTTAATCTATCTCAATCACTGAGACTCGTTATACTGTCTGCATATCGTGGCCGACATATCGACAAAACTAAAGAAAATATAAACTGGTCTATGCAGAGAAAAGAGAAAAACAAAAACAAAAACAATAAAATCCAAGACACAATCGGATAATACTTGCTCGTCAAGAAAAAGTTAACGAACTATAAAACGGACAAAACAAAGAGAGAGAAATCAAAGAATTTATATCACGTAGTAACGAAATTCCGTTGATTACATGATTGTCGATTCAAAAAATTAACACTGAAATTATCCAAAACAAATTATAAGAAAACAAAATTAACTCATCAGTATATGGTGTTTTGTTTAATAATTGAATGACATATGATGATTTTTATTTAGTCAATGACAGAATTTCTGTAATAAACAAAACGATCTATAGAAAATCTCAAATATGAAAACCTGTTTATTTTTTTTTTTCATGGACAAAGCCAATCTTGTAGATATCTATTCTAATAAGATAAACAAACAAGAGGAACGAAATCTTCCATCATACAATATGCATGAGGAATATATTATATATATATATAGCGCAAAGAAAAAGAATATTATAAATTTACTTACCTTAATTGCTCATCGACGTGGTTGGTATACAACCGACGTCGTTACTTCATGGTGGTCTAATTGTGATCATCAAAATTGTGATGAAGACTGAAGATGTGTTAATACCAAATGGTAAACGATGTTGTGAATGAAGTTGATACAGGATGGGTTGCTCTATATATACCCTCTTTTGATTTCTCTTTTTCTCTCTCTTTCTCGTCGTCTATGCTGGATTTTTCTCGATGACGATGACGACGGCAAACATATATATTTGCAAGCGAAAGAGGAAAAAAGAAAGAAGTAGAAGAAAATTACACATAGAGAAAAAGAGCACTTAGCAACGAATAGAAAGAGAAGAAAAAAGAGACGCAAACAATGAATATTCGAGAAGGTTCTATTCTATTTTTTCTTTTCTTTTCTTACCCACCTATACAATCATAGCATCATGTGATGTATGTTATTGCGAAGTAGAATTTGCCCCAGGCGAACAAAGAGATAAACCAACAAATAATCATGACCCTACACTCGATAAAAATAAAAAGAATAAACTAGAATAACAAAGAAAAACGAATGAAATGTTTATTGCGATGTCGTTATTTTTAGCACAAGGTTGTGATATTCGTCTTGTGATCAATGAACATGTGATGAATGTCTATCGTTTGTATTGAAGGAAAAAAAAACATGAAACAAATGAATGAAAAATTTAATATAAAAATTCTTTATTTGATTTGAAATAAGAATCATTTAGATAAATAAAAATTGTTTTTCTCATTAGATTTTTAGCAAGATTTACAAAATGAATAAATGAGAAATTCTCTTTATAAAAAAATTCATGTTGTTGCAAACATCTAAAAAAGTATTTCTGAATATTTTTTTTTTTTTATTTCGAGATGACTCTGAAAATGATCTCGAAAATCTTGTCGGAAGTATTTTAAATTAGAAATAAGTTTCCAATATGATTGCAAAAATTTTTCCGGCATAAAAATGTCGAGAAATTCTTTTTTTCTTTTACAATACGAATTTTTTTTTTTACGGAGATATTACTACAAGAAAAACTGATGGTTATATGTTTCATGTTATTGAATGAAGATGAAATGTCAATCTATTTGTTGGCTAACGAAGAACTTTGTATATAGAAGCGTTCGAAGAGTGACAATGTATGACGAATCAAATTATTTCGAGAATTTTTCCTTTATAAATAAATCATAAATTAATTTTTGTTACTAAATATAATCAATCGAAGAACATGTTTATATTACTAAAAAAAAAGAGGAAAATCATAAACTTGTTATGTGTATATTAATTATAAACACAAAAAAATAACAAATATGATAGTATCAATTAATCTTCTGAACATATTTATAAAAATAAAAATGTAATATTTAGAAAAGTCTATATTTCCATGGAATATTTCTGTATGATTCATTATGACATCTGACATATCATTATTCATCGTTATTATTTTGTTCGTTGCTTGTTTCTATTTTAAATTGGCCTTTGACTACAAAAGCAATGATTGTTGACTACGTCTTTTTCATGAAAGAAAAAAATCTGTAGGCGTTGTTAATGATTTCAAGTTTTTATCAGTAAATGCAAGTTTTTTTTTGTTTTATTTTATAGAAGATGATGAAATATTAATATAGAAATGGTGTAGGTCAACAAAAGAAAAAAATACAATTTACATTTTTCATTGTACCTGAAACTTGTCAAAAATTTAAAACAGTTAAACGTTCTGTTGCAGATTTTAGAGAGGAGGAAAAAAAAAAATTTCTGATTTCGAAATGTGAGACTGTAAAATATTCTAAAATAAATTATATACAATGAGTTTTATTATTCTTCATAAAATTGTTTTCATTTATCTGAAGTTTCATTTCAATCTTCGACGTACTCTTATTAAATCTTGGTAAATTATCAGGATATTTTTTTTTTCTTTTTGGATTATTCATTTTCAGCAAGATTTATGATAGTCTTTCTAGTTAGGTTGAAAACAAAACTTGTATAGATTGTTAAAATAATGATTTTTAAAAAATTTAAATGACGCATAGAAATTAGATGTGTGAGAAATTAAGTTCGAAAGTTTGCAATAATTGAATTGAATAGTTGAATCTATCGACATCAACTTTTTCATATTATCTGTACCATTGAATAGTGAATTTGATTCAATAGTCTTCAAACTCGATGTCAATACTCTCACTCATGAAAGAACTTCTCAACATGCGTTCTTCTGATTTTAATGATGTTTTGCCAACATAAACAGCATCGTGTTCTAGTATAGATTCTAAAAAGATTTGGATTTTTATTTAGATGCGGTAGAATTATCAAATTTTTAAGTGTTTTACTCTCAAGAGAATATGAGTCTTCTTTGAGACGCATTGCCCACCCCCCCCCCCCCCCCCCCCCGCCTCCCCCCAACAAAAAAACAACATCAACTCCACTTTGTAATACCAATATTTTTTTTATAATC
>CAJNSZ010000003.1:211369-303827 GCA_905329745.1 Rotaria sp. Silwood2 | reverse complement strand
CCGGACTACTCCCCCCCAGTTCCGGCGACTTCCGGTGTTTTCCTGCAGGATACGGTGAATTTTCCCGCATTTTCCTGCCGGTTCCTGCAGGATCTGTTGTCCGGAATCATTGACCTGGGGAACAAAAGCCAGCTGATTAAAGCATCTTTAATTCCTTGCAGCGCATGCTGTGGCCAAGTTCATGAACTTGATCAACAAAGATGACTATAAAAAAAAGTTTTCGATAAATGGCTTCAATAAATGCAACTCTATGTCTATAAATAATCAAGGCAACTACTCTGAACATTTATGGAAATAAAATCCGAGATAATTTGTTTCTGTATTATTTTTTCTGTTTTTGTTTGAAAACTCTTGTTACTTTTCGTCGCTCCTAAGTAAATATAATTACATACTTCTCTCTGAATATAAGTCTGCGCTATTTCAATTAATATATTAAAAAAAATCTCTCAAATTCATTAGATGACATCGAACGCCATCTACAAATAACTTTATTCTATTTGTTAGACATGCTGAGTCATGTCATGACAGAAGACAAAAATAACAAGGAGGGAAGAAGAAGGGTCATGTCTTACATTTTTTCCTTTTTTTCTCGTATCAAGCCTCACCTCAAACGTAATGTCTTCATATCAAAGAGCTCGTAAGTGTTTTTTTTACATAACGAATGTTCTAATGAAAATTTATTTTCATTTAGCATACACACATTTTCATGAACTAGTCGATACATGGACTAAACATGCACAAGCTATTGAAACACAAGGTATACAAAAAATATAAACAATTGAAAAAATTCTTGTTTTTCCTGATTTATTTTTTAGTAAAAAATCTCTCTGAGAGAGCACGTGTACTTGGTACTTTATCAGATACACCAGAAGTTCGCACAAGATTGTAAAAAAAATTGATTGAAAAAAAAAAAACTAATCATAAAATTCTTTGTTTTCTTTTTATTATAAGAGATGAAGATGAACGACGTCTTCATAATCTTGCAACCAAGACAAAAGCTGTATTAAAAGAATTGGCTGATGAAATAACAACAAGAAGAAAAGAATTATCACGAGTAATTTTTTCAATAAATCAATCAAACAATTGTTTGTTCTTTATTTCTTAATTAAAATTTTATAGAATGATTTAGATATGATAGCAAAAGTTAAAACTGCTATGATAAATGCATTGAAAAATTATGAAGATGTTATTACAGTAAATTTTCTTTTGCTATTTTAAATAAAATTTTTAACAAAAAAAAAAAAACTTAAATATAGAATGTTAGCAAAAAACGTCAACAATTTCAACCTATAAGTAATGATGCACTAATCGATTTTGGAAATGAAGTAATAGAAAAAAAAAAAAACAAGAAATTAATTAATAAATTATTATAATTTCTTTTTTTTGTTTTTTATTTGATATAGAATCTTGGTGAAGATGATGTTCATCGATATTTACAATTACAGTAAAAAAAAAAAAAGAAGCAAAATGATGTTAGTTTTTCTTTTTCTTATATTTAATTATTTAGACAACAAATGAAAATAAATAATGATTTATTACATAAACAAAATGAAGAACAGTCTGCTATAGAAGAACAAGTCAAAGTTGTGCAAGTAAGAATATTAATATAACTTCAAAAATTGACGTGTTATCTACGAGATTCTTTTGAAAAATATCTTCAGTTATTATTCTATTAGTTTCTTTTTTTTCGAATGGAAAGCAAAAATTTCCTTGGCATAGAGCTCGAACTACTAATGTCAATAAAATAAAATATAAATATCTTACTACTATATAATATAATCCATCTAATAGGTACTCCGGAATTAAAGACTAGGTAGAAGATTGTAATCTATTTCAGCAATCGAAAGAGAAGACTTTTGGACGTCTTTTTCTTTGATAATATATAAGACAAGATTTTTTTTTTAAATCTAACATTTTTAAAAAATAATGTTTCACTTCAAGAAAATTTTAATTAAAAAAAAAAATTAGAATATTTTCTAACTTTACCGAATAGCTACATGATTTCGTTTATTTGACATTCGAATAAAAGAAAAGTACAATCATAAGACGCTGATAAAGAAAAACGTTGTTCATACTTTTAGCTAATATCAATACTCTAGATGAAATAGTTGAACAAAACATCAAATAATGTTGTAAATTTTTCGTTCAACATCATTAAATATTTGACATACTAATGCAAAAAGCCTCTAACTTAAACGATTTTATATCATAACTACACCTTTTACCACATGAATCAATATAATAAGTTGTTCAATATCTGATTGCACACTACTATCAATGATTAACATATTTTCGATCGTATACATCGAAGAATCAGTATTTGTTTTTCTCATTTCTTGCATCGTACACATTGTAGATAAATGATGATTTTATCACCAGTGTCTTTGATACAAGAAAAATTGTTTCATCAGATAGCATTGGATTGAGATTTCTCCAATATCGTATATCCTATCCTTTCAATGGCTTTCTGAATATTTTCATTTTGAACTTATTTACGAACGAACCCGACAAATTTGTAAATTAAGCCTGAATCCGTTCATGTATCGGGTTGTAGGACTATTTTAAAATAATTTTGTCTGATAGATATCAAACAGGAATACGTCCGAAATTTTTTTCTTTCAATTGCTGAAAAGTGCAGATCGCCAGCTGGTGCCGTTGTCGTATTATTCAGCGTACATCTACGTCTCTTTAATTCTGGCACGCACATTAGTTATGAATATTATACTTCTTAAATAGGCATTTAAACATGAATAGAACCAGTTTCCTTTGCTTGCAGTCGTCGTTCTATTAACGCCGACTACTGCAAAAAAAAACCCTGCTTTTTGATGAAAATTGATGATCATGTGAAATGGAGATAGCGCCATAGTTATTCTGAATTGTTATATATATACTAAAGAATAATACAAAAAACTCGAACATACATTAGACATTATTAAACAAAGTTTCTGTGGTTTGCTTAACTTGTAAAATGCTGAACGGTCCCATATTATAAATCAATGACTTCATTATTTGAGTCGAGTTAGGGCGACTTGTTTTTTTTTATCTATAGGAAAGTTTTTAATAGGAACTTTGACCAAATGAAAACATGAGACGATTGAATTTTATTATCTAATTCGAGATAATCTCTAATGTTAAACAACATAAAAAAAAAGAATAATTCATATGAAATGGACAAAAATTCTTTGTAATAAATGTTACTATTCAAAATTTACTAAGGAATACTTAGAGTTTTGCAAGAGAAACTTTTCTTTTTCGGGACTGTTTCGCCGACCTTTAAAAATATTCCTTGTTCGAAGAAAATTTCAGTATAATTACTTAATAAAACATCAGAATTACAAATGATTTATTATTTTTATTTAAGACTGATGTCATTGCAATTAATCATTTGATGCGTGATATCGGTGCTATTGTTTCTGAACAATCTCCAATAATTGCTGGTATTGAACAAAATGTCTCAACAGCAAATGATAATATAATTGCTGGTAATCAACAATTATTAGGTGCATCAAGACATCAAGTAAACTAAATAATATACATAAATTAATTAAATATTTAATCTTTCTTTTTTTTTTTTGTTTAGAAAAAATATCGTAAAAAACTTTGTTGGCTTTTACTTATCTTCCTTGTGATTGCAGTTATTGTTGCTATTGTTATTATTATTAAATTAAAATCGAAATAACAGATATATTAATTAAGCAGAAAAAAAAAAGAAAAATTATTTCCTTTTATATGTTATTATTATTTAAATCTATAGTCGTCTATTTTTATTTTTTAATGTACAGATAGATTTTCTTTTTATATATCAAACTTGATTTATGAAAATAAAAAAAAAAAATTTCTAAATTATTGATTTAATTTTGTTTTTTATTTTTTTTGAGATATAGATAATATATATATATATATATATATATATACAAAATGGCAACCTCATCAATTATTATGTTAAGTAATGTATCAATGGAACGTCTCTATTTATCTCAACCACCAGCATGGAATGATTTACAACGTTTACCATTTTCATTAAATCAACAACAACAAGATATTCGTTCAAATCAACAAATTATTCGTACATGTTATGATAAACTTCTTCATCATATGTATGATATTAATTCATCATCAAAAACAACAATTAATCAAATACATGAACAATTAGAATTAGCTGCTGAATATTGTCAATTAAAAACTTTTCAAGATACTAATACAATGTATCTTCATTCGGATCAATTTTTTGTTTGTATTGAATTTGATTCTTTAACACATTTACCTATAAATGTATTAATGCGTTTTACATATGAACAACAAACAAATGAAGAACCTTTTACATGTTCAAGAATGTTAAAAGCTTTAAATGAAAAACAATATAAATTATTTCGTGAACATTTAAATGGTTATGCAAGTTTATTTACATTAACAGCACCAAATATGAATAATGATAAAAGAATTGGTTATACAGCTTATAAAATACTTCAACAAGATTTAGAACGTTTATCAAAAATAGATATTTATGGAAAATTATTAGAAGGTTTTCAATCAACTTGTGAAGGTTTACCTATGCGTATTCAATTTAATGATCAATGTAAGTTTTCATTGATTGAGAGAAAAATATAATTCGAAAGAATTAGATATTTCTATCGATTAGATAAGATTATTAATTGAGATAAGTAATTGGATAAATACATTTAAATTGCCTAACAGTAAATTACGTTGAATGTTACAGGTTTTTTTTTTTTTGACATTCATTGTATAGACTGATTTGTTTTAGAAGCTCGATTCACATCTCCTCAGGACTTGACAAATATGCGGAGAAGTTAAAGTCAAGTTTGACTCTGACTTTTTATGGGCGTAGTTCTCAAAGAGATACTTATCGAATTTCGAAAACATATCAGTTCGTACATTGAATACCAAAGAATAAAACTTACAAATCAAAAAAACCTCTTGTATTAAATCTGATTTATTAGTAAAACATGTAGTTAACTCTGATGCAGGTATCTAATAGGATAATGAATCTTCTCAATCAATTATATCTTTTATTTTAATTTTCTGTAACAATGAAACAAGATGATCCTATGTGAGAACGTTCCCAGATGTATCGTTCTGAATTCATTGCATAGTATCCTAGTGAAAATCTTAATAGAGTTTGAGTTTCTATTTCGAGTTCATGGAGCTATTGAATTTTTAATATGTTTACTTAATAGAACTTCTTGTGGAAGACTTTAGATTTTTTGTCGCTATTTGAGGGTCTTATACGTAGTAACTTGTATGACGAATTTGAAGACATCGCATCTTCGAGTGATGAATAAAAAGAAAATAGACACTTTCCGAAATGTATTGAATAATACAAGAATATTTTGTAAAGCTTGAATGTCGGTGATGCAAAATTCTTTTGATGACGATAACTTTGACAAAAAAAAATTCAAAAACCTAAAGTTCTACAGGGGTAAGATATAACAGGATACGATCCCATCCCATTAGATAATAATCAGCAAGACAGAAGAGAGGGAACAAGAATAATATGAATAGCTAAACAAGGGGTTGACTGAAGATAGGAATCAAGAACGAGTTAATGAGATAAGTATGAGTAGCGAAGATAAGTGTGCAATCAAAATGAGTCTTTATAAGTAAGGAAGAAACGATGAGTAACAATGACAAATATAAATAAATGTACACACAAAAAGAAAGAAAGAGATAAGACTCGACGACGGCTACTACTGTCACAGGAGGGTTTCTAGCAAGTACACAGATTTTAAATTTGATGGCTCCGCAAATTCTTAACAGATACTCAAACCCTTTTAGAGTTTTTATTAGAATATTATATAGTATCATTGATATTGGAACTGAGAATCTGGGAAGGTTTTCTGGTTAGTCAAATTGTGTTTTAGTCTTAACTAATGAATTATTGAATGTTTGAGTATAAATTCGAATCTTTACAAAAAATATTATTAATTTTAATCCTTAATTCAGAGATTTTCTCTTCTAAGATGGTACTTTCTTGTTCTTATCACATCGTTCTAAATATTTAATAGATTTCCTTAGCTCAATATTCTTAACAAAAAAAAAAAACATTCTCTTCAGTTTCCCTCATGCCTCAAAAATCGATTTTGGACTAGGTACATTCAAATTGCATGTAATTTTTAGAATGTATTGAAGAAGTTATGGTAAAATTTTCAGCTGTATACCATGACATTTTCGCGAGATATTCAACAAATCAAGATCAAAATAGCCCATTTGACAATCCAAAATTCTCTGTAAAACCTTCACTCTAATGTACTTAAGTCTTTTTTTATTTTATTTGAAAGGACATGACATAGCTTCTATTTTTCAAGTTCTTGCTTTTTAAGAGCAACAAGGTTCAACATCTCAAAAAAATGTCGCTCTAATTATAAAATAAAAAAAGAACCAACTCTATCACAGTGGTGTAGCCAGGAATTTTCTAAGAGAGGTGCCCGATTCATTATGGAGGGTGCACATCAGCAGAAAAATAAATTTTTGTTTCTGGGAAAGATTTTTCACCCATACCCTCTTCCAGATGCTTCTTAGCCAAGGGGTGTGCCCGGTCCCCCTGTGCACACCCCCTGGCTACGCCTCTGCTCTATCATACTCCTTCAAAAACTTTGGAGTGTGCTACCAAAAACAAAAACGAACAAGATTTTCTGCTTTATCTGAAGAAAAAAAAGAAGTTGCCAAATTAAAAAAAAAAACATCATATCATTTATGAAAGATCAAACTTTCAGATATCTTTTCATTCATTTATCTTACTCTTTCATATTTTTAACAAAATATGAATTTTCTTTTTTTTTCATCTTACATTTGTTTAGTAAAAAATGATTCATTATTACCAAATAATGTATGTATAATAATTGTTCCAAGTACAACTCAACATTATTTACCAATAAAATCAAGTATATATATTGATGAAAAAACTAATACAATACAATTTGATACATCTCTTAAATTGAATCTTCTTGCAACAGGTTATTTTGCACTTGAATTTGATGAAAATCAATCACCATTAATATTACTTTTATCATATGCAGAAGAAATAAGTCATTTAACAAATATAAATAATTTTTATGCAAATAAAAAAACATTTAATTATCTTTCAACAATATTACCTAAAACAAAATTACTTAATCAATATCAATGGTATATATCACATGATCAATTAGCAATTGAAATACGTCGTATACCATTTACAAATGTAAAACAATTAATACATATATTAAATATAGTACGACAACAAATTTATTTAACTAAATATTTAAATTATTATTTTACTTATAAATATGAATATGAACATATGGATGATGATAATCATCATGATATATATCTTGAATTATCATTTTTATCATCAAATATATTATCAATAACATGTGCACAATCATATCATTTATTAACATTTTTACTTCAAATGTCAAATATAAATACATTACCATTATTAATTAATCGACAACAACAAAAAGAAATTTACTTAACAAATGATAAAAATTCATTATTAAATATAATTGAAAATCTTCTTAAAGAAAATTCTACAAAACAATATTTATCAATAATAAATAATGATAATAATAATAATAATAATAATAATAATAATAATAATAAACAAAATAATCATATACAAGAACAAATAATAAATCCAACAAAATTAAATCGTCGTTTATCATGTGGTCCACCAGCAAAATTAACATGGCGACGTGCAACAACATTACGCCGTAATCAATCAGCTTGTTTAACATTAATACCAGTTGATAATAATAATCAAGATAAAATTGATGATGAACAATTAATTGATGATGATATTCAACAAAATATAATTACTGAACATTTTGATCATGATGATAATGATGCATTTATAAATTCACCTGAACAACAACAACAACATAATCATCCACAATTATTACCAAAACCATCATCAAATACATATGCATCAACATTAAGTCGAGGTACATCAGTATCATCAACACAATCTGTTTCAACACCACCTATATTTGGTTTAACACCATCAACACCTTATCCTGGTGGACGAAATAATCCAAATGGAAATATTTTTTTTCCATTAGGCAAACAAGTATCTGTACCTGATTATAGTCCAGTTAGTTCACCAATTATAATGGGTACATTTGATCAATTGACTTTTTTACCAACAAATACAGCAACATCATCAAATATTATGCCATCAACAGATACAACTAATAAAATACAACAAAAAAAGAAACGAAGAAGATCAGAACATTCAGCTGATGATTTTATACATACATTAAATAATACGTCTAATGGTAAGATTTATTTACAAATAAAATTTTTTTCATATTGACCATGTGAATATCTTTTAAAACAGTAGAATTGTTTATTTTATAATAATATGGTAGTATACTTATGAAAGTTTTTTTTTTTATTTTGTTTCGATAAACGTATCTGCCAACAGTTTATTAGAATTCAAGTGGTTTTATTTGACTTGAACAGTTTCTTATTATGAGAAGTACTTGTCGAATTTCTATTTACTAATTTGAATGAAAGATCTATGAAAAACTAAGAGTCAAAGTCAGTTTTCTGAATATTATCACAAACCGCTTTTTTTTACAGGTTCATTTAATAGAGAAAAATATTTTGATGTCTCCTGTCTATATTCGGCGAACGGCACTCATTCTCAGAAAGGTTCGGAAGTATAAAACACAAGAAATTCATATAAAGTTTTATAAAAACAACAGAAAACAGTCTTTTAGACCTATGTCCAATTGAAGAGCTCAAAAGCATTAGAATGTTTTCTCTATGAGAAGAACTTGTTTACAATACACTTTTGACAGAATCCAGAAAATTAGCTTTGAGAGTCTTAGTTTTTTAGAGATCTTTCATTCAAACCTATTTATGAAAACTTGACAAGTATCTCTTCTATTAGGAAATTACTTCAGATAATCAAATCATTTGTCCGACTTTTAAGAAGATGCATAAAATTGAATTTAGGTTACGCAATTGTCATGTCAATGTTAGAAAGTATCAACAATCGAGAAAATTCTTTTTTTGTCAAACGAAGTCGCTCTTATTTAAATGGTTTATTCATAAAATGAAAACTAATTTGTATACGACACAGATCAAGATTCTATTGAATTCGAAAGATGAAAATCGATAACAGAAATAAATTTTCTCTAATTATTTTCGACTAAACTGTATGAAAGAAAAAAAACACATGACAATCATTTGCATTGTTTGACACTTATTCACGTACTTTCTTTTCATGGTTTACTTTTCCGAACATCATATAAATGTTTTTTTAGTTACTTTATGAATTTAGAAATGTTTTTTGTAAATTTAAAAAAAAATTTGACTTTTATTTCTTGATTTAGATAATCGTTCACCAATGCATGCAACAAAATTAACAACATCAACTAGTAGTGATTCATCGAATATAAAACGAGGTAAAAAACCAATGGATAAAAATCTTCAACAAGCACAACAACAACAACAACAACCACAAATTGTTCGACAAAAATCAACATTTAAAGTATCCGATTCACCAACAGCTAATTTATTACCTCAACAATCATTAACATCATCAGATGATACACCAAATGAATTAAAACCATTAAAAGTTGTTATTAAACGTTTTGGTGATAGTGGAAATGTTTTAAATGATGAAGGACAACAACAGCAATCAATAAAACAACGAAAAAAACAACAACAACAACAACAACAACAGCAACAACAACATATAGCAAATACAACTGTATCTTTACCAGCAACAATGAGAAAATTATCAAATAATACTTCAACAAGTGGATCAGTACCATCTGTTATAGTTAAAAGTGAAAGTCTTGATATGTCACAATTATCTGTCGATCCAAATACAATGATGACAATTAATGATGGAACACAACAAACACCACGGTAGAATATTTCTTCTTTTTTGTTTGTTTTATATATAACTTATGTTATATATTAGTGAACGACCACGTCCATCATCATCTCAATCGAATATATCGACACCTCTTTCATCATCAGTATCATCTCAATCACGATCAGCTCCACCACAACCACCAATTGTTTTAAAAATTCAACGAAGTAAAGTTTATTCGGGACAAGATCAAACGTCATCATCATCAACAACAGCAACAGCAGCAACAACAATACCAACATCAACACCAGCATCAAATAATATAACATCGTCACTTAAAGAAGCACTTAAACATCGTACGCGTTCAACACCATCAGGATCAAATACTAATAAACAAAGTGTTACATCGCCACCACTTCTTGCTGCTAAACTTACAAGTCCATCAACAGGAACAACAAATAATCCATTAGCACCACTAACTCCTGTTAATACATTATTTCGTATTCCACGAAAATCATCATCACAAGAAGTAACAACAAAACCAAAAGCTGAGCCAACTACTACAACAAATACAAGTATGTTATATTATTTTGATTCAATAAAAAGGAAAAATGATTTCTTAAATTTTGTTCTTCTAGGTCCAAGTCCTGTTTTATCGAAAGTTCCATTATTACCAACACCAGGTAATAAGAATATTAATCTACAATTGCAACAATACTTTATTCCTAATATTTTTTTGTTTCTAAAGTCAGAAAGTTGTTCAGTAATTCTATATTAGTAAACAATACATATATTACATCTTAGTTTTGATAGAAGGTACTGCTGTGTACATGAGAAACATTGGACATTGAGAAAAATTCATTATTCAAAAGCTTATATATATGATAGTAAAGATGTTAAAACTAATTAATTCGAATTTATTGAGAATTGCATGTTGTTTCAGACAAAAAAAAAGGAGAGAAATTTGTTCAATGTAAGCATGATACTGCTTCAGTGAGAAGAACTACTTTTTTTAAATTAAAAAAGAAACAAACTTGTAAAATTTCAATCGTAAAGTGGATCAAAACATCATTTATCATGCAACATGTAAAAGAGTACTTCTAGTTTCTCTATTTATATAATTCCAAACAAAATCTATTACAGAGAAAAACATAATAAATTTCATGAAAAAGTAGAGCCTATCGAATTGGTTCCGATCAGAGACCGAAAACGAACCGACTTTTTGAAAACTCAATCGAACCGAATCGAACCCGAACAAACTTTTTGAAAACTCTATCGAACCGAATCGAACCCGAACAGACTTTTTGAAAACTCTACCGAACCGGACAATTTTGGCTCGGTCTGGATCGGTAGCAGTTCTCAGTTTTTAAAAGTTGCCTTACATATTCAAAAAACGTACTTTCACGTCTCTCAAACGGGTCACTAGTTAAAGGGTAGTTAAAATAAGTAATTATCTGCCATTAGAATACTAATATACAGCTTTTATTAACTATTTTTGTTGATCCAATCCGAACTCTAGTGGTTCGGTTCGGTTCGCGTCGATCCGAACTCGAACCAGAAAAGTTCGGTTCGTTTCGGTCTCTGGTTTCGATCGTGTCCGGATCCGAAAATTTTTTTCTATCCAACAAGCTCTATGCAAGAGAAACGTTTGCAGTAGATAGGAATCGTAAGAGCTTTCTATTGAGACATTTGATATCGAAAACAAAAATTGTTTTCAATCCTTTTTTTTTACAAATTCAGCAATTTTCCTTTCAATTAGAAAAAGAATTTACTCTCTATGATACTACTAAGTTGAGAACCAAAACTAGAGTTTTCGACTATTTTGTTTTTTGCATTGCAGATTAAGATAATCTATTAAAATGAATATTATCTGTAGGTATTCGACCATCACCACCTCCATCACAAATCGGTAGTTGGCAATCACCACCAACTCAACAACCATCACGTTTTCATCAAACTCGACCTCGTTCATCATGGGCTCAACAGCAACCAGCACGTGGACGTGCACCTGTAACACCACCAAATGTATCTGCTATTAATAGTGGTCATTCATCATTGCCAAATTTTTCTCAACAACCACGATCAATTCTTAAAAAACCTTCATCAAATGATAATACGACATCAGATTTACTTTATATGTCATCATCTGATTTACCAGGTTTAAATGAACAACGATCGGGCATAAATTTTGCAACACCTCAACCACCACCATCTCGTACATCTTCATCACCTGGATTGTATGATGATAATGATGATGATTCATCACCACAGGTATTTATATTTACTAAATTGAAAACTAAAAACGAATATATTTTTGTGTTTTTTTTTTATTGTGGTGTCAGGCACAATTAGTTATTGATACAAGTACAAATTTAACGAATAATGTTCTTTTACCATATACGATTGTACCTGGTTCAAGTTCTTCATCAACAATGGATAATTTTGATCAAATGCATGATAATACTTCAATGATTAATTCATCTCAACAACAACATCTTGGTGATGATTCATTTTCAAATTTAGACTGATGTTCTTCGATCTTCTTTTCTTTTTCTTTGTTTTTTATTTTGTATTCATTTTGACATTTATCTCAAATCTATCTATGTATGTGTATATATATATAGTGATAAAATAAATCGTTTATTCATTAATATCAATAGATTTTTATAAAAAAAAAAATAAAAAAAAAAATAATAACACATCTAGTAAAACAAAAACAAAAAAAAAGGCTTCTGTCTTTCTTTCTTTCTTTCTTGCTTTTTTTTTTGTTTCAAAAGTTCATTCTTTTCTTTTTCTTTTCTTATCTCTTAGTCTCATGAGAAAATTTATTGTAACTGTTATTCTAATTGATGTCCTCCATTGAATAAAATATGATTATGACATCTAAAGATATGCCTTGATTATGAAAAATAAAAGCCAAGGTCACGATTTCGAATATAAATATGATGTTGTAAAAGATAGACTTTGATATATGCGATTAGTTTATCTGTTTTTTTCTTCACTATCTCGTATTTGACATTATTGACATTAATCATATTGTGCATGATAAAAGCTCTTAGGTCTATGTGAGCAATCACTTGTCATTTGAAAGAATGCACACAAAATATATTTTGCTGATCAAATTCCAACGTTGTGACAGAAAAGAAAGCTAACATGGAAAAATCACTTTAATAAATCAAGATCAACATAAACTTGTTCATTGTCCTTGATAAACAATCAAAACAATATTGATTAGATAAATACTTGAACAATACTAATAAATTTTATGAAATAAAGTGTTTTAATGATTTTTTTTTAATAAAATTCATAATGTTAACATTTTTTTTCTTTTTTTTTTTTTTTTATATATATTATTATTTTATTTGACATGAAAACAATGATCAATTCAGATATAAAATTTTTACTTTCATAATATTCAGATAAAAATAAAACATCACTATTTATATAAGTAAGAATGATATTAATCGAACCAATGAAAGTATTATTTTTCTCATGCTTCTGGTATTTATTGTAAGTTTGGTCTTTATTGATGTATCATGTCGTTTATCATTTATTGACAAATTTCTCGTTTGTTTTATAAAGCTTCGAGAAACAATAATGACATTAGTGGCGGATTTAATCGAGGAACACAGTGACGGTCGCTACTCTCAAGTGAATTTTTGTTTCCCATGTTCCTCAAATAAACTCCGAAACACTCGCTTTTTTGAACTATGATTATCATTATCTCCGATAAATCGTTATCATCTCGTTACTATCTCAAATCCATCTCTGAATGCCATATATATAGAAAAACTACTTATTTATATTCATTGAATAGAAAACATCCTTTTCATTATGTTTGTTTCCTTCAATATCTTCTCAGTTGACTTGTTCTTGAAGATGAGAAGACTGGAATTATTATTTTCTAGTAAACGATATCCTGATATGTATAGACAGCTGTTAATTAGATAATAACTAATTTATTTTCTAAAAACACAACACAACGTCAATTATGCATTTGTCAAAAGATAGTTGGTCTTTCAAGAGCAATTGCTATCATCATTCGAAGCACTAGAGATCAATTCATAATAACTGCACTGATATATCATTAACGAAGAGAAAAAAGTCGGGATAGCGACTCTTTTTCCTCTTATTCTTCCTTCTATGAGTTTATGCATGTCCTTGTACCTCTACTCAACTATTCGTACCATTACAGTACTACGAGTTTGAGAAGGCGCATGTAAGCAAGAAAGAAAAAAAACCCAAAGAACGAGCAGAGAGAAAAAAATTGTTATTCAGAAGCAATACTTCCTCTCATCACGTTAATGTTAAATATCTTGATGAACGTAATTTTTTTTTTTTGTCTATTCAATATGATGTAAGTGATTGAAAAAAGTCTATCATTATGCACTCATACATTTATATTATCTCTTTTATAATTGACAACATTATGTAAAATAAGATAATATATATATATATATATATGCTCCATTGATTAATTATTCAAAATACACAAAATGCATTTTTGTTCATTTCTTCGTTCGATTATTAATATGACAAGAATCACTACGAAAACAATAAATCGAACATTTTCAATTGTAACTAAACCATCAATAACTTCAGGTAAATAATTAATTTCAAATAAATTCTTTTATAGGATTTGTATGTGGTATGAAAATAAAATTTTGAAAATTCATTATAGAATCATCATTAGTTTATACTGATAGCATTCTGATATTATCATTAATATTACCATCACGTCAAGAAACATGTCGATTTCATCTTAATTTACAAACAGCAACAGTTGGTCAACTTATAAATGAAATCAAATCTGAAGATGCTGGTATTGAACATGTTCATATCTATGATGAAAATGGTTATTTATTAGCTCAATCATATTCAATAAATTCTCTAATGAATTCACCATTTACAATACGATTAAATCAACAACGTACATTTCTTTTTGATCCAATTAAAAAAATACATATTAAAGAAAATATTCTTAGACAAAGTATAACTGATAGTCCAACAACTGAAGATACAGTTGCGGCACTTTATCATGCATTAAATGTTATGAAAATTTATCATAATAAATATCTTGAAATAAAAAATGAAGCAAATGAATTAACAATACAACTTGAACCACTTGAAAAAGTATGAATATCTAGTTGAAAACAGAATATATCATTATTGTTCTTTCATATAATAAGAATTTATTATTATGCAATAAGATAAAAATAGAAATAATTATTTATACAATGCAACTATCTAATCTAGGAGATTTTTCTATAATTTTATATGGAATTTATTATTTGATTGAAATAGGAGAGTAAAATTATTATTTTTATTCAAATGAGATTCTTTATTTTATTATTAAAATAACAAGATAATAAAGAAATCTTATCTTATTTGTCTTTTTCTTTTATGCTAATAGGTTAAAAATAAATTAGCTAATATATGCCAACGTTATATATCACGTTGTATATGGTATGGTTTAGCTGGAATGTCATTTCAAGTTGGTATTTTAGCTGAACTTACATGGGATGTTTATTCATGGGATATTGTTGAACCTATTTCATATTTTATTGCTTTTGGTACTGCAATGTCATTTTATGCATTTTATTTAATGACTCGTTCTGATTTTGAATTTATGACAATGACTGATCGTTTATTTCTACGTAGATTTTATAATGAAGCTCGTCGTCATTCATTTGATATTTCTCTTTATAATCGATTAAAAAATCGTCTTTTTATTGTACATACTGATTTAGCACGTTTACGTGCTCCCTTATCGTTATCATTACCTGTTCCACCAAATCCTATAAAATGTAAAATTAGTGGTGAAGAATTGAATTCATTAAATGTTTATCGTACAAGACGAAATAAAGAATAATCAAATAATCTTAACCTGTGATAGAATCATAATAAATAAACAGAAAGAAAAAACCTTATTTATTCATATATACATATAAACAAAATGAGTGACCTTTTTTTTTTTTTTTGTTGCAATATTAATATGATTGCAATCATATTTTATTACTAGTTCGTGCAATCATAAATCGCATTAGTTTTGATTTTTGTTTGCAAGTTTTACAAAGAAATTAAAAAACAAGAAAGAAAGAAAAGAAAAGAAAAATTCATTCGTTATTTCATTATTTGTAATTAATAAATTCCAGGCCATACTTTCCATGGAACTAAATGACAATATTTTTTCCATGCTTGACCATATTTTAATGTACATTTTTGATCATCACGATGTGCACGATGCATTAATAAAACAAATAAAATAATAAAATAAAAATATGGTAAAATATATTCAAAACCACATGGACATGTCCAAAGAAAAGCTAATATTAATTCAGGTATATAATGAAAATGTCTTGATAAAGACCAATAACCAGATACAAGTAAAATACTTTCACATTCTGTACCATTTAATAAACGATATTTTGCATGAATTATTTGAGCTGGTTTACCCCATATGAAACATTTTCCATGTTTTGATCGAACATCTAATTTTTGTCGATCACAATCATAATTAACAAAAATTGAAAGAAGACCTAATAGAAGTATAATTGATGTTAATACAAATCCAAGTTGTTGTGGATGTTTAACCAAAAAATAAGATGGAAGTGTATAAATACCAGATACCCATACAATACAACCCCAACATAAATAAAATCCAGCACGATCAACAATTATATCAATAGTTTTCATGTAACCTATGTATATGAATTAAATGATTTTTTTTTTTAATTTGAACAAAAAAAAAAAAAAAAATAACAATTAAATTTACCTGATTCCCACCAAAAAAATTTTGTTAAATAAACAAGTGTTAAAATACATGTTACTAATGCACTATCTGTATAACCATAAAGTTCAAAGGTTTTCATACAAAAAATAATAGATAAAAGTGCCCATGTTAACATTCCATATCGACAATTTGTAATAAGTTTAATATCAATATTAAATATTCTCGGATAAAGTTCTACTCCACGATAAAAATCTGTTAACCAATTTGATGATGATCTATGATCATTTGTTGATGGCATATATTTACCTTTAATCATAACACAAAAACATAATAGAAAACCAAATGTATTAACAGTTGATAAAAATTCTTCCCAATGATCATATATATATGTTGGAGAAAGATTGTTTAATTTTAATATTATTGTTAATAAACCAAATATAATTAATGAAATAATATAATAATTGAAACCATTATTTCGATAGATTGGTACATGTCCTGTATCTGTTATTGGTCCATTATATTCATTACCAGGTAATAACATAGTCATAATAATAGCATAAGTTAAAAGACTTAAAATAATTATAACTGATGGCCAATGCCATTGAAAATAAAAAAAATCTTCTAAAACATCTTTTAATGTCATTGTTTGATCAAATAAGAGACGTTGAAAATATTTTATTATTGATCCATCACAATGATTACATATAAAAACAATTGATCGAACAAAAAATGGACATGCAAAACATAATAGTAATGGTAATATTGATTCTGATAAAACTTTATTATGACCTTGTCGCGTATGAATTGATAATTGATGTGTTATGTCATTATTTAATAATGATTCTTTATCATTTTTTTTTGATAAAGATTTATTTCGAAGTTTTTCATCATTGTAATTCGACATGATTGATTTTAACTGAATAAATGAAAAAGAAAAACAAAATGCTTGAAATATTTAATTGTCCTTCAATCACCTTTGAAATATTAACTCTAACATTTCATAGATATGATATTTTAAACATATTTTACATGTTTGAAGTACAAAAAAGTAAATAATGATAATCAGATGAATAGAACTCGATTTTTACCTTTTGACTTTCGCGTGCTCAGCAATATATAGAATATAATGTGCCTTTGTTGTTCAATAAATAGAAACCAAACTAACTTCTAACAATGACAAGCATCTAATTATATATAGAATTAGATTCATTTTATAGCTTTGTAATGATTGGCCGAAGAGAAGAAAAGATAAGCACTTCTTTTTTTACCTAACGATAACCATTGTTATTTAAAAGAAATAATAAAGAAAAAAAAAGATACAAATGTCAAGAGCCTACATAACGATGACGATGATGATCGTCTTGTTTGGGCATCTTTTAACGAAAAAAATTCTCTATGATGTGTATAATATTATTAAATATTTTGTTTATAGAAATATGTTCGTAATCTGTCGTCTTATTTATGTTATATAATTATGGGTGAATGAGTAAAGATATGATAGAATAGTGTTTGAAAAAATCTGACAATGATGAAAGGCGATGTACTTGAGAGAAACAAAAAAAACGAAAACAGCAAAACGAAAGACGGAGATGATTTAATGTCAATCAATTATCTTGTCCTTCAAGTTATTATTGTTTATAAGTATATTCAAAGGTTATGAATAACTATTTTGATATGAATAAACTAGTTTGCATCTACTAACATCAAACAGAATGATTTATAAATAATCTAATATTATTCTCGAAAAGAATAATAGTATGAAATTCTGGATATTCATTCATTTTCTTTTTTTCTTTCAAAACTATCAATCATTCGAATATAACTATGATTAATCTACATACGTATTGGATTGATATTTCTTGTTTAGTATTGTTGGTTTATTCTTTTCGAAAAAAAATTGTGTGTAGTACTAGCAAAAAAAAAACACCAATTAGAATACGAAATGTCTGCTTGTCTTTTTCTATCTGCAACTGACACATCGACAAGACAAGGGTGGTACTCGTATTATTTTTCTCTGACATTCTCTTTTTCTTCGTTTTTCTATTATTTATTCCATCTGTCAGATTAATGTGCATCAGTCTTTCTTTTTCTTTTTGCTTCTTCTTTTTTAGTCAACGAATAGATGATTTAAAATCTTCTTGTTTCCTTTGTTTTTCAAATAAATACATTTCAGAGATCAAAGAGCAAAAAAAAGAAAAAGACAATAAAAAATGACAAAGCTTATTAACCCTCATATAGAAAAAAAGACATGTTCGGAAGATAAAAACATACATAGACATACAAATATAGAAATAAAAAGGAGCTCTTTATATTTGTTCACAAAATATGGAATGAAAGTATTATTGATATGAAAAAGAAAAGAAAAAAAAGGAGATTCGAGGAAGCGAATAAAAAATATTTCTAAACACATTATATTAAGAATTCACTGTAAATAAATAAAGAAAAAGAAAATAGCTATATACAAATAGTAATTATATATATATATATATTTCTTCTCTAACGACTATGAATAGAAGATGTACTAAATCCACTTGGCGTTCGATTATGTCCAGCACTAATTAAAGAATTATTGCTTTTTGCTTGACGTTCTTGTCGAGTTTTTTCTCTTACAATTAATTCAACTTGTTCATCATCTGATGAACGAGCAAGTGCATAAAATACATTACAATGATCAAGTATAAGAATTTCTATAATAATAATAATAATAAATAATTTATTGAGAAAACAAAAGAAAAAAAAACAAAACCTAATTCTTACTTCGATCAGGTAACTGTTGCTCAATACAATATTGATCATTAGTTGATGGATCAAAACCAAATTTATCAAGAATGCATTTTAATACACTATTTGTTCGTTCATTATTTCTTATCTACAGATAAATATGATAAAATAATTATTGTTTTAAACTTAATATACATTTCCGAAGAATAAAATTAATTTCCTGAAACATTCTTCTTTTTTTTTTGATGAAAAGAACATTGCAAAAAATAAAATGGTCAATATTTGATTTTGTACATTTAGTATTAGCTAATATTAAATAAAATCATTTTGTTTTGTACTCGAATTATTATCGATAACATCTCATATTTCATAATAACATTTTTATGTTTTGATGATACTTTTTTCATGTTTTTGTTACATTTGATTTATCTGTGTTTCATAATGATCTTTATCTATTAAATATTACTTTTGTCTTTCAGAAAAATAAAACAAATATTAAAATGTACAGATAATCTATTTATTATTCTCTAATAAATATCTTTCTTGAAAAACTACTTCAACAAAAAAAAAATATGATATATTTTCTTAACATATAATTTATATAAGTGTTGATTATTGAAATTAATTTTTTTTCTTCTAGTAAGCATAAACTGTCAAAGATGATTTTTATGAATTAACTTAAAAGAAAATTTTTATTAAAATACCGCTTGCTGTCTACTCAATGTAGATTCAGAGAATGTCACAGGATAGATTTTGTCATACTGTTCTGTAGGACGATCTTTTCATTACTATTTTTTTTTTTTCATAAAGATATTAAACTTGTTTATATATGAGATACAATGTCAAATATCATACATCCGAAATTTGTACAAAAATTATGTTAATAAAACCTCTTATGATATGCTTTCCAACAGACATAAAATGCAAAATAAAAACAAAAAAGATATTCAACATCTATAAGGCGAACAAAATGATAATCAAACAAACATAAAGATATGGAATTCAAAATGCACTCAGTACAAATAGAGGAACAACAAGAAAAGATTTTTTCTTGAATTTCTTATAAGTACGAATAAATAATGTTATCAGTTCGACTTAGTGATAAACATTTTAGTTCTTAAATAAATGTCAATCCAACAGTAAGCCTTTCATCGATGTAATAATCGTAGGTATGACATCTACTCTTCTGGCTATTCTTGATAATCATGAAAAATCTCATGACAAATTTAATTAAAAAATCAGAACTTCATAGAACTACAATCAATGAAATAATTTGCGTGTCTTACAGAACTCAAATATGACCTTTCAAGGTGTGCATTCTAAAAATTGATTGTCTTGTTCTTGCACGTGCAGGGTCAATGTAGGACAAAACAGGTTATTTGCAAGGTATGTATCCTGTTGCTTTCTCTAATTTATCTTGAAATGCAAAAATGCATTCTATTCATCTGTTTCTTTTTCTCATTGTTTGACTATAGTAAGAATAGTCATGTTCGCCCTCTCAGTGTACTTTCAGTATGACTCTAACGAATTTATGCAATATTTTAAAACAAAAACAAATGACCTGTGTATTTAATAATTTTTTATGCATTTATGATAAGAATAATAAATAGTATTGCAGATTATTACTTGCTGTAGGCTTATAATACATTCTATGATTTTCATCATTGAGTTCATGGTTCTTATACTGAATTAGTATCGTCTATCAGAATTCCAGAGGATATAGAGATGATCAATACAATGTCTCAATATGACCTTTAACAGAAACTTAGATAAGTGCTATACTTTGATTCAAGGTTTTATTCTTTTTATTAGATCTTGATGGTGTTAAACTTACTCGAACTTTTTTATATAAAAGATCATTTTTTCCAGCAAAATGTACTTTTGCAATGATTGCTTCATAGTCACAGGAACTTGATGTTGAATTTTCAGCATTAGTTTTTGGTGATGCTGTTGCTGACATATAACCTTGACTTGAACTACCATTTGATGACGTTAAAACACTTGATACTGATGATGATCGTGAATGAGATTTCTTTTAAATAATATAAAATTATTTAAGAATCGATAAAAAAAAAAAAAGAAAAATTTCTATTTCTTTAATTACTTTATTTATTCTTGATAGTTGCTGTTGAAAATACTGTTGACGTAGAGAATTATTTGATGTTGTACTCATTTTATCAAGTGATGTTGATGATGGTGATGATTGTATTGATTGAACTGATGTTGTCATCAATTCATTATTATTTGATATTACTGAGGATTCTAATGATCCTTCCGATGGAAATTGTTTATCTGCACTAAAATAAAAAAAAAAAAAAAAAAAACAATTCTATTCATTAATTTAAATTATAAATAATATACGATGTAAGTACTGGAGATCCAATATTTTGTAATAATTGTTGGACATATTGACAATTATCTGTTACTTCTTTTGGTTCAATTTGATAAGATAATTCCCAACTAAAATAAAATTATATAATGATAAGATTATGTGTTTTTTTTTTCAAAAATAGAATATCAAATTTAACCTTTCAGTATCATTATAAATGCGAACATTATCAAACCAAGCTTTAAAACGTGGTAACGGATGTAATGTTGTATATGCATTAGCAGCCGATTGAAATAATTTAATTTGTGCTAAAACTTCAAATTCTTTTCGATGTTTTTCAAAATTAATTAATTTTTTCGATGATGATGATGATGTATTATCATCTTCGATGATTATTGTATTTGGATAAGCAGAATCGATGTATGTCAAATCACTGAGATAGAAACCTAAATAAGGTATTGTACCAAGCATTGTCTAGACAATAAAAAATAAAAATAATAATTAATTATATTATATTATTCCATATTATAAAACATACTGGTTTTTGTTGATCACGCGTCATCTTATGACGAAATTTTCTTCCTAATGTTACATTAATTGCTGCAGTTACATCAGCATATTTTGTTGTACATTCCTAAATAAAATATTTTAAAATTAAATAAAGCTTATATATATACATATATATGCATTAATTATAAGATAATAGCAAAAATTACACAAAATTTCATGCATGTAAACATTCGTTTAATTTCTTAGTTTTTGTAAACAAACAAAATCAAGAATTTTAAAAAGCAATATAAATATATCAGCTTGCAAAGTATCAAATCAAAATGTAAAATCATTCAAACCTACAGTGTACTCTGGTAGCATGAGACGAACTTCATCTAATTGCTGCAAGAATATATTTTAGTATTCTAATATATATATGTATGATAAAATTTTATGATAACATAAAAATTTAAATCATATTTTAAAACTATTTTTAATCAATATTACCTTATCAAGAATAGCTCTTGCTTCTTTTCTATCTGCACAACTACCAAAAACTTTTTTTAATTCTTCTAATATTGATTGATAATCTTGTGTTACATAAGACCAAGCTGTATTTAAACGATATATACAACCAGATAAAAGACCATTTAAAAGAGCTGTTAATGATGAAAAATTTTTTATTTTTCGACATTGATGTGCAACATCAATCCATTTTTCAATAACATGTGAACGTTGTTCTTCATCTTGTTCTTTAAGTATTGTTGCTATAACACGAGCAACAACAGCATTAAAAAATTCAATTGTTTTATCAATTGTTGATAATGTACGATTTGAATTATTAGATGGTGTTCGACGAGAACAACCACTTGTTGATGGTGTTAAACATTCATATGGTAAAACACGTTTTAATAAATCCTAAAATTTGAAAAGAAAAGACAAAAAATCATAAATAATTTTTTTTTTGAAAATCATATATTTTATTTAACATACAGCATCAACAATAGTTAATTGTTCAGCAATTATTGTACTTGATATTTCAAGTATATTCCATGGTTGTATATAATCAAAACCTTTTTCATTATATAAAACATTAGTTTTTGATTTATTATTATCATTATTCAATTGATTAGTTTCTTCATCGATTTTAAAATCTTCTAATAATGTTTGACCTTGTTTTTGTAAATCTCTATCAGGTACATGTTTTATAAAATGATATAATGTTGAATAACGTGGTGGTTGACAAAAATCTTCTTTGCATGAATTTAAGAAACATGTTATTACTACACGAAGACTCCTAAAAAAAACAAGAAAATATAATTTATTGAAATATGATTATAAGAAAAATAAAAATCTATTTTTTTTTTTATTCTTCAAACAAAACCTTAAGCAAAAATAAGCATATAAGATAAATAAAGGGATATAGATAGATGGATAGATAGTTAGATAGATATACTCATACTCGGTTTGAATCTCACTGATAAAAAGAAGAAATAGAATGATCGAATAAAAGAAATGTTTATTTTATTTTATTTTTTTTTTAGTTTGAAAATATTTCTTACTTAAGAGTTTTTTGTCGAACATCTTCAGTCATATCAAGTGAAGCTGGAAGAACAGCTCGATAACGTATTATTATTGTATCAATTAATGTTCGAGTATTTGTAAATGTTCGATATGTTGAAAATAAAATATGCATATTTGTTGCATCTAATTCACCAGTATCATTTGTTAAACATTCAACAATTTTTTCAAGTGTACCAGCTTTTAATTGATATACTTTTATGGTGGAATAAAGTAATGCACCATGATCATCATTACATGTGTCACCGGTTGTTTCGTTCTACAGAATAATAATAAAAATAACTATTATTATTATTATTATTTGGTATTTTTCTAATATAAAACCTGTTCATTTGTATCATCAACAAGTGTATTTATTGTTGAAGATGAATTAAGACGTGATGAAGATTTATGTCGAACTTTTTTCAAATAAATTTTATATATAGCATCATCTTGTCGTTCTTCACCAATTAATTGAGGTTGTTGGGCATTCTATAAATAATAGAAATTGATTAATATCAAGATTTAAGTAGACATATGAATGATTTTGATTAGCAAAAAAAAAGAATTATACTTGTAGATCTATCTCATTAGTACGATTATCATATTCCCTAAATGATTTCTATTTGAAATTATGATATATAATAATCCGTGAATATTTAATAGAAATTTATTTACAAAAATTCTGCTCTAATTGAGAAATTTCATCAGATCGTTTTTCTTTTCCTACTAGTTTATGACTCTTAGTTTGCCGTAATCGATCAATGAACTTCAAAGTTGGCGAATGTAAAATATCAAATAGTGGTGTTAAATCAAATGGATATAATTCAATATCAGGTTGTGACAAATCGACATACATTAATTGAACTAGTATGATAATAAAATAGATTAAATGTAGAGCATAAGTAATATATACGTTTTAACTCGTTTATCGACGAAGAACAATAACAATCATTTCGTAATCATTATCTTTCATTTCTGGTTTTTTTTCTTGGTTTCTGTTTTAAAGGATAACAAAAAAAAAAAGTACAAATTCTTTTTCTTATCAGTAGAAAGTAAGCAATGTTCGTCCTTTTCATTATCGCAGAATATAACCTTCAAATAAGACTCAGGTGAGCATGTTAGCCCAGACATGTATAAGTTGAGAGACAGAAAAAGGATTATAGAATGAGTTCTTATACTCAAATAGACTGTATATTAATCAGAAAGAAAAACAAAATTCTATAGACATAGCTTTTTTTTTTCCTGATTAATTCAAATGTCAATGGAAATAATTATTTGGAAACAAAACAAAGCAAACATGCATAGTATATAGCATGATAGGCATTAAATATTTGTCTTATTTTCCAATAAAAAGAAAAATTAATATCCATTAATAGAGCTTATCTTACTTGTGTCTCCGAATCCGTTATTGCATCACTTTGAGAAAACTGTTTTCTACGAAGAGATGGTGATGATACTGACGAAAATAAGAAATGTTGCAGCATGATTCTTTTATTTTCTCTAATCTTTCTAAAAACAATAATGATTGCAAAACTTAAACGGCAATGACAGTTAAAAAAAGAACACGACAAAAAAAAAACTACAAGTATGTTTGAGGAATTTAAGTATGTTAGCCATTTGCGTACACATGAGTACAACACATGTTCTCATATATCTTTATTCAATCAAGGTCATTTTAGATTATACACGTAAATGTGAATGAACGTTTACATTGACTTACGAGATGAGTTGCTTCTAATTGTTTATAGATACTTTGTTGACTAAAACTTCTTAGTATTGTTTTATTGATAACTAAACCAGTTTTTGCTGCTATGACTATTCGACGAATAGGTCGACGGCAAAGGGACATTCGATAATAAATATAAATTATAAGAAGTAAGACAAAAAAAAAAGAATCGAAAATTTTCTTTTTTCGTGTTATCTCAAAATCGAGTCACGAAAAAAAGAAATAAATTTTCATTCCAAATCAACATTAATAATAATTGAACAATTTTGATCTAAAAAACCTAATATGATATGCCCTAGGAAAAAAACATCGAATATTGACAGGCATTCAATTTCGTCAATAATAACTGTATCGATGATTCATTAAGACTTAACGAACTATTTCGTATTGATATAATCAAGTAATTTATCAATGTTAAAATTGATAAATTATATTTTTTTTTTCTAAGATTAATTTATCAAACAATATTGATAATAAGAAACAAAAAAATTATTTAATTACTAGCTGTATATTAACGACATCTGACACAACTTAAGAACATATATCGAATATATATTTTTTATTTTATTAAAAGACAAATTACTTTGATAAATGCATGCTACTTTTAGAAGGTCAAAATGTACAATAAATAAATAATTACTAATCAATAGTAGGTGGAATAATATTGACTGAAAATGTTAGTATATCTAATAAGACAAATTATTGTACTTGATATGTAATGCATCAATAAATAAGATTAAAACTTGACGGCTAATAAAAGTTGTCAATCAATAAGTAATTTAAAAAAAGTAATCTTCATGATAGAAATTAGATGCTTATTTTAGATAATTATCAATATTAACTTATATCTAAAACGACATATTATATCTTTGATTTATTATAATGCAGATAATTGCATTATTAAGAAGTTTTCACGCTTATTTTCCTTTGACGTATTTCGTTCCGGATGGTTTCGTATTGTGTTTAATAAAGATTTTATTGTTCGCACTATATTGTTTGGTGAAGTATGAGTACGTCAAGTTACAGTTTTATTCATACTTACGAAAGAGAAACTTCCTTGGTAAATACACTTGGTTTAAACTACCCCAAAGGATACCTTTCTACCAGCATGTAACAGGTACTTTTGAGTTTTTTTATTACTTGATTCCAGAATGGTTCTAAGTGTTCGATCGACTAACTTATTGAACATCTTTTCATACAATGTTACACTAAAACCACTCTCTAGTGGACACTTTGCGTACTTTTCAAAAGTGTCCACTACAGCGAGGTTTATGGTTTTCTCATCATTTGAAGGGTGTTAGTGAATGAAATAATTAGGAACTTCTAATGTTACTTCTCTTTTCATCCTTTGTTTTTCCAAAAGTTAACAGTTGTTAGCATATAGTAAAATTTTTCTGTTGCGGACATCATCGGTACCTGCCTGAAGTATCCACCACAAAAATATATGACAATGTCCACTATAGGGAGATTCATTGCCAGCATAAAAGTAATAGCTGGGACTTTGAAATATGTCCACTATAACGAGATGTCAACTATGGACAATTTCAATGTATATAAAACTGAACATGTATCTAATCAGTACCCATGTACTGAGACAATTCGCAGCAGGATACTTTTTCGGATATCCTGCTGAAAATTATTCTAGTATCCGATGCCTTGAACTCATGAGGGAGGGTCCCAACTGTCCAACCGCCTTTGAGTTCGGACTCTGTGCATAAGGTAGACCCCAGTGAGGTATGAAAAACCCTAAAAGGATAACGGCCCTTAGGCCTTCTGTCCAGAGTTATAGGGAATTTACTGGAATTTTAGCCTATGGCATGGTATTTACCAACCAATCGAATGACGATATTTTGGGTTGAGATTTCGTCCATAGACAGGTCTAGTTGTGAGTAGAATGTCNTTATTTTTTTTATTTGTGTTTTAAATAAATATATTTGTTCTCATTGTAATGGGTAGGCCAGAAAAAATGAGGATCTTCGTATTTTCTCAATAGTTTCTCCAATTTTCATTGATTTGGACTGATATTTTTTTTTTCAAAAAATACAACGTTTGGTTCTCTAGAAAATCATATATAAATAAGTGCCATAGGCATAATAATGAAAATGTTTGTGTAGTAATACTACACACAAGAAACATTAACAACTTTCAAGCACGAAATACTGTTCTCTTGTATTTATTTAGTATATTCTGGAATCTTTGAAAAGAAAACTTATTGTATATAAAATAAGATTTGAATAAACATTACTTATCTCAAACTTAAATAAGTGTGTTGTTTTCATTTGAAAAAAGAAACGCTTATATAGTCTTCAATTCGTGCCATGAGGTTTATTCACGAAACTACTTGAACATGTTAATAAGATAGCACTTTTGAAGCTGTACAAAATGAATAGTTTAATTTGTCCATATAGGTCGGCATAAGAATACATAAAAATATAAGTGATCATTATTTCTTGCCTGAACATTGTTAATGTTCCATGTTCGTAGTATTACTACAACAAACTATTTATTGTTATCCTTATGGCATCTATTTATATATGATTTTCTAGAGAATTAAGCGTTGAATCTTTTGAAAAACAAAACAACAACTTCAGTTTGAAACTATGGAAACTGAAGGGAATATTGAGATTCTCATTTTTTACGGCTTCTCAATTATAATAAAAATCCATCAATAGTATTAACATATTAAATAAGAACTTAATTCATACAATATTGAATTGTATTTTAAATGCATTTTAAATATTGTTTGCATTTTATTCTCTGAACAGAAGAAAAAGAAAAGAACATAATGTACAGTTTTAACGATTTAATAGAAACAATCACATTTAAATACAAAAGCATTAATTGCTGTTCTAGTTAAATAATATAAAGCAACTAATTTCGATTCACCCATTGTATCTAGTGTTAATTGAGCATAAATTCTTGCATCATAATTACATGTTAATCTTCTCCAAACTTTTTCCATAAATGATAGCCGATCAAAACGAAATGAAAAAAGAATTTTTAATGATTTATTAACTGAATCTGGTAAATCTTTTGACTTTGCTGTTCGATCTGCTTCTGTTAAGAAACGAAATGGCGAAAATCTTCGTTGATTTTTAATTGTTTCATATAAATTCGTATTTTTTCTTGTCATAGAAATTAAATTAATTAATTTTCCCCAAGAAAGACCAAATGTTTTTTCAACCTTTGATGGAAGATATTTTAATTTTGATTTAACTAATGGTAAAGCATTATAAATTGTACTTGTATATGCCGACCACATGTATGTTAAATAACATTTTTCTATAATACGATCATCAATATTGTTACTTCCTATGCACGATGATGATTGCTCAAGATGATAAAAAAATCGATTCCATTTTACCATTGCATCTGGAATTTGATCAAAACATTCCGATGAATTGGTACAAAAATTTTCTTGTCCAACTATTCGAAATGGTTCTCTTGTAATAAGACCAACATCCATAGCAACAAGAAATGGTATTACTGCTAAATAATAATTAGCTGATCCCCACCAACTATTCTTTGAAATCATCAGTGCACCATGTGTAAATAAACGATTAGATCTAAATTGCCAACCGAATTGTGATGGTAATGCAAAGAGAATATTTGATGCATTCGATGACGAACAAAATGGCATATATGGTGTTGTTATATTAATTAGAATTTTATATAAACCAAGTCTATGAATATAAGACCATGGATTGATTAATCGATATTGATAAGATGAACCATTTATTAATGGAAAATCGGCTAATGATGAAGGAGCAAGATGCCAATATGGAGGATAATAAATTTCGTTATCATTAACTTCATTAGCATTAATATTCATAATAGAAAACCAACAAATTATTGACAAGAATATCAGTACACGCATTAAGCAGCGTATCATAACTACGTGCAGTAATAACTTTTATAAGTACTTATATTTAAACGCTGTTTATTATATAGTGATCGACATGGAACGAAAAAAAAAAAAAAATAATGCGAATACTTGTGAGGTAGGCGCATATTTTATCCTTAACAAACAAGGTAATTTTGCGTCGTAAATATGAATGTGCAATGTTTAAGTCTGCACTAACGTTTATCGAGTTCATATAGTATAAAATAAGTGAATACGATGAAATAGACATTGTAATAGATAGAAATAATTATTTTTTACTAGAAAAATATTTTAATAAGACAATTAAATCCACCTTATAAATTTTGTAATGTTGATTTTAAAGTCTACTGAAAATTGAAAATAAATTTTCTTAGTTATTGGTTATTGTGACCTGTTCTATTTCGCTATGTGAAAGGTATCGTACTCAAATAAATGTATACTTTCAAATAATTTTTTTTTTTCTTTCTCTACAGTAGGCATTCTAACGTTCTCTATACAATCAAATAAATGAAAAGAAATACTTTGATTCGCTATATTATAATATGAATGTTTGTCTTACTCTACCTATTATAACAGATAAAAGATATTTTTTAATTTATAAACTTAAAAAACATTTCTTCATTTATCCTAGTGATCATTATTCGAATAATATAGCTTGATAATCTAAATTTGTAAATAGAAATATTCAATAAAGATAAACTATCAACAAAGAAATAAAACGATAATTTCTGTGACTAAAGTCTTGAAATAATATTTTTCTTTCTACAGTTATCATTTTTGAGTGACTATGGAATATTAGTAATCAAAGTAATGTTCTTTTGACTGAATCTATATCGAAAATATTTTCATTAGTTATCAAAAAGGTTGTCAATAAATCAAAAACATCATCTGTTCAAGCGTAAAAAATACTTTTGGGTCGTGAATAATTCGTATCATGTGATAGTTTTAGCTCAACCTTGTGATAGACCATTAAATTCTTTACAAATTCAAGTATCATTTTTATGATCTAACCAGAAATCTTCGAGTAGTTGAACAATATCCTATTTGTTTTTGAAGGTATATTTACAATTATAAAGATTATTTCTTTGTAATAAAACAAAGATGGCGGTAGCATATTTTATTTTCAAAAAAAAAAAAAAAAACATTTTTAAATAATGTTGTATTTGTTTCGTTCGATTTTTATTTCCGGATAACAGCTACATAACATTATCAACACTACCAACACATATTAAACTAACTAGTAAGACAATCGTAATAATCAATTAAGATAATAAAATTATCTTTAGTTAACTTAAGTTCATTTACCTTCGAATTAGTTCAATGAGTTCTTTATCAAGAGTATTTCTATAATTATGATTTGATTATTTTGTATATTGCATAAGCTTTATAATCTTTGAAGCTGTTTATTGTTTATACAAAGCATTATCACTATATTCACAGTAGGTACTAAAAATTGATCAGCACAGCAAACTGACATTATTTTATTTATATCTTTGAAAATATATAAGAGAAATATTTTTCATTTTTATTATGTTGTAGCTCATACATGAATTAGAGAAAACGTTGATTTTTTGTTTAGATAAGTTTTTTTTTTAAATTACAATAGTGAGTAATAAATACATCACTGTCGTTAAAAAGAAGTGCACAACTACAAAAAAAAAACAGCTAACAAGAAGTTTATATAATGAATATCAGAAGAAATTACAGCAAGAAAAGCTTTGTTTATTATATTTAACAAATTAAAAACATGATCAAAGCAATACCAATAATAGCTAAAGACAATCTATTTCTATTCACTGCTTTAATGATGCGAATATTGACAACGCCCATGAATAGAATTAGTTTATATTTTCTCTTGTGTTCTATTCAATGATAATTTCGACTGAATTAAAGATTCATCAATGGAAAAAGAAAGACCGATATCTGTATGATTAATATTGATTTTATTAATATTCTGTTGTCATCGATGATTATGATGACACTAATTTCAGAAGACTATTTATCAAACAACAAACAATTTTGAATGATTGTATGATTGATAAAAGTTCATTATGAATCAACATAGTATTCTCAACTTTTTAACCTTTTTTTCTTACTGTCAAAGGTAAGCCAATAACCAATTGAATAGCAACACGTATCGTCTCTTTATCACCTGGCTGTATATTAATGACAATATTGGTCTTATCAATTTCGCATCATAAAAATTTGTTTACGTGTCAGACGTAGTATTCATGACTAAGAGAATATTTTACAGTTGAAACGACAGTAGACTAGTACAATAAAATTTACCTTGTTTTGTAGAAATGAACTTTAAAATAGTCTATTAATACATCAATCAATTCGTGACTATTAGAGAGTACAAAGAAAAAGAACATGAATGATTTGCTTTCGTTTTGCTTTTACTTTTTCTTAAAATAAAATGTTGTTTTCAAAAATTTGCTGTATTGTTAAGTAACCAACTCAGATAGTTGATTGTCACACAACCTTATTCTACCGCTGATTACATTACTAAATAATTTTAAACAAGATGTTAAACGAAACAAAATTGATATGTGTTTTCTTTACTATAAATCTCTCTCGTCGTCATGCGACACAGTATGTCTGATGATGATTCAAACTGAAAATTATGTTTTAATTTATTTTGTTTAGTTGTTTTAGTATCAAATATATTCTCGAATTTTAATTCAAATAAAAAAGAATCAAGATTATTTACATTTTAAATGTAGAAAATAAAAAATTTAAGACTAAAAATATAATCTGTATTCTGATTGGTGGTTGAAAAAGCAATGATAGGAAGCAGGTAGAAAATGAATCATGACCTATTTTATTTGTTCAAACAAAGAGAAAGAACGAAACAAGCAAATAAATTCTCATTTACAAGATTTTATTTCTCTTTTTTTTTTTTTGTTTAATAAAAGTAATGAACGGTTATTATACGAATCATGATAATGCATTGAACGAAGTACGAAATATTATTAGTCAAAAAAATGGTGATGATTTAACAAAATTAATCAATAATGATGATGAAGTAACAAAACTTATAGGAAACCTTAGTGAAGTATGACATTAATTTTAAATTTGTATTTTTTTTTCTTCTTTATATTGAAATTTTCTCAGATTCAACAAATGGAAATCATTAAAGAAAGTTTAAAAGAAAATATTAAATGTTTAGCTTTACAAAATCTTGATAAAGAACCAATACTTATACATGAAAAAGAAAAACTTGCAGAATTATATGATGAACTTAGTAAAACAAAAGATGATTATAAATCAATTCAACAACAATATGGTAAAAAAACAACATTTAAATTACAATTAAATTAATTTACGTTTTTTTTTTTTTTTTTAATAGAAGAACAAATCGGTGAAACAAATCCAGAAATGATTTGGGTACTTTTACAAACAGCAGCATCTGAACTTGAACGATCTACTGAGGTATAGAATAACTTCAATAGTTGATCGTACAGATTTAGTTTTGACTTTTCTTGTAATGATAATAAACAAAAAGAAAATTTAAATAATGATATGAATAGAGAAATTTTTTTTTAAAGAAAGATTTGAGGAAAATGAAATTCTCACTATATTTTCAAGATCCAGGGTTTGTAGAAAATCTAAGACCTAGTTTTTCAGTACTGAGAAATACACGCCTTCAAGGTTCATTTTGATTATATAGAGTGATAGAACAAGTAATCTTCTAGAAAATGTCATGTCTTCGAGCTATTGATAACTTTTTCTTTTTTGACTGAATTATACCAATTTTAAGAAAAGCATCAAAGTCATTTTCTTCTATAGGAAATGGCAACCAAACTATTTTTGTGCTTTTCTTCAAATTGATGTAGTTCAAACAAAAAAAATGTTGTCGATAGCTCGAAGGCATCTCATCGTCGAAAGCATTAGCTGCTCGATCATCCTGTGTTATCAAAATAAACTTGAAGATGTTAGTTTTTGAGCATTGAAAAGCTAGATTTTAAAATTTTCGAGAGATTTTAGCTTTCGAAAATATAATGAAGATTTCATTTTATTCAGACCTTTATTGGAAATAAAATTTGTATGATCAATTTTTGGCGCCACATCATATATATATATATTTTAAAACAGCTAGGAATGTAATTCGATATAGAATCGCAGCATATATAGCGAGCGTTTATCATGAGAAATTCCATATGATCAACTTTGTTCACTAGAATCTTCATCATTCATTGAATATTATGTTTAAAAAACATAGTTGATTGATTTACATATGAAATTTATACAAAAATCTTTTTTTTGAATAGTTCAGATATGAGTTATAGTGTAACCGAAAATTCGTATCGTCTTTTAAAAAAAAAAGAGTTCATTAAAATGACTTAACATTATTTCTGGGTTAATTCTATAAAACATATTGTTTCGATTAAAATTCTTTTTTTTTTTAGCAAACAGCTGAAGATTTTTTCATCGGTGAAAAAACTGAAGAAGAAGTAACAGAATTTGAACGACGTTTTATAGAAGATCGTAAACGAGCACATGAATTAAAAATTAAAGCAGACAAATTTCATGAATTAATGCAAGCATCTCAAGCAACATCATTTTTAAATTCGAATCAATATATTCATGGTAGTGGATATCGTTAGATGAATATTAATTAAATTCAGTCTTTATTTGAATTTCTCGACGATTTTTTTTTTTCTGTATTATTTTAATGAAAAAAGAAAAAAACAAAAATCAATGAATATTATATAAATAAATCTGAAAAATTATTTATATTGTACAACATATTTACATTTATTTGTTTTAGATTAAAATTGATCGAAGAAAAAAAAAAGAACTTTTTTTTTTTTATATGATTTAATTATTAAGAAAATTCTTGAATATATTTATATCTATTCATATTTATTATCAATACATGAAGAAATTATATATGAATAAGAAGTTTTTCTCACAAGGAAACATATCTAAATTAAATTAGTTTGTCCATACAGAAATATTGCGTTTTTTTTTAACGGTATTTTTTTAGTTAGTATTTTCACCCCCTTTAAGAACACTAAGAAAATTGAGTTTAGAATTAAATTTTTTTTTTTTTGCAGAGAGAGACCTTAACCAGAATAGATTATTGTGAACGTTTCAGATTTGATTGCTTCTATTCTGAAAATAAGAACATCAGGATGGATATGAGTGAAGTTAAAAACGTGCTTTTATCATTGTTGTGTTTTAGGATAGGAAAAACAATAGAATGATCTGAAAATTTCGCAATAAGCTATTCTGATGAAGGTCTGTCTTTTTGCAAAGTTTCCAATTGAAACTCACTTTTCTTGATGTTCTGAAAACGATCTACGATACTGTACTAAAAAATATCGTAAAAAACAATGCCTTGATAGTGATAAACTAATAGTCCTAACTCCAGAATGATTTGACACTTGGATATGTTCCTTCGTCAGAGAATAAAAAAATCTTTCTCTGATTTGAAGTTGATTTTCAAGTCGACTAGTTTTCTATTTTTATTTAATTATAATGAACGCATTGATGTAATGTTCTATGTTTGAAACACTAATAAAACTAATAATATTATCAGTACAATAATCAGTTACAAAAGACTTTTGCAAACAATAGAAAAGTCATTTCTTTGTAGTATTTATATTATTATCGTGCTTTTCTATTAATTCTGTTAATTGTATTGAGTATGAAAAATATTATTAGAATTGTTATTCTATGAAATTTTTTTTGCAAAAAAAATCTATACTTATAGATTATGATAAGTTGAAATAATTGCAATTTATTTGTAAAATCATTTTTCAATTATTCTTATCGATTAACTTCGAAATTGATTTTAAATCTAATGAATATTTCTATCTTTCAATAATATTGATGAAAAATATTTCATTATTAATATATTTTTATATGGATAAAAGAATTTGATATTAAAAACAAACTTTCCTCTTAATAATACAAATCGATTGTGATGAAACTTGATCATAAACATTAAACTATTTCATTAATTATATCTAATATTTAGATATTGTTTTATATATATTATTTTCAGTACTTTTTTGATAAAATGCCTGGTACCAAGCGGTAAGCGAATTCTTATTTATTTAATTCTTTCTATTCGTTTCGTTTTTCTTTTATTTAGCACAACAAAAACAGCATCTTATACGGAACACAATGATGA
This sequence comes from Rotaria sp. Silwood2, assembly GCA_905329745.1. Lineage (NCBI taxonomy): Eukaryota > Metazoa > Rotifera > Eurotatoria > Philodinida > Philodinidae > Rotaria > Rotaria sp. Silwood2. The sequence continues at coordinate 268,412 of CAJNSZ010000003.1, read as the reverse complement.
CGATGGTAAATCTTTTAATGTTACTTGTATCTTTTAATTCTTCTTTTTATTTCATTAAGATTTTATGGCAACAGCTGATAATACCAAAAAAACTCGTAGTATGAAATCAAATGATCAACAAACAGAATTAAATTCTTCTACTCGACAATTACCACGAAAACGTAAAGAAAAGTTCGTTCGTTTCATTTCTATTGACTAAATCATTTTTTAAAAGAAAAATCATATTTTTATTAGATTATCAAAAGCTGAACAAGAAGAACTTGATTTAGCACTTAAACTTTCGACAGAAACAGTACAATCAAGTGAAACATCAATTGAAATTCCAATTACTAATGATGGTAAAGAAATTTTGAGTAGTACATCAACAATATCGAGTAATGGTATGGATAAATATTTTGAAAATAAAAAGACAAAATTCTATTGATGTTTATTTAAGAAAGTAAAACAACAACAGAAAAAGAATCTAATGAACAAGATGAAAATCCATTACCGAAAAGTAAACGAATGAAACGAGATGAAGAAGGTAAAATATAGATTTTTAATTGTAAATCTATTAAATGTAATTGTAGAAGAGAATGTTGATGAAAACGAATCGAATAGTGAAGAAGAAGAGGAAGAAGACGAAGAAGAACCAACACCACGAAAAAAAACGATTCGTAAAACAGAAGAAAAAAATAAAAACTCTGGTAGATCGATTCGTAACATAAAAACGAAAACCACATGCCATAAGTATTGTTTTCTTTCTCTCTTCAAGAAATATCAACAGTACCATCCAGTGATCTTAACTCATCTCGATTGATAACACGTGGCCAACAAAAATCTTCAAGTAAATAAATATAAATACATTACCTACAGAAATTATTCGACAAAGTTTTTTTTCTTTTACCACCATCAATTCTAATAGGTACCCAACTAGTAATTTATGTATTGAATTTTATTTCCAATAAAAACTTTCGAAAATAAAAAGATTTGCTAATTTTTTCATCTCCTGAAATCCGCAAATAGAATTCTGTTTCGATTATTTAGAATGATAGAACAAAACAATCTTTAGAAAATGAAATATCTTTTCGCTCTCTTCGACTTTTTTTTTTAAACCGAGATACATCAATTTTCGAACTATTATCGAAAAGTTGTCTGTCAAATTTTGAGTTCCTTTCACTTCGAAAAACTATCGAGAATTGCACTCATTTTCATGTTCGAAAATAACTTTGATCGAATAATTTTAGAAGTTTTTATATATTTTCTCATCGGTTTAGTTTCAACAACTGATCTTTCAATGAAAAAATCTAATGCACCATTAGGTTTTCCAACAAATAAAATAATTATTCCATCATTACAAACATCTCGTGTTGGTTTATCACGTAAAGTTTCTGTTATAAAACCTCTTCATCCTAATCTTAATCAACGTATTACTCATGAATAAGTTTATTTCTTTTACCGTATATGTTTTATTCTTTAATTTGTATATATATATATTAGCATTGTATAGATATGAAAACTAGTCATTATTTATAATTTTTTTTGTCTGTTGTGTTCTTAAACTGTGTTTTTTTTAAAAAGAAAAATTATCTCAGGAAAATTAGACAACTTTATTTTTTATTAGAAATTCTAGATTATACATTCCATAATGTTATTTATATAACTGTGATGTCAACAATAACTTCTTCGTCGTCATTCATGGCTAATGAATATAATAATGATAATACAATAACAGTTAAATTTTTAATACATTATCAACAACAAGCAACGGTTATTTATTTGCCACATAATTTAACATTAGAATCATTTTATATTCATTTATGTTCAATATGTCATTTAACATTAACTGATCCGCCAACATTTACTGTTAAATGGCTTGATGAAGCATTGGATGCAATAACAATGTCATCACAAAGAGAATTAAATACAGCTATACGTTTATATACAAAAAATGGTGATAAAGAATTGCATATACATGTTTTTCCAAATCGTCCTGAACAACCAGGACTTTTATGTCCAGGTGAAGATCCACTTATATATCGACGTGGTGCACGTCGTTGGAAAAAACTTTATTTAATTAATGGACATCGTTATCAAGCAAAACGATTTAGTACAACAGCTGCTTGTACGGTTTGTAATGATCGTTTATGGGGTTTAGGTAGACAAGGTTATAAATGTCTTGATTGTCGAGTATGTTTAAAAAAAAAAATAAAAATCTATATAAAACAATATATTTTATTTTTATTCAACAAAAAAAATAAACAGGTTCTTGTACATAAACGATGTGTAAAACAGTTACGTATTGTTTGTGGTACAACATCGGCAGGTTCATCACCACATCATCCAAAAATTATGGATTCAAATGGACGTCATACATCAGTAAGTAGTATAACAATCAATGGACAACAATTATTATCAAATAAAAAATTAAATGAAAATCAACAACAAAATGGAGCTACGGATAAAATTGGTCGACATAGACCAGCTGGTGCTAGTGTTATGAATGCTCGAGATCCGATGACGAAACAAAAAATGTCAAATATTTGTGAACCTGGACCATTAAAACGAGCACAAGGTATAGTTAATAATAACAATTTAATTTACTTGATTGAGTTAAAAACAATGATTATACACAATTTTCATATATTCAAGAAATGACTAGATCGATGATCATCTCTACGAAATGAAATAATATTTTATCTTATTTTTTTTTTCTCCAAAAACAAAATTGATTCGTAATTCTGATAAAAATTTAATACCTTTTGTCCAGTTACACAAATGATAAATTAAAGTACCCCCCCCCCCTCAATTATCAATCTTGAATCAGATACATTCTAATCCCATGAAGAGGCTATGATAAAAATTTTTAGTCCTATATCATAACGTTTTCAGGAGATATTCAACAAACAATGACCACACATAACGTATGATCGAAAAGTTTTTGGACAAAATATTTGTTCACTTTTGACCAACTAGAAAGTATTACGGACGAGTCAAAAGCTATATGTTAGAACCAGAATTTTGTGCTCTCTTCAAATATGGGCTCAGAAATTTTGTCCCAATTTTTGTTCGAGAATAGTGAAATAATCTTTGAGAAGTCCAAAAAATGAGTTTGGACGGAACTTGTTGGTTGAAATTCGTGATAAAGATGCTTTTTGATTTTGACCGTCTTGAAACCATTTCGGACGAGTCAAAACTATAGGTTACGACTAAAATTTTGTGCTCTCTCTGAATATGGGCTTAAAAATGTTGTATCTTTTTTCTTCAAACGCAGTGACGATCTTTTTGGAAAGACCTGAAAAATGATTACTCGTTTTTTAATGATGAAGTAACATGGTTTTCTCCACCCTATAAGCTCTTTTTCGAACATGCTAAAAATTGTTCAAACTCGGTCATTTTGTACAGCAAACAATTCTCTACAAAGTGTGATGTTGACCTAAGCTATAGCTTTTAGTTAACTGTAGTCACAACCATTTTGTCAAGATCTCTTTTTGAAGTGGAACAGTTTTGGTCAAAAAGTCGGTTTTTCAAAAAATAACTATTCCGGAAAAAGAAAAATTGAGGAGTCTTGTCAAAAGAAAAAGAAAAAGTGGAATGGTGCATTTTGTAGAGCAATTTTTGATCTACAAGATGATCTATAAATAAAGACCCCAACTTTTCGTTTCGAGTTGTAGTAGTAAAAATACAAACGTGTGTGGAAAAACTCTTCGTCCAAACTCATTTTTCGGACTTCTCAAAGATTATTTCACTATTCTCGAACAAAAATTGGAACAAAATTTCTGAGTCCATATTTGAAGAGAGCACAAAATTCTGGTTCTAACATATAGCTTTTGACTCGTCCGTAATACTTTCTAGTTGGTCAAAAGTGAACATATATTTTGTCCAAAAACTTTTCGATCATACGTTAGTTCATTTAACAAATCAAAAATCCTCTGTTAATCCTAATTCTGAGATTTAATTTTGTTTTTATCTGAAGGAGCATGCCAAATTACAGTGCCTAGCAAAGTTTTTTTTTTTTTTAGTTGTTACTTGTTAAGTGGAGAGAAAAGAAGACAAATTCAATCCCTCGAAAACCTCTTAGAAATGATCATCTATTTATAGAAGTATTTTTTTTAATATAATAATTACAATGCTTAATTATAAATACGGCTCTGTCAGACACAGCAATCTCATATGTTCTTTTAAACAATAGAAAAAGCAATTGACTACAATGAAACTTCTTCAAGAATTCAAGGATGCTCGATCAGAAAAGTATAAATGAAGGAAAAAGATTTTCTACGTTATCTAAAGCATATTTTTCAAGCAGAAGATGACGGGAATCATCAACAAGTTCGGCAAAAAAAAAAACGAGATCCCAGATGACAAAAAATCATGTCGTTTATGAAAGATCAAAATTTAGACTATCTTCCCATGTTCTTATCTCAACTTTGATTTTTCTAACGGCAATTGACTTTTTGAGAGGGACAAGGAAGCTTCATTTATTCATAGTTTTTTCTTGATATTGTAAATTCATATCAGTTAATTTTAATCTATAGTATTTCATTGTATCATAATAAATATTAAAATCATGTATATTTAGGTCTAACTGATCTTGGCCAGTCTCCTATTGAGGATCCAAGTGGTTCAAATAGCAATTATATAGATGTAAGTGGTGATATGCAAAGTTCTCCATCGAGTTCTCCATCAATATGTTTACAAGATTTTGAATTATTAAAAGTAATTGGACGTGGTTCATATGCTAAAGTTTTTCTAGCTGAATATCGACCACGACATTTACGTAATAATCCAAATCATCAACAACAACCACCACGTTTATATGCAATGAAAGTTATTAAAAAATCTATTGTTAATGATGATGAAGATATTGATTGGATTCAATGTGAAAAAAATGTTTTTGAAAAAGCAACAAATCATCCATTTCTTGTTGGTTTACATTCATGTTTTCAAACACAATCAAGATTATTTTTTGTTATTGAATTTGTAACTGGTGGTGATTTAATGTATCATATGCAACGACAAAGAAAACTTCCTGAATCAAGTGCTAGGTTAAATATAATAACAAGTAGAAGAAGAAATTAAGAAAAATATTTTTTTGTTTTGTATTTAGATTTTATGCAGCAGAAATAACCGTTGCTTTAAATTTTTTACATGAACATGGTGTTATTTATCGTGATTTAAAATTAGATAATGTTTTACTTGATACTGATGGTCATATTAAATTAACTGATTATGGAATGTGTAAAGAAGGTTTAGATTTTAAACGTGATGAACGAACAAGCACATTTTGTGGTACACCCAATTATTTAGCACCAGAAATGTTAAGAAATCATGATTATAATTTTAGTGTTGATTGGTGGGCATTAGGTAAGTTATAAAAACTTTATTTATAAGACAGATTTTGCAAAAAGTTAGGGAAATATTTGATAAAAGTTTCTCAATACTTTATGTTTAATTCTTTCTTAACCCATAGGGACCATTTTTTGAACTATGAAATGTTTAAAAACACATTTTTCTATCAATTTAAAGTTTATCTATTATATCAATAAACTAAATCTAATCGTTATCATAAAAATAATATTTGGAGTATTAGTGTGTCTATGATATTAAGTTGGGTGGATAGACCAACACTATGTTCAGTCACACCCACAGCGTACGTGGTCTTCATGTATTTGCATGAATCATGTTATTGTGCCTGTTCTGATGTAAATTTTAGAAATTTTTTCAAATAAATAAGAATAACAAATGCATTACGTATTTAATAAATTGGTCCTGGATAGACGAGTTTGGCTCAAACTTTTTCTGTGCATATTAGGAGTAATATCATTGATGTTATTGAGCGAATTGTTCTTCTGAATCGTCAGGTTTAACAAAGAGCAAGAAAGGATTAAGTCGGCTCTAAACATAAGCATATGATTTAATATTATTATTCGAAAATCTCTCATATCTCATTGAACAAACGAATTATTGCCATTCGATACCTATCAAACATAAAATATTCAACGACTAAAAATTTCTCGAGCATTTTCCGTTGTATTCATCCGTTAAGTTTTCTTTCATTACAAATAATATCAATAGAAAAAGCTTGAAAAACTAGCTATTGTAGATATAGTTTCATTAAAGAGGTTTTCTACTGCCATTCAATGCATTTATTTGATATGTTACAGAGTTCGAATATATATTTTTTTATTGAATTTATTCTACTCTTCAAAATGAACAAAAAAATACGACTTCTCCTCTTTTACACTAGTTTTTAAAACAGCTTCTTATTGATTCACTAACATTTTTCAGTGAAAAACACATCTATACTAGGCAGTTTTTCAAGCTCATTCCATTGATGCTATTTGCAATTGAAGAAAAGTTACTAGATGAATAGAACTCTTTGTGAAAGCTGTATTATATGATTTAATTTGATTTTCTATAGGTGTACTTATGTTTGAAATGATGGCTGGACGATCACCATTTGAAATAGTTGGTTCAGCTGAAAATCCAGATTTAAATACAGAAGATCGTCTATTTCAAGTTATACTTGAACAACCAATACGTATTCCACGTTCATTAACTGTTAAAGCCAAAAATGTTTTAGAAGGATTTCTTAACAAAGATCCACGATGTCGTTTAGGTTGTCGTTATGATCCAATGTTAGGTTGTCAAGCTGGTTTTCAAGATATATGTTTACATCCATTTTTTTATCCAGCTATTGATTGGCAACGTTTAGAATCAAGACAAATTGTTCCACCATATAAACCAATATTAACGGAAGATAAAGATCTTTCACATTTTGATCCACAATTTACGAATGAAGATGTTGTTTTAACACCAGAAGATGATGAAGTTTTAGCACGTATTCAACAATCAGAATTTGAAGGCTTTGAATATGTTAATCCTTTAATTATGACTGTAGAAGGCAATGTTTAATCTATATGTAGATTATTATTATTATTATTATGATTATTGTTATTATTATTATTATTATATATACAAATTCATATATGCGTAATTTATCACTCGCAATATTCTTCTTCTTTTTTTTCTTCTTATTTCTCTACCGTTGTTTTCATTCAAGACTTATCGTCTCTGTTTATGGAATATATACATATGAATATCGAATCACTTTGAATGTGTGTTATCGGTTTTTCTTTTTTTTTTTTTTCTTATATTCTTATTTCTTCTGTATTTAATGCATGTTATTTACAACAAAAACGAACATCAATAGAACAAAAAAAACAATCAGTTAATAACAATTTAAAATTTTTAGAAGCGGATGTTACATAAAATAAAAATTTTAAAAAATTTAAATTGATACAGTATATAATATACAGAGGGAGACAATATGAAAATATTAATTAAATTTTTTTAACAAGAATTTAATTTTCGCTGTTTTCTTGTTTTGATTAATTGTAAACTTATTGGTTGAATTCTATACCGTATGTTAGGAATTATCAATCGAAAAACTTCTTGTCGAAATTCTCTAAATGTAATTAAATATATGCAAAATGACAATATATGATATGTGTAGAGAATTGAATCAAATAAATGCAACAAAAAATAGCCAGCAGTAGAAGAAAAGAATGCAAAACATATTGTAGCTGGTGTGGTCATTATTAAAAAGAGAAATGTGGTGATAACTAATGTCACCGATATAGATCGATGTTGAATTCGAGAGTTTTGAATTATACTTGTTTGACGAAGACGAATCAAATGATAAATTACACCACTATTGAACAGAACCATAAAAGCAAATGGTACACAATTGTAAAGACCTAAATTCATAGAATCCCATAATGGATATATGTTATATAGACGAGCCTGCGGATTGACTGTACCATCTTTATCATAATAGCAAGCAAATAAAAAGAAGTGAAAATTAATAATAGTGAATACTATAATGATGGATATAATAATAATAAGAGCATTTCGTGATTGACTAAAGCATGTNTCACTTTTTTCTCTTTGCTTGTTTCTATGATGTAGTTGAGAAACTTAGATTTAATTCTTTTTTATATTCTTCATATCCACTATAGGATTATATCAATCTGTTGTATCGTAACGGTAAAAAACTCACGTATACAACATCAATCCATTTTAATACATTTGTTATATGTTACAATATTCTATTTACATATATGCTCAAATAATTTCACAGAAAAAAATAAGACATCAAATCATGAAAATTTGTTTTGATTGTGCAGAAAAAGAGCATAGAATATGTGAATAATCTTTTTCATATAATTTAGACGTTGTTTGCTGAATTTTTATTTTTAAAATTGATAAAATTACAGTCCTTTTTTTAAATATTGTCTATGGTTTTTTAATTGGGTTGAATCATTTTCTGGCGTCTGATTACGCTTTTTGGAAAATATTGGTTTTTGTATAGGATTCAGTTTTCTTTAAAATATAGGATTCTCTTCGAAAAATGACAAAAATATAGATATTAAAAAGAGAAATATTGTAACATAACCAGTATAATTGAAATGGATTGATGTTGTATACGTGAGTTTTTTACCGTTACGATACAACAGATTGATATAATCCTATAGTGGATATGAAGAATATAAAAAAGAATTAAATCTAAGTTTCTCAACTACATCATAGAAACAAGCAAAGAGAAAAAAGTGAAGTGTGAGAAACAAAGAAGCCCTTCCACAATGCTTGCAATAAGGATGAATACATTTTTCGATTGACCAAATCGTCTTCGATGAAAACATTCTCGTGATAAACATTGATCAAGCGGCACAAAGACACGAAGTCAAGTCGATGTTTGAACAGCCAATTAGTGGAGAAATAGCATGTGAATATCAAAAATGGTTATTGTACCTATGTCATGCATTATTGGTCGTCAGAGAATCAAAAAGTAAAGAGAACATTTTCTTTTTAACTGCTAAAACGTTTCGTGTACTTAGTCAACGTTCTTGATAGATTTTTTTTACATAAGTATTAGGTTTTAGAAAACAATGTCATCCAGCAATATCTCACAAAAAAAAAAGATTAAACCTTAATGTCTAATGACAGTGACAAAGTGTTTCTTATCTATATCAAATCTTTCGATTATTCAAATGTCGTTGGTACATTTAGATTACTATACTAGAATGAAAAGTGAAATATTACTTGATCCAACCTATTGATTAATCACTCGAAATATTTAATGTATGGCTATATGTTAGTTTAATCAATTGTTTTCTTTTCTAACAGAAATGCTAGATCGTAGAAAAATCGTTTTTTCTCTCTAAATATCTGTCATATTGTAATGTAAAAGTTACGATTTAATTGTGTGCTACAGCAGAATCACTACATCGAGAAAAACAAACCATTTCTGCTTTGTATTCAGTTCATTTCGTATTCGGATTAAAGAGAAAGATCGAAATACAAATGATCGTTTTTGTTGAATAGCTTGCAAAACGTAAATACCTCAATATCGTTGGTTTTAAAAATTTCAACAAATATGCTCTGTGTCAATATTGTATCCATGAAGTTGTATTTTATTTTGTGATTCAAAACAAGTTTACGTGGTTTTTCATTTTATTAAACATTAAAAGTAAGACATATTAAGCTATCACATGACTCTTAAAACGATCAGAAACTTTCAATTACAAGCATTGAAATAGATTTCGAAGGCGGCGTACAACATAAAAACACAAAAAGCGAGAATATATGAGAGCTTTAAGCAATAAACTATATATGATACAGTTATACAATAAAGAAATGTTCGATTTCATCATAGAATGCATTCAAAATGACGCCATGTTTTCAAGTATTGGCCATAATTTTTGCTGTATTCAATGTTTGTACTACGGTACCCGTTCGTGTTTGCGATGCAACTGTTCGGTTGTTTCTCCTACATGTAACCATATAAAAAAATTCTAGTCGAAATTCATCAAATATAATCATATACAATGGAAATGATAATATATGATAAGTATAAAGAAGACCATCCAACAAATACAAAACGGTAACATTCGATTCGGAAAAAAATGCAAAGCCTACAGTAGCTGGTATAGTCATAATTAGGAACAAAAATGTTGTTATGACCAATGTAAATGAAATGGAACGATGTTGAATGCGTGAATTTTGTATAGTACTTGTATGACGAAGATGAATTAAATGATAAATAACACCACTATTAAATGTAACCATGAATATAAATGGTACACAATTGTATACTCCTAAATTAACATAATCCCATAATGGATAGACAACATACAGCCAAGATGAAACACTAATCGTACCATCTGCTGTATAATAGCAAATAAAAAGAAAAAAATGAAAGTTGAGAAGCAGAAGAATGCTCATAATACACGCTATTATAATAAGAACATTCTTCGATTGACCAAACCATGTTCGATGAAGACGACTTAATGATAAATATCGATCCAAACAAACAAAGACACGAAGCCAAGCTGATGATTGCGCAGCAAAATAATTAAGGAAGGAAAAAAATCTGCATAGAGGTATTGTTAATTCTTGAAGAGCAAATCCATGGATGGTACCAAGATAATGATCAATATTCCATCCGTATAACATTAGGATATCAAATATAACCATTGCTCTCATATAATGAAGTGTTGGTCTTGTTCTTGTGTTTCTGAATGTTGATTGACATAGAATAATGAATGTTATAATATTGAGTAAAGTACCAACGATGACTAATGTTAATGAATAGTGTGCAGCAATTACAGCTGCTCTTGATGGTCCAGTTGATGTAATTGATGTTGTATTAACACTTGACATTATGTAGTAAATTATTATTCGTAAAAATTTTTTTTCTTATAGAAACGAATAGATCTACAAAAGAAAAGCCAACTAAGAAAAGTGTATATTCTTCTTCTGTTTCATCATATACTGCTCTATTAGAATTATTGTACATTGCCATAGACTTATTTCTGTTACCTACTATTTGTAGAATATATTTCGCATACACATAGAAGATAATAATGATGTAAATGTAACTTCGGAAGTACATAGTTTACAGTTAATTAATAATGTTCATTAGTTATGACTATATGATCAGTGCATAAAGCTAAAGAGCCAATGCACGTAATAGAGAACGGATTTTGCACAATTAGATGTGCCAAACTTTTGGTTGTGCTATCAGTCAGCTTTTATTCAGTAATATGTAAATCATTATATATCGGTTGAAAAACCTCACATAAGGCTAAAAATTGGAATCTATAGACAAATTAGCGTGCTTTATAAAGTAGGTTGAACTTCACGTAAATCTAAGATAGTGACTGAGCATCTCTCTATGATGATATTTCCCGACTCATGTAGTAAGACTGATACAAACAATCTATAGCCCTACAAAGTTTTCTGTTCATCAGTAGAAGTCAATGGAAAGAGAACTTGTAGAAATAAATAGTGAAAAGCGTAATGATGATAAAAGAAGATCATTATGTCATTGTTTCAGTGTCTAAGAAACAGATATGACAAAGCGAGGGTTTGATTCAACTGTTATATGGTGAGAAAACTGTAGAATAACTCATTCTAGTATAACGGTAGGTTTAATCCAATGCGGTTTCGTCCGCTCTAACTGTTTACCTTAGTAGTGGTATTGGTAAGAAAAAAACATACTGTTTGTAGCTGTCGTTAAACTACATTTCTTGAAAATTTCATGAATGGAACTGCCCATAGTTTTGTACAGGGTTTTGTCGTTCAAAGTGCTTCTGAAACCACTGTAAGACATATTGATGAGAATATCAATAGAAATTTAGAAAGATGCTAACGTTTTTTTAAATGTATCTTCTTCGTTTCGAAATGCACGTTATCGTTATTGAATCCGAACCTCTCTTTTTTCATATGAGATTGTGTGAAACTGCTGTAAAAATACATTGTACTATTAGTACTGAGATAATCAAGAGCAGAAATAGTTTTCTTCGACATCACACACTCATTTCGGCCTAGTCCCTTGAGAAGTTCTTCATTACAACGTTAAAAAATACGGAAGAATGAACAGACTCTCAATATTTCTATTAGACAAATTGAAAAATCGAAGATAAATTATGTCAAATCGATATTAAAAGACGCTCTTCGTTCAACTTATTTATTCGAAAGAAAAAAGGATGTCCTATATTGTAGTAAATTGTGTTTTTTAAGCGGCAGCAAACTCAATAAACTAAACCTGACAGTACACTCACATTTCTGACAGCGTGTATGTAGTATGCTTAACTTAACATTTCTTTTTATGTGACTGTCAGTCAAAGGTTTATCTTGCATGATAGATAACGTGAAAGATGTTAGGGATGACAGGCTAGTCGTGTGCAAGATGATCCTCATAAGCAAATTCTTCAATTTGTTTTGTTCGATGTTGAACTTTATTATGATTAATTTTATCATTTGAAATATTTGCTATGATTTTAAAGGGGGTGATTAGTTTTAAATCTTACAAATTACCATAATACAGGAATCTATTTATATGACGATTATGTATTTGCATTCATAGGCTATATCTTCTATGTCTAGATTATGTCTTACTCAACTATCAGATTAGTATTTGCATAGACTTGTCTCTGGGTTTATTGTGAGAATTCTCATAGAATAAACAAATCTTATATAAAATTTTATTCTTTGTTTTTTAACTCTGGTCGTGTCTAGATATGTTTGAATTCATATCTTCTTTGAAAAAGTTTTCATTTGTAAATACATTGTTGAAACGATACAATTTCTTAATATTTTTTAATATCTTCTTTTAGTTTATGATGTTCGATAATTTCAAGATATTTAATAGAACAGCACCTGTGATGGATTACTAAGAGAATGCTGTGTGTATATTACAAGCTATTTTATGCCTTCTCCGTTATTATGAAATTAATTTATTGACCAAATAAATGTATTAGTCTGAGCTTTTTCTAGATCTCTTTGCAGTATTTTTTTTCATTAGTATTCCATTGTCCGCTTTTTCAAGAAAGCATTAGATTACAATACGATAGCTTGGCAAATGAGTCGCTTTATAATTTTCTTTTAATAGAATATTGCATTTGTTTAATATTATAATCTAGAATAGTATTTGTATCTACGATAATAATTTTTCATTCATAAAATCAATGCTTCTAAAATGTCTATGCATAGAAAAAGAAACTCTGTATGCTGTCACTGAGAAATATCAGTTCGGTTTTAATACAATTTTCCCTCTTTCAACCAACTTCCATAAATTCTTCGACGCATTAGAAAATCCCGTGAATAAACGACACAAAAGACAGATTAGAAGACACTTCCTCGTTTAATAATTGAGTTTTTAGTTTTTCTATCATGTTTATACTTTTTACTTCTATGCATGTGTATTTCTAAGCTATATTTCAAAAATATTTTTCTGCTCCTTCTGATGTTCATGGTTATCTGTAATTGAATAATAAAAAATTTAATTAATGGACGTATGTATACGACATGTAAAAAAACAATGCCTGTTATGATAAAGTTCAGTTATTTTTCATTAAACATTCTTCTCTTTTCATGAATAATCAACTCAATGATTGTTTTTATAAGAGAATACAATGTCGATTGTGCAACGAGATATTCTCATATTCAACATCAAATGGAACTTCAAGTATTAGTTATAATGTAAAAAATTGTTTTGATAAATCAAATACATTAAATAATAACAAAAATATTTGTGACTATTTATCGAAGTCCAATGAATTTAATGTATCCATTGGGGTGTGGGTGTGGATATGTGTGGGTGGGTGTGGGTGGGTGGGTATGTGTGGGATGTGGGCGACAAAAAGGTTATATCCACACCCACGGCCATACCCACACACCCAAAATGAAGGCAATCATTAAATCCAGATATTGTTGATGATATTTTGATGATTAGAAATTTTTAAGATATATAATCTTGTTTTTTTTGCTTTATGATTGAAACAAATTGAATGAAATTGCATAATAAGCTGATAAAAAATTTTGAATCTTTGTTAAGCCCCTCGCCTGTGACGGTACAGCGTATCGTCACTATTTTCGCTTTTTTTTGTAATCTTCGCGCTAAGATTTGAATAACCTAGCATATATGTTTATTTTGGCCGCTAATCATTGTCATTGTCATTTTAAAAAGAGACAATTTATTCAACCTATTGATATTGCTTATCTGGCATCGAGCTTGACGCACATCAAGACATCTCAGGGTGGCAATATGCCCAAATCTTTGGTTTTCAGAGTATTGGTTTTTTCAAGTTTGAAACATACAGTTTTTTAAGCAACTCGACGAGATCTATCTGATTAACACGAAAAAGAAAAAAAGATATTCTACTGAAATTGTGGGCACCTTGCATAAATTGTAAATACCTTAAAATTCGAGTATCCCGATCTATGTACACCATCAACGGCTCATATTTTGAATGTTTTAGTTTGGCAGCGAGATATTTAATCAAGCCAAAATATGTCTAGTCTTATTAACTGACAATACAAACGCCTTCATTGACAGTTCATACCAAGTTGATCTACGATTCGATACATTCTTAATGCGAATTTATTTTTCATGATGGAGAGCTGTCTTTTGTAATAATAATTGTTGGTGGATTATAATTTCACTGAAGATTTCTGCCCCTATGAATCTTTCAAACGAAATAATGTCATTTTTCTATTAAATAAGATAAAGGTATTGCTAAAGTACTCTCCAGTGACAAAGAATCCTAGTGTAGTACTATTGAGTCGTTTTTCAGTTTATCTTCACTAAAAAAAAGTAGCACGGATGCGAGTATAGATGTCAGTTAAGCGAAGTTCAACAACCACAGCCACATCCTAAAAGTAAGAAGCAGTGTTCATATTTTTGTTGTATTATTAGCATACTAGCAGACATTCTCAACAACAATGTCTTTTGTTGTTGTGGCTATGACTATATCGATTTCATCTATTGCGTGTAAGAGAACCTTTCGTACCAATTGAGTTTTGAACAGCTTGTCCGTTATATATACCAATATTCTGCTGATTTTGTGTCTTAAATGGTTACTCTAATCTCAATCTTGTTTATTCCTTGAGAAAATCTGAAAGGATCTGTCAGGATTCTGGATCTCCAGCATCTTGTCAAGCTTCTGTCAGGCTCTAATCTGGATTCCGATACAACAATCAAGTCAGCTATTATAGTTAAATCAGAGGAGGATCTTAACAAAAATAAAACAGGATTGTATAGCTCTGGTTGCGACTATTGGCTAAAATAAGATGAACCCTCATTTACACTCATTCGCAGACCATCAGATCAAAACCATGAACATTTACTGTTTACACATTTCTTTCAGGATTTCACAGTTTCCTCAACGATTTCTGTTTTGAAAAGCAATGGTAAACCCTTCAGGATCCTAAAGTTCAATGGCTATACACTTTCTTCAGGATTTCGCAGTTTTCTTAACAATAGGGACTCGGTATAATGAAATACAGAGATTCTGAAAAAATTCTACAAACCTTGCTTATGACACTTCTCTAAATTCTTTATCAAATCAATATAAGATACGTTCGACAGGAACATTTGTTTTATTTTTATGGTAAGAAAACTTGAAAAATTATGAGATTTATGTGTTAATTTCGATTTCATCGGCGCTGTAGTCTTTCATTAAATAGTTATTTTCGGTATTTAGTATGCCTCCTAATTAAATTTGTTCTTAGTTTCATGTATTCATGAAAAACAAATAGAAATACATTTTTTCAGTCGAATCGAAATCAACTAAAAAGTTGTAGACTTTGATCAATTGAATAAGAAATTGTAAAATGGTATTGCATTTTTTACATTTTTTTAGATAACTTATGTTCAAATAAAACTCAAATAGAAGTGTAAATTGAAGTCAAAATTGAAGATATCGAACGTTAAAGTTACATAAGATAACATGGCACAATCCAGCCGAGTAAGCTGATCGGTTTGTATACTGAAGGTCTAGAGATCAATACTACGTGTTCATTTTTTTTTCTGTTGAAGATCCTGCTAAGAAATATTATAATAACTTCAACGAAACCTAGTAAAACCCTGAAAAGATCCTGTCAAGTAATCAGATAACATTCTTAAGTAAATCTAACACACTTCTATACAATTTAGACAGAAATTTCTTTTTTAATTAGGAATTACCAAAATTCTGTCAGGATCCTGAGCGCAAAACAATCAGAAATGTCTCAGAATCCTGATTGAGGGTGCGTGTGGATGTGAGCACGTTTTGGATGTTGATCTTCTCTTTACTCATCCAGACTCTGGTTTTGCCGCGCCATTTATCATGATCATGAGAAAAAGAAATGCCAAAAAAAAAAACCGTGAATTTCTTCAAGTATTTAGTTTATCTATTTTTCGAACAAGAAATAGGCAATTTCTAAAACATGCAGAAAACTATAACAATAGATTTTAGTGAGTACACATAATCATTATTTTGTACTAGATCGTAAGAAAATCTCTTTTCTGTCAAAATATTTATCGTATTGTAACGTGAAACCTAAGATTTAATTGTATGCTACAGTAGAATCACTATACCGAGAAAACAACAAAATATTTCTGCTATATATTGAGTTCATTTCTTGTTTGGAATAAAGAAGGATAAGAATACAAATGATTATTGTTTTTGAATAACTTGTAAATGGTTGATACCTCAATATAGTTGATTTCAAAACTTCAAGCAAATATACATGCAAATATGGTTTCTATGAATATTGTAACAATGAAGCTTTTTTTCGTGACTCAAAACAAGTCTTTAAATGTTGTCTAATATTATTAAACAACGAAAACCAACATATGTTGAGCTTCCACCCAATTCTTAAAACAATCGTAAACTTTCAGTTACAAGCTTTTCAATAGACATCAATGACAACAACGTATGACATCGAACCACAGAAAGCGACAATATATTAGGGCTTTCAGTAGCAAACGATATAAATACAGGTGTACGATAATGAATTGCTTGGTTTCACGATAAAAGACATTCAGAATAACATCATGTTTTCAAATATTGGTCATCGTTGTTGCTATAATGAGTATCTGTGGTATAGAATGATTTCGTATGTGCGGTGCAACTCTTCGATTGTTTCTCTTACATGCAGTTATTCCGAAAAATTCTTGTCGAAATTCATCAAATATAATCCTATACAATGAAAATGATAATACGTGTTAAGTATACTGAAGTCCATTCAAGAAATCAAAACAGTAACATTCGATTTGGAAAAAAATACAAAGCCTACAGTACTTCCTACAGTCGTAATTAGGAGCAGAAATGTTGTCATGATCAATGTAATTGAAATAGGTCGACAGTGTTGAATGATCGTGGTACGTTTAAGACAGATCAAATAATAAATAACACCACAATTGAATGTAACCATCAAAATAAATGGTACACAATTGTATGCTTCTAAATTAACATAATCACACAATGGATATATTTCGTATATCCAAGAATATAGATAAATTGTACCATCTGCTGTATAATAGCAAATAAAATGAAAAAAGTGAAAGTTGAGAAGCAGAAGAATGCTCATAATGCACGCTATTATGATAAGAACATTCTTCGATTGACCAAACCATGTTCGATGAAGACGACTTAATGATAAATATCGACGGAAGCAAACAAAGACAAGAAGCCCAGCTGATGATTGACCTGAAAAATAACTGAGAAAAGAAATAATTTTGCACGATATTAATGAACAGCCTAAAATACGAAATTGGTATACATTGGAGAGATACTGATCAAGATTTCATCCATATAAAGAATGTCAACGATAATCATTGCATGCATATAATGAAGTGTTGCTCTTGTTCTAGTATTTTTGAATGTTGATCGACAAAGAATAAAAAATGTTATAATGCTGAATAAAGTGCCAATAATGATCAATGTTAATGAATAGTAGGCGTAAATCAAAGCTGTTCTTGTTGGTCCGATTGTTGATGTTATGTTAGGACTCGATATTATATCATAGATTGTTAATTCTAAAAATTTGCTTTGTGAGTAGCTCTATAAAGAAAAGTTGAGTAAGAAACGATTCAGAATGTTTTTCTGCTTGATCGCATAGAGTTCTATTAGAGTGATTGGTTTTTCTACGGAATACTTCTTATTTACCGCGGGAGCTTTTTTTAGCAATCATATGTAAGAGGTTTCCTAAGAGAGAAAAAACAAAATTGTTTTGGTATGAGCTCAGTGTTGTGACATGACGTCATTGTCAGAACTATATGTTCTTCAAATGATAAAAATATTTTGAGAAAATGGAAAGTTTTATTTGACCGACTGTGAGTCACGTGAATTTTAAGAATTATCTGTTATCATATATAGCTACATGCTCTCTTTTTCAATAGTGAGGCTAGACGTCTAAGGACCTTCTAATTTATATATATATATATATATTATGAATCTGGTAGACTTGCCATCGAAAAAAAAAGGATATATACCTAAATATATTATTAAATAACTCTAAAGACTCACTAATGCAATATGTTGATTAAAACAATACAAAGCGACTTTTCTGCTAAGCCATGAAATTATAATCAAATGCTTTTTTTTAGAAAATACACAATAAGATATTGAAGAAAATTGCTAAAGTAAAAATAGATTCAGAAAAAAGCTCAGAATAAAGGAAACTTTATGTCAATAAAACTGATCTAATAATATCAGAGAAGAGAGAATTCGATCTGAAAATACACACAGCATACAGATTATAATTGACCACAGGTGAAGCTCTATTAAATATCTTGATATTATTGAACATTACGAAGTCAAAAAATATATACAAAACATATAAAAATAGGTTCTAAACTGCTATGTGTATACAAATGATGATTACTTCAAAAGAGAAAGTACATGTGTAAACATATCACTACACTAACATTTTTAATAAACTTGAGATAAAATCTTATGCAAGATCATCTTGTTCGATGACTATCCTAACAATGAACTAAGATAGCAGTTCATGCTAATAATAATATAATAGTTTTCTGAAATAAAATCTAAATATAGAACCTATAGACTATGAATACAAAATACGCTCATTAAGAAATAGATTCCTGTTTCGTGATAATTTGTGGGATTTAAAGAAGGATTACCTCCCCGCAATCGTGGCAGATGCTACAAATGACAAAATTAATCATTATCAGCGTCAACATCAAGCAATACAAATTCAAGAATTTTTGTTGTATATAATCTTGTTGATGAATAATCTATTATTCCTAGCATCTTGCGTGTCATTTTTCATTCAAGATAAACCTTTGACTGGTAGTCACATAAAAAGAAATCTTGGGTGGCCACACTCCATGTACATTTTCCGAAACGTCAACGACCTGTCGGGTTCAGCTTATATATAGCTTGCTGTCTCTTGGAAAATACAATTTACTAACATGTAGGACATCATTTTTTCTTTCGAACGAGTACCTTGAACGGAGTGTCTTTGACTATAGATTTGACGTAAAGTATCGTAGACTTTTAGATTTATTAAATGGAAATTTTTTTTTTTGAAAAATACAAAAGTTTTGGATAGCTGATTGAGCAGAACTCATTCTAGATTTCGTGCATTGGCTATTTACCTTTGTGTAATGTTTAGATAGTCATCACTTAAGAACTTTATTAATTAACTGTAAACTATGTGCTTCGAAGTTACATTTACATTATTATCTCCTATGTCTGTACGAAAGATATTCTATAAATAGTAAATGAAAGTTAATAAAACATATTAGATGTACTACAATGCAGTTTCACTAATAAAAATAGTCTGATGCGCGTTCCGTCACCAAAATAATCTCCAAACATCGATAGAAATTGTTTTATTTATGAAAAATTACATTTTTGGACGATTTCTTAAAAAAAAACATACTAACACTCAAAAACAGTTGAGCAGTCAGTCAAGGAAAATTGTCTCAGCTGATCGATGAAAAACTCCTCTGTCCGATCGGGTCAGGTCAGCCGTTTATCACTACTATTCACAACTCATGATTTCGCAAAAACATGCATAATTTTATTATTCGAAATTTAAGGATGATTTTCTCAAATCAGCATTATCATTTGAAGGACATACATAAATGACACTGACAATATATAACCATCCAAAAGTCAGATAAACACAATCTTAGTTTATTCTCTCAGACAATTTCTTATTGATGAAGATTGAAAAATAATTCTCACAGGAAGAAGTATTCTGAACAAAATGCAATCACTTGAACTGAGCTCTGCTTGATTAAACAGAAGAAGAGCATATACTTCTCTAAGTTAACTTTTCTTTGTAGATCTATTCGTTTCTATACGAAAACAAGTTTTTACGATAAATTATTTATCGCATAATGTCAAGTGTTAATACTACATCAATGACAACAATTGGACCATCAAGAGCAGCTGTGATTACTGCACACTATTCGTTAATTTTGGTCTTTATTGGCACTTCACTCAATATTATAACATTCATCATTCTTTGTCGATCAACATTCAGAAACACAAAAACAAAACCTATAATTCATTATATGAGAACAATGGCTATATTTGATATTCTTATGTTATATGGATGGAATCTCGATCATTATCTTGCTAACATCCATGGATTTACTTTTTCACGACAAGCTATACCTCTATGCAGATTTTTTTCGTTTCTTAATTATTTTGCTGCTCAGACATCAGCTTGGCTTCGTGTCTTTGTTTGTTTGGATCGATATTTATCATTAAGTCGTCTTCATCGAACATGGTTTAGTCAATCGAAGAATATTCTCATTATAATTACATGCATTATGGGCATTCTTTTACTTCTCAACTTTCATTTTTTTCTCTTTGTTTGCTATTCTAGAGCAGACGGTACAATTAGTGTTTCATCTTGGCTGTATGTTGTCTATCCATTATGGGATTATGTTAATTTAGGAGTATATAATTGTGCACCATTTATATTCATGGTTACATTCAATAGTGGTGCGATTTATCATTTAATTCATCTTCGTTATACAAGTACTATTCAAAATTCACGCATACAACATAAATCTATTTCAATTACACTGATCATAACAACATTTCTGTTCCTAATTATGACTATACCAGCTACTGTAGGTTATGCATTCTTTCCTACAGCAAATTCTACCATTTTGCATTTGTTAGATGGTCTTCTTTATACTTATCATGCATTGTCATTTCCATTGTATATGATTATATTTGATGAGTTTCAACAAGAAGTTTTTAGAATGATTACATGTAAGAGAAACAATTAAATCGTTGCATCGCAAATACGAATCGGTACTGTAGCTCAAACATTGAATACAGGAAAAATTATAATTAATTCTTGACAACAAGGCGTCATTCTGAATGCATTTTATCATGAAAACGAACATTTCTCTGTTGTGTAATTGTATCAAATATAGTTTACTCTTTGAAGCCCTCACATATTGTCGTTTTTGGTGTTTCTATGTTGTATGCTGTTTTCGAAAGTAACTGAAAGTTTGTAAATCTTTTAGAAGTCTTGTAAAAGCTTAATACGTATTGTTTTTAGTGTGTAACACAATGAAAAACACATATAAAGACTTCTTTTGAGTGACCAAAGAAAAACAACTTCATTGTGACAATATTAGCATGGAGTATATTTGCATATATGTATTGAAAGTTTTGAAATTAATTGTCATACAATTAGTATTCAAGGTTCACACATTTCACATAGATTCATTTTACTGACATTAATTATTACAAGAATTCTGCTTCTAATTATGACTATACCAGCTCCTATAGGTTTTTGCGTTCTTTTTCATCACACATATTACCGTTTGGCATTTTTTCAATGGATTTTTTCATGCGTATCATTTCCATTGTATATAATTATATTTGATGAATTTTGATAAGAATTTGTTACAACGATTAGATGCATGAAACTGATGAAAGAATCGTACTCTGAAGTCGTGTTCAACTATGTGCAGCAAATGCAACTTGATGGATTTCACATATTATGTGACAACAATAATTCAATCTATATTTGTATATTATAGTGCATGAATGTTTTACTGAATGATATGTGAAAAAAAGGATAAATACTGTATTGAATACTTGTGCTTTCGCTTGTAAGTAACTCTATACAAGATTATACGAATAAGTACTCGCTAGAGTACACAAATTGTTCGAATACTCGTCTGAATAATTTAAGAGTTCGTGCTAACAAGCTGCATTCGCTGGATGAGTATTTTCACTAAGGTAGGCTAGTTTTTTTTTCTCGCATTCTATAAACAAGCAGAGAAAGAGTCTCATTTGCTGTATTTTATTCCCCTGTCGCAGTTAAACTCGTCGATAACTTCACTAAATAAATCATTAAATGGCCTACAATTCTAAAAATTTATAAATTCTCATAATTTCTTTTTGAAGTCTTTTATTAGTTAAACACTAACCTTGTTTTATAATGGAATCTGCTAGAATGACCATCAGGCATCCTTTGAGGGCTGACTTGGCTTTAGGGAGAAAAGTTGAACTTTCGTTTACAAAATCAATTATAGTTCAAAATTATTGAACATCATAGCTTGTCATTCAGACTCAATTGAAAAGATGCGCGATGCTTATTTCGAAATAGCAGAAATAAAACGTACATTGAAGAACTATAACAAATAAACAGTCAATAACGTATGAGAGAGAAGTCGATGCAAAAAAAAACATAGAAATGTACTAAAGTATGAAATGTTTAGAAACAACCAATCATACAAAGATCTACATTAGAGTCTTTAGACATGTTTCGTGAGTCAATCCACCCTATAAATCTTCGACTTGTGTTGAAACATACAACACAAATTTTCTGATAAGTATTTCTGTTTGTTGTTTAAAGTATAAGAGATGAAAAGTGTGTAACAGTAAGTCTAGTTGGTTGATAAATCAGTGCAGGATAATCTTTTATCAATTTTGAAGCACTATAAGTTTTGTTGTGCTTCATGAATAAATTTTAAATGATAATCTACAAAGGACGGGGGCGCATAAGAGGCCAAATCGGCCCATTAAGAATTGTTCGGAATAACCCTATTGAATCATACATCATTTGAAAGAGCAAGTTAAAANGTCAAAACTGACGATATTTTTGCACTTTTGTCAACAAAATCAACATTCATAAAAAACAACAGGACTTTCATGAAAATTTAAGTGAAAACCGACGATTTTATCGCGATTTCATCTCACGATTAATCGGGCTAGTAAGTCGCCGTAAAAATCGGTGAAATTTGCGATTTTTAACGAGAAAATTGCGATTTTTTTATGATTTTTCACGGGAAATCGCGATTTCTGTGCCATTTTGACAAAAATCTCCGATTAATCACCCGATTTAATCGGCGATTTCTCTGAGAATCGCGATTAATCCTCCAAAGTGTGGCGATTTTGAGGACATGGGTTCTATCCTATTCTTAGATGGAGCTCATCGAATTGTGTTAGGGAAAAATTTCAATTTTCCTAAAACTTTCGCATGGGAGAAATTGGTGAAGACTATCATATACAACGATGATTCAAAACTGATCCTAAATGCTGGCCTGTACGAGTTCTTCTCTGCTTTGGGTGTGGGTGTGGGAGTGGAAGAAGATAGCACACCCACACCACCCACACCTACACCCACACCCTATCTGTACATGTTGTACTTATATTTTTATTCGTACATGTGATACCTATATTGTTATTGGGACATATGTGTACGTAGATCATTTATTCAACATCAAACTCAACTACAGTACAATCTTGTTCTGATGATAGTCTCGCAATGACCGAAAATTTAACCCAAAGACAAAAAAGAACATCTATTTTTTTCATTTTAATGTGTTGTCATATTACATTAAAATAAAAAATGATTTTCATTTAGAAAGAACAAAAGACAAATCAATGGTTGGTTTATCTAAGATTTATTCTTTTGTGTTGCTCGACTCATTGTTGTCAAATTTATATATATATACAAAAACTTCCACGTTATCTTATTATTTACTTGGTAACTGGCAACGGATTTTTCGTTGCCAGTTACCTGGTCACCTTCCAACGGAAAAATTGATGTGTTGGCCGTATTTGGTCGATTGGAAGTTATAGTTCATCTTTTTGAGAAGTTACCTGGAGAAAGTAACAGGTAACTTCTGTCGTTACCAGTTATCTGGTAATGTAACTGGTTAGTAACGGTAACTTTCCACCGCTAATAGTGACCATACATTAGTTATCATAGTAGTTGTGTATCCATACGTACATGTAATAACAACTGTATATAGCAACAGAGAAAAACAGGAAGTGATGAAAGTCTATTAGGAAAAGTACAGAAAGAAAGAAAAAGAAAACAACTAATGTGTATCGTTGTATTATGAATAGGCACAAAGAGACAGGGTGAAGGAGATAGTAATATGCATGATGAACGTCAACAAAGGTAGACGATACTGATACTACAATAAAGACGCATATGGCACTTTCAGACGTTTTATGAGAAGAAAAGAAAATAGACCAGTAGAAGATCTTATCAATGTTTGCATAAATAAACCGAGATTAATTTCGAAAATTTCCCTATGAAGAAAAATATCAAAAAGTTTTCTCAGATGTCACTAAATTTTCGAAAATTTCTCCCGACGGCTGTCGGCGCACACGAGTAGATTCGGCATGGCTGATTGATACCATTGTAGTTTCTCTTGTGTGGGAAGAAGAATATCCAGATCAATGATAATAGACAAGGCATGTATATCCTGTAGAAGAAAACTACGTGAAGAATCTCTAATATAGATAATATTCCAAGATGAAAAGAAATTTTGAATATTATGTAGGATTAATATGTGTAACACATATTGGAATAAAATCCATACTAAAAAACTCAATTTACTTTACTTGAGAGCTTCTTCCTTTAGTCAAATTTCAAAATCGTATACATATACGTATATGGACTCGGTTCCCAAAGTGTTAATATGAGAAAAAAATCATTCTTAATTTTCTGTATTTTATTTTGGTTTTAATTTTAGCTAAATCTATAAATTACCTTCTATAATTTCAAAACGTCATGTTAAAAAAAGATGAACATGTCAAACACTTTCTATCATTTATTACTGGTAAGAAGGCGTAAAATTAATACTTCATTCATTAACAAACTGATGAGGACAATTGTCTTGTTTCTCAGTAGGAACTAAATTTATGTTGGAGATTATCCGCTGTATGATTAAGATAAATTAAGGATCCTACTGTTTTCGATAATTCTGTTTCTACAATCATATAAAATACAAAACTAACAAGTTTTACTTATTTATAGAACTTTTAATCATATAATTAACATGGTTGATTGAACTATCTAATACACCAAACTTAATTGAAAACATAACTTTATAATATATATAGGGCCATACAAAGTTCAATGCCATACTATGTGATAATTATTATTGTTTGATTATAATCCTGTATAAGCATGTTTTCTGTCAATGCTCTTAAACTTCGTAATCTCAAGATGAAACTAATTCTTTTGATATTAGAAGTTCATCAAGATATCTAGCTGTTATATATTTCTCTTCTGCATCATGAAGGCTTATTGTATTTAGTTGTACACCGTATATAGACTTCATATAAAAGTGAAAAATAGAAAAAAAGAGCATAATAAGACTAATTTTATTTTTCATATGAGCCAAAAGAATAGTTCATAAAAGTGCATTTTTAATTGCATGAAAAAATGAGAGTATATTCATCAAAGAAAATAGAAAGTAATTGGTATAGGGTGTTTTTGTATTTCAGTGGCAGAAGAATATCGATGGACGATGTAAAGAACACGTTTCCGGCGGATCTTCACACAAGTATAGTCTTTTTTTTGCTTCCTAGTAATCAGAACAGGAAATACATTAATATTACTGAAGTCACGATTTTTAAGCCGTTCAAATAGAACATCATCAATCTTTCTTCAAAATTTTACTTCTTCTCATTGAATGAATTGTTTTTGAACGAAAATTTGTTTTTTTTTTCAAGAGAATAAAATAGAATTGTCTATAATTCAGACTTTTACTTCTTTTCAATATTCGAAATATTGATTGAAATAAACAATTAAGTCAAATATATCTTTGGATCATGAAGAAATACATTTTTTTTTGTAAAGAGTATGGTACACATAGATGTGTTTGTTACTAATGAATAGTATTCAATTGTATGAATAAAGATATAGTAGAACTAATAACATAGAACTTCAAACAATTTCAATATGAACTGGAATGTTTTGATCGATGAATAATCTTGTTCTAATTACTTGTTTGCTGTTTGGATAATAATTTCATGAACTGATTGAAACTGGTTTTTAACGAACTGAAAAACTAGATGGAAACTTTGAATCGAAGCACAATACAATAAAGAAATTTTGATTTTTCTTTTGCTCTTATGCAATTTTTTAATCTCATCCATTAGATTTCGATAGTAATTTGTGAGAGAACAGTTTTCTCTTGTTCAATTCGTTCAAGGTTTAAGAAAATGTTCATAGGTATGATTGTTTTATATTTCACAACAATTAAGTCATCGTTTTTCAATGAATTCTAATTCCAATTAGAATTCATAGTGAGAAATTTGAAATTATTAGGTTAAATTATTTGACATAGATAGTCATGTTCATCAACTTGACAATAAATTAATCTTTGCTATTAAAAACAATGTTATTATTACATATGTATTCATCAAATATTTTTACTCTAGATGATTTCAATGTAAAAAACAATGATTTTCGATATTTAACAATCGACATAAAAAGTGATCGACGTTTGGCTTAGCATAAGGAATATCACTCAGGGTACACAATTCCAGTATGGAAATACGAATTCATTCATCTATCACAATTGACTTAATTAGTTTAAATTAATAAGTTTTTATTGGCAGTAAATTTTTCTCGTGCACTAGTAACGATCATTATTCAATTTTGTTTGAATATACAAAAATCACCTTGAATAATACATATGAGAAATAAAGTCAAATAAATATACTGGCAAGTTTCATAAGCTTCAATAAATGTGTTACGTAAACTTCTCAAAGAACTTTATAGTTTCTGTGACCAAACAAGTTCATTCTCGATTTATATCCGTCAATTCATATTCTTATGAGTTATAAAAGTCTTATACAAAAGCCTCAATCTCAAAACGAAATAGGAACTTACTTGTATTCGTCTGAGATCTTGAATCAAGTCTTCACAATATGTAACTAAACAGCAAAAAGCTCGAAAATAACATTGTTTCTTATCTTAAGTAGTATCATCTATTCCATAAATGATCTAGTACGCAAACAAAATTATTAA
Organism: Rotaria sp. Silwood2; assembly: GCA_905329745.1. Taxonomy (NCBI): domain Eukaryota; kingdom Metazoa; phylum Rotifera; class Eurotatoria; order Philodinida; family Philodinidae; genus Rotaria; species Rotaria sp. Silwood2. The sequence goes on along the minus strand of CAJNSZ010000003.1, from coordinate 241,316 downwards.
ACAACCAAATAGTATTAATTCTCTCAAAGATTACCAATGATAATGGAATATGTATTCACACGAAAACTTCATCAATAATCGTATGTTCACAATAAGATTTTTCATGTTGATTTTCTCGTTTTATTATATATCCCACAAATAATGCTAGTAAAAAAGTCACTGCTTTATAGCGTCATTTATTTATTATAAACAACCAACTAATAAAAAAATCTACACAAACTATGATATAAACTTTCTGTTCGAAGACTTAAAACAATTATTAAATCGATAGCAAATCAAAACTCGTCAAGCTTTGATAGAATATCTAATGACATATGAAACTGATTCTAATGAAATATTATTAAACCTTATTAAGTTTATATAATGAATTATTCTCCGCAAAAAGGTACATGAACTGAAATGCTCATACCTCTTATGCTCTGATGAATGTTTGTTGTCACTACCGTGATAACAAATTTTCACTAATTAACTACTAATTCTTGAGAAATTGAGGAAAAGCTATATTTATCTAGACCAAGCAAAAGGCTCATCAAGTACAACATGCTTTCTCCTCAATAACCGAGTCCAAGAAGGTATCAAACAAAAGTGACACACTTGCAAAAACTTCTGCAAAGAATTAAGCAATCAGTAATATACAACAGAGTGTCGAGTGTAGCATACATTGATTTTCTTTAAGTTTCTGATAAATAATAATATCAAAGTCTTTACTAAAATTTTCTCACTTTCAATATTCATCAACGTATAAAATATATATGTTGAATGAACAATTATTTGTTAGATAGGTCTTGTGATATCAATATTGATGAACATTTATCATCAAGCATAAATAGTAAATCAAAAATACTGCAAAGCAGTTGTTTCGCTAATACAGCTTATAGTGTTTCTGTTTATATCTTTCAAGCAGCAACTAATTATTCTAGAAGAGAAAATAGAATAAAAAAGACTTAAATCACTTTCTTAATTGCAGTTCATCGTGATATCGTGTAGTAAACTTATTGAAATGTGAATTCGTTATATATTATTCTTCTAGTCAACCAACGTAACTTAATATTGTACATAAATTTGTATCCAATAAACAACCAAGATAATTGATATACTTAAATTACATATTCAGTACAATTCTTAGCTTCAACGTTTATATTACACAACGAATAACAAAAATAAAATCTATTCAAATCATCATTCATGTCATTCTTTGAAATATAGATTTATTCATGGCATTTTTGTGGTCGCATATCAATGTACTTTTGAATGTCCATTTTATTTATGCAATTGTAACACGACAATCACTTCTTCAATCTTTCTACGCTTCATTCTAGATTCCACCGTAGTTTGCAAACATGCAAATAAAAATCTATACTTGCACCTCAAAGATATATCAATTCTTCATTTACTTATTGGCAAACTGCGAGCATATTTAATAATATTTCATCAGAACAGCAAACACTCTTTTCGAAAGGCTATTCGAATATTATTCTTTATGGTAAAACCTGATCATTGCAATAATACTCGCATTACGGTACCCTAGTCATCAGATATTATACTACACCACCTCCAATGGAAAATGCCACATCCACATTGATATTATACTTGAGCTGTTCATACCGTACCGTGAAGAGAAATGACATATGAAGAAGGTTTTTTGATTTTTAGTGACATAGCTACTTAATTAGATCCATACCCGTTAATTTCCGGAGTCTTTGATAAAGCTGATTATACAATGGAATGAATAGTTAATTTTCTTATCGTATAAGTATGCATTTCTAGAAGTAGCAGAATAATTATTAAACCTAATGAAAAAGCGACTATGACAGCGTAACACCTTTTTCTTTTAATCAGAGACCTATTGTGCCTTTGCTCTCAGTTGGCATTTTTATATGTGACCTTACGAATAGAAAATAAAAGTTGTGAAGCAAGTGTTGTAATCAGCCAATATTATATTATTTATATATATATATGAAATTGAGCCCAGACAGTAGATATATACTTCAACGTTCGCATCTTATTATCATATCTATAATACTGTCTGTACGAGAAGGTTTTAAAAGAATAATATTTTTATACGATGGCAACTAACAATAGCCTGTCTACAATGGCAGAGAGTACTGTATCGAATGAAGCTTTGATTGTGGCTCATTATTCTTTAACAATTACAGTTGTTGGTACTGCATTCAACTTTCTAACATTTTTTATTCTCTGTCGATCAACATTCAGAAATACACGAACAAGACCAACCCTTCATTATATGAGAACAATGGCTATATTTGATATTCTTATGTTATATGGATGGAATCTCGATCATTATCTTGGTACCATGCATGGATTTACTATTCAAGAATTAACAATACCTCTATGCAGATTTTTTGCCTTTCTTAATTATTTTGCTGCTCAATCATCAGCTTGGCTTCGTGTTTTCGTCTCTTTTGATCGGTATTTATCGTTGAGTCGTCTTCATCGAACATGGTTTGGTCAATCGAAAAATGTTCTTATCATTATTGGATGCATTCTTGGATGTTGTACTCTAATAAATGGTCTCCTTTTTATTTACGGTTGTTCTCAACGGGCAGATGGTAAAATTAGTCAAGCTTCTTGGGCATTTCAAATATATCCACTATGGGATTACGTCAATTTAGGAGTATACAATTGTGCACCATTTATATTCATGATTACATTTAATAGTGGTGTGATTTATCACTTAATTCGTCTTCGTTATACAAGTACTGTTCAAAATTCACGCATACAACATAAATCTATTTCAATTACATTGGTCATAACAACATTTCTGTTCCTAATTATGACTATACCAGCTACTGTAGGTTATGCATTCTTTCCCACTGCAAGTTCTACCATTTTGCATTTATTGGATGGATTTCTTTATACTTATCATGTATTATCATTTCCATTGTATATGATTACATTTGATGAATTTCGACAAGATTTTTTTGCAATGATTACATGTAGAATAAATAATCCAAGAGTTGGACCACAAACACAAACTCGTGCTGTACCACAAACATTGAATACAGGAAAAATTATGACCAATCCTTCAAAGTAAATGTTTCATTCTTATTACCGTTTATGATGAAATCAAGCATTTCTTTATTGTACAACTGTACTTCTACGTAGTTTGTTTATTGCAACAGTTGTATTTCGTCGCTTTCTACATTTCTATGTTGTACACTGCCGTCAAAATCTATTTCAATGCTTGTAATTGAAAGTTTGTGTTCTTATCAAGGCGCATATGAAAGCCTAATATCTGTTGTATTTAGTATTCAATAAAATTTAAAAAAAAAACACAAATTAAGACTGATTTCAAATCTCAAATAAAAACAGAAGTTCATTATGACAAAACCAGCACACAGCATGTTTGTTACATAGTCGTTTCAAGTGTTTAAATAATTTCTATCGAAGTGTTTACAATTTCCACAGTTTTTGGCAAAAATGATCATCTGTATAACGTCGTTCTTTTTAGCTGAATAAGAAATGAATTGAGTAAGAGACTTGGCACTGGTTGACTTATTTTCAATTGGACCTAACTGACTGGCTTAGCGTTGCGATCGGCTCATACCGATCAGTTTAAGTTCTCGCCTGAGCCGACAAAACAGTAATTTCTTCAAAGAAAGAATTCGACTAACAAAAAGCCGGCAATTTTAATGTATTTATTAACCAGCTAGTTCTTTTGAGAAGAAGTTTGTTTTATCACATTTCCACAAAAATATACAATGTATAACCTATGTAACTCTTGGAATTTCTAATAATTCTTACTTTGATTTTAGTTTGTCTCAATTCATATATCCTAATCCTAAAAATGAAGAGCAAAATCTTTCGAAAATTTTCAGCTAGTAATTCACAACACATTATATTTAACAAGCTATATACGATGTTTTTCTGATATCCTCTTTATGGAATTGAAGCATTCCTTTTTGCATAAGAAAAATTCAATATAACGAAGCAAGAAAAAAAACAATTGCATGAATTACACTAACCTGAACAAGCACGTTCGATTGTTGACTATCCTCATCTCAACACAGTTTCAGCTGCATTACAAGTCATATCGACTATATCGAACAATTTCTTTTCCATACAAATACGTATCTACTCATTGTCAACAAACTTCACATTCATTATGAAAATTTAGTAACCGTAACAGAGAGTTTTATCATTTATGTAACACATGTTAACTGTTGAAAATTGAAACATAGACTACTTTTAATTAACACATTCGAGGCGATTCTCCTATTGGTAGGCCACACTATATAGTGTGGGTAAAAGTATTATTCAAGGGAGTATCACTATCATTTCAAATAGCTATTACAACTAATTTTATGCCAGTTTAAAGCGCGCTAAATGGAGTTTCATTTGGTATAAAATTAGTTGTGTTAGCTATTTGAAATAATAGTGTTACTCCCTGGAATGATATTTTTACCAATCCTGTGTAGCGTGGCCCACCGGTGGGCCACATCGCCTCNAAGGGAGTATCACTATCATTTCAAATAGCTATTACAACTAATTTTATACCAGTTTAAAGCGCGCTAAATGGAGTTTCATTTGGTATAAAATTAGTTGTGTTAGCTATTTGAAATAATAGTGTTACTCCCTGGAATGATATTTTTACCAATCCTGTGTAGCGTGGCCCACCGGTGGGCCACATCGCCTCGAATGTGTTAATACATAAATACGATACATTCACGAAATTTTTGTCTCTACTTTTCATTATTATAAATAAATTTTTACTATAAATTAATGTTTCATGAATGAATCAATAAATGAAATGAAAAACATTGATACGATAAGAAGTCTACAATCATTTCCATATTAATATCGTTGATAGAGTTACTTTAGTAAATGCATTGAATCTTTAGATTTTGCAATTTTTCTTTCTCCAATAGTAATTCAATATTTTTTCATAACCATTACAATAGTCAACTAGATTATTGCAGTTTACCTTAAAATACTTTTCTTTGTATAATGTAACAAATATTCGAGATAACAAACATTTATTATTTCTTACGATGAGTCGGTAAACAATAAGTTAAACAACAAACAATAGCATATGCAACCGTTTTTATATTGTTTCAAAATGAGACTTGGATAAAGTACTCGAATGATGACAGTCTATGGACTTATTAAAAGGTCATAATGAGTTCACTGATTATATAAGAAGAGAAGGGAGAAAAGGTCGCGGTAAACAATAAACGGAAGCGAAGTAACGAAGGTATATGGGAAGTTTTTCTTCTTAGTCCTTCCTGTTTACATGTTTCTCTTTTGAAAATATATTTATAACATAGAAAATTGATTAACAATGATTTATTGGAAAAAAAAAAATAAATGTAATAGTATGAATAGAATCAAGTTTATGTCATAAAAACAATTTAATTAATCGGAAAAGAAATTTGAAACTAGAGTACATAATTAAAATCTTTGATTGAGTTTGAACATGTGACCGAACACAATCTGAATGTCTTGCAGTAATGACACACAAGAAAAAAGTCGATGAGTTTTTTCTTGGAAGTGAAAATGTATCAACATCAAATGTTCTGGCTATTTGAAAAGTTTGTGAAATAGCATATTGAATCATAATAGAATTCAGTAAATAGTTCAACAGAAGGAGATTTCTTCAAATTTCAAGGATAAAATAAATCCATATTTCAACAACATTTTTTCTAATGAGAAACTTTCGAAAAAGACCATTCTATTCGATGAGTTCCATATTTATATAATTTATCATCATTGGAATTTTTTCTATGGAAACATACAAAAGACGATGTTTATGAAATATCTACTTAAAGATCATATTGTAATCAAAATAAGAATTGATAACGAAAATAATGTGATTTTGCAGAAAATTCTATTCAATGCCTTCATTTTGAACAATGATCACAAATGAAATTATAGAAAGCTCATGGATATCAATTGCTTTCCTTAAAATTTATTCACATTCTTTTCCATTGCAAAACTTTGAATTCTTTCTTCATGATAAAACAATATTGGTTAATTTGCATAATTTTATTCATTAAAAAAGACTTGATCAATATACTATTATGTTTTAAATTCTCCCCCCTTTCCATCAGTTACATTTCTGATTAAATAAAAAGACGAGAAAAAGAAAAAGAATCACCGATATAAAAATTAAACGAAAAATAAAAAAAGAATTAACGTATCACACACACACAAAAGAAAATTCTATTACGAAACTCGAGTAGTATCACGAACATATGGTGAATCAATAGATGTAAATAAATTTGAGTAACCATTATCATTTGTTACTAATGATTGTTGTAAATGAACAAGCATAGTTGAATCTCTTATATGTAAAAGTATTTCTTGAAAATTTTTAATTGATATTGAATTAAAAGATTTTTGTAATAAATTTTTTCCAATTCTTATTATAAGTTGATCATCAATTGGTATTAATTGTTGAAATTCATTCCAATATACAATTGAATTTGAATTTTTATTACATATAAATTGTTCTATTAAACAATATGGCCACAATGAATGTTCATTATATGCATCAGCTATAACAAATGCATGCCAACAACGTTCAAAACTTGGTAATAAATCACGTATTTGTTTTGAATTTAAATTTAATATAATGAATCCTTGTTGTTTTTGCATAAATTCTAATTGTAATGATATAAGTCTTGCTTGTTTTAAACATTGTTCACTTTGACGACAACAATCAGCCAAATAAAATGTATCAGCTGCATCTGAATAATATTGAAGTAAACTTTGTAATGTTATTGACATTTCAGCTGTTGAATATGGTTGATTAAATTGAAGTGTTTTCAATAATTTTTCTCCAGCATCACGATACATTACGGCTAATTCATGATGCATATTTAAATTCATTGATATTGATGTAAATGTATGTTCATCATTTGGATGATGTCGTTTTATATAATCAAATAATGATGTATTTAAACGTTCATCATTCGTATTACTTATTGTTGATAATAATAAATCAAATTGATCAGATTGAAATAACATATCAAATATATATATCATTTCTGAATATTGTTCTAAACCCATTAATAAACGAATTAATAATTGATAACTCTTTAATTCATTTAGAAGAAAAGCTACATGACGAGCATGATCAAGTACTAAACATATTCCTTCCATATGACATGAATTAATAAAACATGTATGTGCATAGATTAATAATTCAACACGAATACGAAGTAATGATGATGAAGCATCTATTAATAAACAAAAATAAATAAATAGATTTTATTTAAAAAAAACAATTTTCTTAGTCGAGATATAGAACGGATAATACAAAAGTTTTTTATCAATTTTCTTTTTCAATATAGCATGACAATAATTTCTCTTGAAGATTCGATAGTTCTATTGCTAGAATTTTTACTACAAAACTGTGTCAAAAAATAGTTATTGAAGTCTGAAAAATTTTAAGAACATATTGAACTGGCAAAGTAACTTGCCATTTCACACAATATTAATGATGAAAAGTGCATTCGATCGATTTGTCATGCATTCGGCTTTCGAAACTTATTAAACATACTATGTGTAAGTATAACTAACGTGGTGTAGACTTTCTAGTGGTATTAAAATATTCGAATTACAAAACTATCGGTTGCATACGAAAAAGTTTTACATTAAAAATGTGATTTTCCTTTATCTTTTTACAATGTCCTATCGTAGCGCTACAAAATTCTATAAAAAGTGAAACATTAGCATGCATAGAACTTTTTTGCCTTTGGTAAATATTTTAAAGTATATATTTTTATAAAACTGTGTAGAAGAGACTTATCGCTCTCTAACAAAAACACTATCATGTCTCTACGATAAATAGTTGTCATGCTATATGGAAAACAAAACTTATGCAATATCCGTTAATCGAATGTTTGAAAATATATCTGACTGTATTGTAAGATTACTGAAGAATGAATCTATCAAAAGTAAATCGATGAAATTAGATAAATATATATATACAAACAATACTCGTAAGCAACTGAGCGAGAAATATGTGGCCGTATTAAAACTAAACAAAGTTACATTTTAATATTTCAATTCGAAATAATCATTAATTTGACAAAATTCAATTTTGTGTTAGTTCGTTTTCAAGTTTTAGGATTTATATAGACAAATACACACACTTATTGTCATAAGTAGCGATGGGTGATGGACATTTCGCACCAAGTCATTCCGAACCCCGGACATGTGTCCGGGTGTTCGGAAATTACTTTTTGCCGTAACAAATATTCGACGGGAGTTCGTAATCCTTTTTGAACAGGAGATCGTAATCGGAAACATAGGGAGATCGGAAAGACGTTACTGGGAATTCGAAATGAAATGATCATTACTATATGCGGAGTAATGTTTAAAAATCGGGACGAAAAAGACGGGATGTTCATGATCCAATTTACCAGGAGATCGTAACTGATTTATTCTGATATTCGCAACGGTCATAAAGACTTTTCTTTCTTGTTTTTTATAAAATCAAGAATGATTGATACAATAGGTTCGTAATTATATAAACAACATCTACCTTTCTCTGTCTCTACACGTAACGCTATAATAACTGTAGAAGATGTTTGCGACTTTTGTGCTTTAACCTATTCATAATGTTGATAATTGTTATCACTAATCTCTGTGGAAATGAAGTACTATATAATTAAAAGTCTCTACGTTCAAAAATTATTGACTAGACGAGTGAGGGTATGAGGACGTAGTTGAGGGTAACGTCTTCTATTTACTGATCCTCACCCACGCTCGCACTCCACATCCTCACCCTCACATCCTCATCTGTCGTTTGTGTACTATCTTAGAATAAAAACTAGTAAATTATTTAACATGTCTGAAAAAACAGCAAACATGAACACAGTTTCCAACATCCTGTTTTTATTGTTACGATCTTCCAATATTTTCATGCCAAACTCCGGTCAAATTTCACTTTTTTTTTCTCTAAAAATCAATATTCGTTGTTCGTTACGATCTTCTGAACAACTTTCATTACGAACATCCTGTTCTTTTTTAATTTTGATTGATTTTTGTCATTCCGAACTTCCGTCCACTTAATTCCGAACACCCTGTCCTTTTTTCATACGTCCGGAGAACGTAATGAACATATGCTACTGGAAATCGTAATGAAAAGTCGGTGCGAAATGTCCCTTTCTCGTAGCGATGACCTTTGGCAGTTTCCTCCACGGTTTATAACAGTTTCTTAAAAAATTCGTCTTAACTAACCTGGTACACCCAAAGTAAGAAATTGATCTTCATACATTTTTGATCTTTCAACAAGTTGTTTTCCAATAGCATCATAATTTTTTTCATATAAAAGTGACATAAATTGTTTATATGATTCAATATTATTTGGATCAAATGGCCAACAATGATAATCATCACTTGGATCATTTTTTTCACAACGTTTTAATGTTTTATCTGTTTCATCAACAATTAATTCAACAAGTTGTTGACTTGATATTTTTAAATATTTAGAAAATTTTTCAGCTAATTTTATTTTTGTTGGAAATGATGATGATGGATAAGAAAGTATACGTTTTAATATAATCCATTCATCATTATGTGTATTAGGTTTTAATAAATAACATGAATCAATACGAAATAGACGACTTATTTTAAATAATATATTTATTATTGGTATTAAATGATCATCATGTGATGTTCGTGATAAAAGACGCTCGATTAATTTTTGTTTTTGATCATCAATCGTATTTGATTGATCATTATTTGTTGATGTTATTGATATTTTTCTCAAAACATTTGTTAAATGTTTTTTATTAAATTGACCACTACCAGTTATTTCCGGAAGTTGATCAATACGTGTACGAATATCAGATGGTGATACAACATTTAAATAAAGACGATGTCCATAAGAAAAAACAGTTAAATTATATGATGTCATACGAAATTTAGTTGCTAATTGTAATGCAAGTTCAGGTGATGAACGTTGTAAAAATGCATTTTCAGTTATTGTTACACATAAACGAAGATCTTTATCGGATAAATGATGTAAATTTGTTCCACCAGAACTTGTTATTGATCCTGATGATCGACGACTTGATATTGCACCAAATGATGGTAAATGTGAAGATGAAGAAGCACGACTTGATGGACGACGATTTGATTGTGTATTTGAATTTTTGTCTTAAAACGAAAATTATTATCAAATAATAACTCTTCAAAATGATATTCTAATTTTTAAAATTTCCTTTTTATTTTATTTGTAAATGAATATTTCAAATTATAATAAGTTTTCGATTAAAATCTATCATCTTAATTCCTTTGAGACTAAAATTTGAAATTCACATATCTTTTAAAGTTTCATTATACTAATACAAATTACATAAAAGGAAAACTTTTCTAACAGATGATAGTTGTTTCTCAAGGATATCCGATCTCTCTTAATCATTTCTACAATTTGAACGAAAATTCTTTTTTTTTTTCTATTAATATTCTAGATTTGATTTGTATCGTGTTACTATTCGCTTGTCGTCTATGACAAATAAATCTGTTGTACACAACCATCATATATCTATAATAGATCTCAAGGTTCAATTATGTATGTCAATAAACTCAGAGACACAGATCATTTCCAAAAGTTCGACGTTAATTAATTCATGACTTCTGTCTTGGTCCTATTACGAATGTAGCAAATCAATCCTGCACTAGACAATATCCTTGATATCTAATACGTAATCCTTTATCTGTGCAACAATTAAAAACTGTGCTATTAGCACATTCAAATACGTATTTAAGCATTGTTATCGATGTCGATCAGCACATTTTTTTTTTAAATTGTTAATGAATTATGAACTTAGAATAAAATGAGAGTAAGGGTGAAATAATCTACATAATTATGTGATTAACTTCTATTCTATTGTGGCATCTTTTTTTTTTTTTTTATAATTATTTAAATATGAATCATACCTGTTGTAATTGTATCTGTTGTTGATGTAACTTTATTTGTTGCAAAAACATTTTTTAAAAGTGCTGCTTCAAATTCATTTTCAGCAATAACTATTGATTGTTTTTCTTCATCATTTAATTCATCTTCGACTTCAATTTCATCAAATATACGTAAATAATCATCAAAATCTTTTGGTATTAATTTTTCTGTTGCTAATTGATCAAGTAAACAATTTGAAAATAAACTAACCATATAATCAAGTATTTTATTAACAATTGGTCTATTTTGATATTCATATATAAAACTAATTAATGCTGTCCATAATTTATCATTAATTGTTTGTTGTTGAGGAATTTTTATTGATGAATAATCATATGGTTCAGGTAAATGTTGTGCTTGATTAGCAAATATATGAAGTAATACACGAATTAATTTTGATGATGTTGAACGTATTGATGAAAGAAAATCTCCATAAAGTAATGGTTTTTTTAAACGTTTAAGTACATCTTGATGTCCTTGACATATTGTTTCAAATGCTTCATTTAATTCTTTATCATCAGTATTTTCATCATGTTTATATTCATCAAATGAACATTTAAAACGTTCAAATAATGTTATATCAATTTCAATATCTACACAAATAATTATTTCATCAACTAAATCAAAACGATCAAGTTTTATTAATTGTTCAATTAATAACATTATTGAACGAAAACAACGATCTGTATACATAACAAGTGACCAATCAAATGGTATTGGTGATGGTTGTTCATCAAGTAAAGAAAATAATGGTTCAAAACGACGATAAAATTCATTTTTTTCACCAAGTAAATGAAATATTGAACGTATATCTGTATGTGATGATACTTGTCGAAATAAACATAATAATAATTCATTTGTTAATTGTGTAAACCAAGTTGATGTTTGTCCAAGACCAATAGTTGTTTGTGTTGATGTTAAAAATTTTAGTGTGGGCTGTTCATTCATATCAATACATGCATGACAAAAACGAACTAATGATTCTAATCGACTTTCAGGTGCAAATATATGTGTTGCAAGAATAAGAACTGTCCAATGACCAAATCCAGCTATATGACACAATAAACGACTAGCTAAATTAGCTGAATTTGATGTTACTGGAAATAGAAGTGGATATTTTGGATTTAATGATTGAAGAAANAGGCCTCTTCGTGGACAAAATTTCAGATCGAAATTCGTTGATTTGGTTTTGCAGGTGAACCAGTGCCCTAGGGCAAAAATCGAGTAAAACGGTTATAACTCAGCCCCACAGGTGCATGGGCCCAAATCCTCTTAGGGTTATTCTAGTGTCGGGGTCTCCTACTTATCCCCAAAGTATGAGCTCAAAAGCGGTGAATCACTTGGGGTAGTTCCCTCGTAAGTTCAATGTCAAGATCTATACACATTTAACTTCAAAATAACTAATAATTAAAATTTTTTAATATAACTTGCAAACGATTTGTAAATCATCTGATGTATTTAAGTTTTGTTTGGCTTAAAATTATACTACAGATCACAGATAAAAACTGACTATCTATCCACCTTATTTACTTTTCTGCTCTTATAACATAAACTAGTTCAAAACTTCTATTAATCTTCGTAATATCTCATCGAGGATGTATGATGAAATTTCAACGAAATTTAACTACATAAAATAACATTATATAGAAAGAGATATCAGTATCGACTATCATCTCTTTGTTTTACTTATTACTTAATATAACTATTGAATCAAGATTTTAGTACCTTGTTGAAATCTTAATTTAAGTTGTTCCGATGTTAATGTTTGATCAGTTAATAAAACGAAAAGATCTTGTTTCAGTAATGGTGTATGATTTTCTTTAACTAAACGTTTAAAACAACATTTTAAATGTTCAAATAACATATTTTGTTGTTGTACTTGTGATAAACATGATATAATATCATCAACACTATAATGAAATAATTGTGCAATAAATAACATTTCAAACCAACATGAACGATTTGTATAATATGTTAATAATGTTGGTATATGTTTTAATGAATATGTTTGAGAAAAAAGATTAAATAAAATTAATTGTTTTATTGAATTTAATGAATTAAAATCATTTATTGATAATAATAATTTTAATGATATTGATGTTAAATCTTCTGATTGAGTTGTTTTTAATATTTTCATTACGGATACATATAAACGTATATAAAATGTATCTTCATTACACATATCAAATAATATAATTGATGATAAATAATTTTTAAAATTTGTTTTACATGATGTTATTAAAAAATGTTTTAAACGATTTAAACGTCTATCAATAATTGTTGATAAATTTTGTTGTGATGATGATTGTTGATTTTGTTCTTGTGTATCAATTGATGATGCAAGAAAATGTGCAAATGATGTTAATGGACGATTTTGTCCAAATAAATAACGATAATCAATTGAATGTTGTTGTTGTTGTTGTTGTTGATCATTATTATTTGTATCATTTGATGATGAAAAACAATCATGTAAAATAGTTAAATCTTCATTAGCACGAAATATATTAGCTTCTTGCCATGCAAAACATCGTGATAAATCTAATTGACTAAAACGATCAAGTAAATGATAAATACTTATATCAAATGAATTTATTTTTGAATATTTTGATAATAATCTTAATGCTGGATATTTTATAATTAAATCATTATCATTATCATCATAACGATTTTTAATACCTTGACGAACAATATTAACTAATGGATCAATTGATAATGTATTATCAAATGAATTTTGTAATGCATAATCACATGGTTTTGAACGTAACCATTGACACCATTGTTCATCATTATCAAGATTTTCATTATCATCATTGATTGAAAAATAAATATATGCTGAATATATACGATGGAGTTTACTTTGTTTTAATATTAATGAATCATTTGTTTCATCTTGTAGGATACTATGCCAAAATAATGTATCAGATGAATTTGATGGAATCCAATGAACTAAACGTGCAAATGGCCATTGAACACATGGAATTAATTGAGACCATATTAGTTCCATATTATCGATTTTATCAATAGAATTTAATTGTTTTAGTAAAGTTAATGATTGACGAGAAGATGCATATGCGTAAGCAAATTGAAGTTTTGTACGTAAATCATCATCTAAATTGAGAAAGAAAAAGAAAAAAAAAGAAGTTTTTATTTGTTAAATATCAAAACTCTGAGAATTTAAATATCAATTTAATCATTTACTCCGATTCAATTTCATTTTGATGATTTCACAATTCAATCATTTTCCTGTATGTTCAGGATTAGTCATTGGTTGAACAGAATCAATATAAAAATTTCGCTTAAATCAAATGACATGTCAAAGAACATTGTTAAGATACACATATGAAATACGAAAAGAAAATAGCACGTAGTATACAATATACAACTACACATCGTAATGCACTGATACCTAATTATTAAGATTAAAAATTAGAAATTTAATAGGACAAAATTCGAAAAAGTGAAAACGAAATTCGTTAAGAAGTAAAAATGAAACAATTTAATTTTTTTCATTGTATAAATCACATGTCTGTGTATTATAAACGGTTGATAACTTTTGTATTTATCTTATTATTCTATATTAAATAATACAGTATAATCTTTGGGACAAATACATTTATCGACCCCCCCCCCCCGTTATGTATTTACCTAACTCGACCATATTAGTCTCTGAGGAGTTCATTAAAAGTATTCCCAAGGATTCCAAATCAATAGTTTAAGAGACAACGTGTATTTGCCCTGCTTGAGACAAGCCTCACAAAGCATCTCAATAGCTGAGGGTGAAGGCAAAATCTTGATACAGCCACCAAAGGGCATTTCCATAGCTGAGGGTGCCATGAAATATTGTTTTCTGGCACTCTCAGCTATGGAGATGCCCTTTAAATGTGGTTCACGATTTCGTGGCACCCTCAGCTATGGAGATTCTCTTTGGCGGCTGTATCAAGATTTTGCCTTCACCCTCAGCTATTGAGATGCTTTGTGAAGCTTGTCTCAAGCGGGACAAATACATGCTATCTCTTAAACTACTGATCTGGAGCCCTTGAGAATACTTTTAATGAACTCCTCAGAGGCTAATTAGTCGACTTAGGTCAATATATACGCAATGCATGAGGGGGGAGGGATTGATAAGTGTATTTGTCCCTAATCTTTCTATAATGAAAATTCTTCGGACTTTTCAAAAGTATTCACTATGGATGATTTTACTTGTAATTATGAATCGTTGTAATTAATAATATTAGAACCGCATTGCTAAAATCATCAAATGGAATTATCTCATTTAGTTTTTTATTTCATATTTAGACTTGAATGCTATATGTATTAAGCAATACCTTTCGATGAAAAAAGTGGTACTTCACCAATTAAATGTCGACCTTCTGTAGTTAATAACCATCGTTTTTCTTCTTCATTATCTTTATCCATAATTGAATATAACCAATCAAAAGTAAATTGCATATATGCAATTCGTTTTGATGATGTTATTGCTTGAGACTGTTGTTTTAAATTGGGTACAATATCTCGACAAGTAAACGTTGTTATTAATGGTACGACTGAAAATATTCTATTCCAATATTCAATTGATTGTTTTCTACTATCAATTAAATCTAATATTGTTTCACTTGTATATAATTGTTTTAATTGATTTAAAAAATTTAATGTATTTATTTCTTGATTAATTAAATAAAATTCTTCACCAAAATCATTTAAATATTGTGCACAATATGTTCTTAAATGAGAATAAACAGTTGTAGACATAATTCGTTGTATAATATCTAATGGTGCTAAACCAAGACTAAATAATATTTTTAATGATGTTTTATTATCTCTGTCAGCTAAATTTTGTACACATGTATGTAAAGCAACACGAAATAAATCACCAAGAAATAAACTTGTTTCATGTGATAAAAGTAATTGTGGTGAATTATTAAATAAACAATGTAATATAAGATCATCATTTTTTAAACCTGGTTGTGAACGTTTCCATTGATTAAGTTCACTTAATGTTAATGTTTGTTGTTGTTGAAGATTTTTTAAAATTTGATTTAATTGTTTTATTGCTGAAGATTGTGATGATATATAATTATTGATAAAATGTTCATGTAAATAAAATGATAATTGACGTGCTGAAAGAAAAAAATCTATATGTTGATTATGACGTGCTAAATAAATTAAATGATCATTTAAACGATGAAATAACCAACGATATAATGTTGATAATTGTGTCTGTTCAATAGAATCAATTAATGATGTTAAACCTGATTTTGTTAATGGACGTTTTGAAGCTAAAGCAGCTTCAAATTGAGACTTGACAAAATCCATTTTAATCTATAGAAACAAACTACTACAAGAGATATGAAAATTAATGATAATAATAAATAAATAAAAAAAAGAGAAGAGACCTAACTGATTCATTTATTTGCTTCTTTTTCGAGTAGACCAATTGTAATTGAGATATAGATAGAAGTCGCACAATTTCATTCGTAAAAAAATTAATTTATATAAGAAAAATTATATACATTGTAGATTATAACTTGTAAGGTGAATATTAATCAAAATGTGTTCAAATTTATTTGAAAAGCTGAATTTACTCTTTTTTGTGATATAAAGATATCTTTCAACTGATATTTAAATTAAGATGATGACAAGAATTTGATATTAAGATAATTATTCTTCTTTTTAATAAAATTTTCCTTTACTGTCGTTTAGACTATATGATTATACCGATTTTTTTATGGTTCATTAATTTGTAAAATGAGTAATTCAGTTTTTTATTTCTATACACTTGGATGCTCTGTAAACGATATCTTTTTTGATAAAACAAGTGAGATCTACTTAAGTCTTTCTTTACCAACTCTTATTTCTTTCTATGAAATAATTAAATATAATAGGATAGATTTTTCATCGGCTAAAGATCCTAATCTTCTCTTATATTGCTTGAACTCGAGCTTGAATATAAAGAGTCATGATAAAAGGAGTTACACGGTACATCTGGGGTTCAATTGTAATTCAAAATGGAAATAAGAAGTTTATTTTTGGCTATTTTACAATAAACTTCTTATTTCAATTATAAGAAAAATTGAGCCAAAATTAAATCTTTAGCTTACAGTAATTGTTTGCTTATGGCTTGTTTTTTTTACTTTAATTGATATTGCAATTCGAATTAGGCATCTGCTTTAATCTTCTACTTGTTTTACAAAACAAAGTAGTAAAACAAGATTTTTAAAGTATTGACATCATTATCTGAGACTTGTTTCTTATAAAATGATTTTCTTACTTATAAATTTGTCTGCTTAAATAATATATAGTACATGTGTTTTTTTTTTTTGTTTTTTTTGTTAATCATGCGTTCACTTTAATATGAAGCGAAATAGAAACAAGAATAAATTGAAGAATGACAATAAAAAAAAAGAAAACAAAAGATGCACGTAGAAATACTTGTTGACATATATATAGGTTCAAATAAATGAATAATTAACTTAACAAAAAAAAAAAGAAGAAGAAAAAAGTTTTATTCAATAATTATTTCTTGATTGAATTGAGAGAGAAAAAAAAATAAATAAATAAAGATATCTGACTTAATTCCGTTAGTTGTGACAATCGACAAGTATTTACTGTTCATAAACACGAAAGAAAATATTTCGTTTTTAAACTTGTGCAATATCAACAACACTCGTTGGTCGAGATTCATCAATAAACGGAATATCGTCAAGATTATCATAATAAAATGGTTTTGTTATTGGTTTAATTGGATTTGAAATTATTTGTTGAATAGATGATCCTTGTTTGCCATTTGTTGTTGTCTATATAAACAGAGAACGAGTGATTTTTTTTTAATTTAATCAATTATTTTAATCTTTTCTTACGGGATTATTTGTTGGTATTTTAGATATTTTATTGGCTGATGATGAATTTGACTGTTCCGATAAAAGTTGATCTTTATTTTCATGACCTTTTGATTTACGTCGTCTAAAATTTAAAAATAATAAAACAAATGTTGCTATGACAATAAACTTTTTGTTTATATTTGATTATTTTTTTTTTTTCTATTTTAATGATACAACAACAATTATATCAAGAACCAATTTATTCTATTCAACAACAGCAACAATCATCATTTATTCAAATAAAACAATTCAATGAATTTATATGTAAATCAAATCATTTTAATGAATGTTATAAAAATTATTTAGAAAAAAATTTAACTGTTGGTTTTGGACAATTAAATAATGTTGATCATGAAAAACTTGAACTTTCTAAACCATCACTTGTTATTCTATCACCAACATTAGAAATTGATGAATCACAAATAAGAAAATTAACAGAAAAATTAATATCTATATTAGAAAATATGAAACAATATCGAAAACGATATGCTATTATTCATGCTGATGATAATTCATATATTATTGGTGGTTATATATTTGATCCAATTAATAAATTACGTAAATCACCTGAAAATGATTATAAATATAATTCTAAAAGTGATATTCTTAAATCAATTGTTTCATTACCAAATGTGGTTGTGAGTTTTGGACTTGCTATAGGTGAATAAGTTGAATTTTAAAAAATTTATTAAAACAAAAATTTTCTAGATGGAAAATATATTGTTGCAATTGGTGGTCATACTCCCTCGTAAATATAATAAAAAAATCAAATCTTTATTTCTTTATTTTCTCAGAAATAAACCATTATCACAATGTTATATAATGGAAATAAAAAAATTACCAGAAACATGGACTTCTTTACCTGATCTTCCATTACCTACAGTAATGTTTTTTTTTTTTTACTTAGTTTTTGAAAATTTGGTAAAAATATTTATTTTTGTTTTAAATTTAGTCTGGTCCAGGAGTTGGAATAATCGATGGTGAAATACATGTTATAGGTGGATTTGATATAATATCTTATGAAAGTATAACACATGGTGATTATTATCGTTTACAATGGCCAATAGATACTCAATGGAAAATAGAAACATCTATTGAACCTATAAGAGCTCGTTCATTAGTTATTTCAGTTCCAAATGAAAATGTACCATTTAAAAGATTTATTTATGTAGCAGGTGGTTATGATGTTAACACCCAACGTCGTCTTATTGTAATACCAACTGTTCACATGTGTTTGTATTTGATGATTTTTATCACATTTAAAATGTTATCTAGTTTTTTTTTTGTGTAGATGAAGAAGAGAAAAAGAATTGGAAATTAATAACAACTATACCTAATTTACAATTAATGCATGGTCTATCATTTTATGATGATAAATTACATATATCTCATTCAATATTAAATATAGATAATGAATATAATACTCAAATAATTTGTTCATATGATTTTAAAACAAATCAATGGATTGAATTATCAAATAATTTATAATGAAAAATAAACAAGAACAATATTTATACATACCGTTTAGGATACAAACGTATACATGCACATATACATATAGTAAGACAGATAAGAACAGTTATTATAGCAATAGCAATAAATAATATTCGCATCGTTTCATAACTAATACCAAAACTAGTATTAATTAAATTTAATGTACCATTTATTGTATTATTCGAATTTAAATTAGATTGTTCTTTGAGTAGTACATTATCATCATCAGATGGTGATGATGATGATGATGATGATGGTAATAAAGCATCTGTAGCAATATTTAATGGTAAATCATCCATATTCAAATAAATATTCAAATTATTCAATAAAAGAAAAAAAAGCTATCGATAATACATGATGAATTTATAAGAGAAGTAGTTGAATATCTGTAATGAAAGAAAGAAAGAAAAAAACGTAAATACAAAAGTCAATATATGCATAAAAAAAGAAAGAATAACGATTGAATTACTAAAATATAAGAGAAGACCTTCAAATAACAAATGGATTCATACTAATACAGAATAAGCTGTACTGTCTAATATACCAATAAAAACTTCTAGGTTTTGTTTTTTAGTTCTGTTCTTTTTTAATTTTTTATGATAATCATATTGTGTTAGTGTCACATAAATAGTGGAAAAAAAAATATGCGCACCTAGTATGGTAATAATTTTGTTCTTTCTCTTCAACAGATTTTTTCTTTGCCGTAAGGAAACGACAACGTTAATGAGCGTAATCTTATCCTTGTTTTTTATTCGTAGAAGTGACAAGAAAAAAAAAAATACTTCGAATGTCAATGGAAAGTATATTCAATATACAATTCATTTTTACAAGATGAACATTAAGAATAGAAAGAAAAAAACAAGGAATTTTTATGAGATAATCAAGAAAAAAAAAAGAAGTCTTCTCTTCTTTTCGTCTATTATCTGACCGAAGCCTTATATGTTGATACAATTGACTATTACAGTCAGCTTCAAAATATAATACTTAATATAATTCTAGAAGCTTTGTTTTCCATGCATTTTAATAATAAAATCCAAATGTTTATTGTTCAACATATTACAAAATAGTTGATGAGACGATTTGGTTAGATTGATTTATGTTTATTGATGAAAAAAAAAAAGCCGTCATTTGTCTATTGTCGAAAGACAAGCTCCATTATTCTATACTTACTTGTAGAGTTAAAGCATAGAAAACTCAACTGGCATTCGTATATGTAATCGATTGTATGTGTGTGCTGTTGATGAATTTCTCATCATTCGCATAGGCGAACGCAAGATGTGTTCGATGTAAGCAAAAAAAAAATGTGCCACTATTAAGAAAAAACAGACTACGGACGTTTCTTTTCTTTTCGCTCTTGTCTCGACATTTTTTTTTCTCCCTCGCTTTTTTCTGTACTAGTCACTACGAATAAAATGACGGTAACATATTGTTGAGAATCAAAAGACATTAAGAAAGTTTCGATGGAATATTAGTCAATGACATTGATTTACTGGGTGTGACGAGTGTGTTCGATGGCATCATTTATTTTTTTTATTCAAGGTTGTACTAAAACATATTTTCTTTAAAATAAAAAAAAAAAGTAGAAACACTCACTGATTAATACTGTTATAAAAGAAAAATATGGTGTAAGTTGTTATTTATATTTGTGTGTGTGTATGCAACCTGACTTCTAGATTTCATTTAAATGCATACATCTTCGATTTAACCACTATGATAGTCATGAATGAACATTGACTTTGCTCTAATAATATATAATTAGATATAAACAAATGGTTTACTAACTATTGTCAGTTTTGAAGCAAAAACAATAGATATTTATATATGTGTGTATAGACGCTTGATTTCATTTATTCGATATGAATATATATTTATATCTATGCATTCTACGTGCTTGTCGTTCTTCCGTTGTTCATATACACGAGTAAAGGATAATTGTAGTGAAACGAATGAAAGACATCAACAACATAACAAAGCGAAGAAATCGGAAGAAATTGTCATCCGTTGTGCTCTTTACGCTCTAGTTCCGGTTTCTAGTATCGTCATCATAACCAAATACACATATACACAACAAGCTATTTTTTTTATTTAACTTCTGCTGTTACTTAGTCTTTGATGGTATATGTATATATATATATGTTTGCGCATCACGTTCATTCGTCATTAATTGATGCGCAAACAGAGACAATAAGGATAACAAATGCTCATACAATTGAATAAATCGTTTCTTTTTCTCTTTTGGTTCTTGATGTTCATCATCATCGTTATTCAAATGCTATGTATCTCATTCTTGCTTCGACTAATGGAACTCTAATGTTTATCTTTTATCTGGAGTCAGCTTCTTCTATTAATACTCATTGTTGATCTATTTCTCGTTCATTATACATTTGGTGTTATACACACTTACCCTTCGTATTGTAATTGCGTGATGTTTTCTTTTTACATATATATATATATAGACAAAACAAAAAAGAGTGAAAAAAGCATCAATATTTCATATATTTGCACAGACACAAACATATTTTTCTTTCTCTGTCTCTTGTGCTCGATCTCTGAAATGATTAGACTCGCTTGAAGAAACAAGACACCAAGAGCTTGACACATCTGACAGGAGCCACGCATGCACACACACGACATAGGCTATTGCTGTAGCGAATTCCAATTAGCCATTATAACCATCATGGGAAACGCGTCCTCACATTTACAATAATATAGTGAGCCAAAGAGAAACAAAAAAAAAGGAAAGACAGACAGAGACACAACAGAGAGCGACATGAAAAGAAATTAAAATAAAAGGAAGAAGGAGAAGAAGAAGAAGAAACAAAAGAAAGAATGCTCATTCATTTGTGTCGAAAAATTTTAAAAAATTCTTAGACATTACGAGCTTGTTGCTTAGTTGCAGTCGATCAAGAGAAGAAGAACAAGAAGAAGAATAGTGACCTAGGAAAGAATACGATGAAGAGAAAATCTGAAACACAAGCAATGCACGCCACTCTCACTAATGATGAAAGAGTGACAAGCTCACACTCGCGTATAGTCACGCGCATGTTCACTTGTCCGCAAATAATGGACGCTCATGCACGCAGGACAATTCTCGAGAGAAAACGAGAGAATTTCTTCTGACTCGTTACACGCACAGGAACACACTTATATACATACGTATATGAGTACTAATAATCTTCGAAACATTTTCAAATCGAACAAAACATTTTATGTCAAATCGATTAATACTTCACTTTTTCCATTTATAAAAAAAAAAAACATAAGAAGCTATTCTCTTTATGTCTTACTATACAATACTTCAGCATTAAATAATCATGCATTACTTTGGAGAAAAAGAATTGTCATGAATATAATTATTTTCTGTTGAATTAAGACATGTAATATATTAAGTAATTGAAGAAAATGACTGTAGGCTTAGCAAATCTTGTTTACAAGTAAAGAAACTAATTAACTATAGGATATTCTAGACATTTTGAATTGTTTAAAATTACATAGACAAGCAACAAATAATGAATATAAATCGTTTACAGCTGTTCTGAGTTCAACAGATCCATACATCTAGTAGAAAAAAAAAGACAGCTGTCTTTTGTTTGATACTATTATAAATATTTGACTTGTTCACAGATTTGATAAAAATCACCTACTAATTTTCTGTTCATATCGTATTGAATAGTTGAAATTTGAGAATCCAGTCTTTTGTATTTGTTTTTCTCATTATCAAAGGTCTGTTTATTTTAACATCTAAAAATTTTTTTCTTATTAGTGTTGTATTCTTCCAGATGTAAATAGAAAGAGATTAATTGCTCTTGTCTTGTATCAAGTGACTAGATATAATGCCTCTTGAACGAAGAGACATAAAATAAAATTATTCTCACTACATGTCTAAAAGCTTAATTAAATATATTGTATATCATATTTTTATTAAATGCAATGACACACACTACATAACAAGAAAAAACAATTCAACAAAATTGACACACCGGCGGGATTTTTTTTGTGTTCTTTTTCTTTTAATGTTTTATAGTTCTGTATAACTGTAATCTCGATTAATTCCTAATGCCCGAAAAAATAACGGACATGTAAAAGATATATTAAATCCAATAGCAAAATAAGTTAAATAATAATAGGGCATTTCAACTTTTGCTAAACGTTTTGATTCAGGATTTTTCCAATCAAGTCCATAAATTGAACATGTTACACGCAAAACAATTGTTTTAACAATTTGTCGTGTAGCATAAATAAATATCATACCAATTATTGTACGTACAATACATAAACCTAAATTTGGAGCTATGATAGCATAAAGTGGTGGTGTTAATGGCTTTTCTAAAAGACCAATTTGATGCATTGCTGTTGTTGCTGAACACAAACCAAATGCACTGCCTAATATAACTGTTGTATCTGAACGAGCTGTTGACCATTGTTTTAAACTAGGATAACATTTAATTAAAAGTATTCCAATACAAAAATTAAGTATTGGAGCAAATGAATAATTTAATTGAAAATTATCAATACTATCCACATATGGAAACATTATATAAATTAATAATAAAGCATACAATGTACCAGCAATGATATCCTATTATAAAAATAAATTAATATTGAAACAATTTTTCGAACAATTTCAACTACAATTATTGTTCATATTTATCTTTCAAAGGCAACTTATAGTTGAATAAGATTTTTTATCAGTTTAAAATAGTCAATTTTTTTTATCAAACAATCATTCTATATATATATATATTATGATACTTTACAAATACTTCAAATAGAGAACTTATATAAATAGAAAAAGTCAAGTGCAGCGTACACATTTGAATAATCAAAGGATTTTACAGGCATAAATGTCTTTTGAAGTAATACCATAATTTTATAATAGGCATAATATAATACTCATGACAACTCTTTATCATTAACTATACCGAGTATTTTTCTTAAATACAACAGTTAAAAGTAGATCAGAACTTATATAGAATATCGCATGATTCAACGTGTCATGAAAAGAACATTATTAACGAGTCTGTCAGAATAAATGAACTTTATCAGTATTCTATTAACATCTCCATTAATTCGACTTGAATATTTTTACAAAAAAAAAAAAAAACATTCTCGTTCAATTTTCTTCCAGTGTATATAGAACATTTCAATATAAAAACCTAACAGTCAAATATTCTGAGTTGAAGACTCTCAGATATGCATATAACGTATTTTGTTGTTTATCATATTTTGAGTTGTTGGCTGTTGCAAGATACAAAAACAAACCTAATCATCCATTGACAAGCTCTTGAAAAGCTTCTTCTGAATAATAAATCAAATTTCATGTATAGGCTTTGATTGGCATGCAATTAGGCTTTTTGTTCTATAAACATTGAGGATATATCGACAAAAATAATATCCGCGTCATCTTGTAAAAAGACTCTATTGTCTATGTTCTATAATAACTTTTTGCGTTCGAATATTTATTGTTGTTTTGAAAAAAAAATGATATGTTTGCAAAGTGTACGTAACGATTTCGTATGAAATATAAGTTTGATAAGAAAAAGTGTGAGATAAGAAAATGAATTTTAGCAATTTCATGTCGTTCTATAAGAAATTTCGGTATGCTTGAAAAAATTGGAAAACTGAGACAAGTATGACTCGGTACATATCATCTAATCATAGAGAAAAGAGAATCAGCTATTTAAAGAAAACATCGTTATAGCATCCATTATTTCGGTACTGTAGATTCGTCAGTGTAGAATGTGTGATTGTAAATTTTTATATCTATTTGTAGAGAATTGAACGAGGAAACTTTTGGTAAGAAACTCAAATCGAAATAACGAACATTAACGAGAATATTGATTATATACTGAGAGGTCTATTTATCCTCAGATGATCGTTTGTTTTGTAGGATTTTTGTTTTTGTTTTATTTATTATTTAATTCTGTATAGGATATTGTCAAAGACCTTTTTACCTTTAACTGAAAATAGACGTTATATTTAGCACCAATTATCATATGCTTTGGTAAAGAGTTTATTGTCAAAAAACTGGGGATGTCAAAATGCCAAATGTTCTTTCCGTCTTCCGTTCATATGGATTACATTATTTATTTATGCATTTGTGAAGTATAACAATTTAACTTAAATAATCATTAAACAAAATTTGATTACTTCAAATGATAATCGGTTCATTACAACTGCCAAACAACTTTTATCTACGATTTTCATCGTGATATATTATAGCTTCTAACTGTACTAGGGTACACTAAATAAATGATGTTTTTTCTACATTAAAAAGACACTGTGTAAATGTTAGTGAAGAGTCTGATTGAAAATAATCTGTGAATTAAATATTCAAATTCGTATTTCAACTTACAAGGAATGTATGCATACCAAGATAAATCCGACTAAGACACACCCAAACACATGCAATTGCTGCAGCACTTAATCCAAGCCACATGTTAAACTAAATTAGAAAAAAAAAGTATATTATTATAAACATTCGACTTTGAAATTTACATCATATCGTTGAATTGAAAGAAGAACAAGTGATAATGGAATACCAGCTGCAAACATCGCATGTGTAGAAGGAAAACCATATTCTTCAACATAGCTTAAAAAGCAAAAGAAAAAAAACTTTTCTGTGCAAAAAAGAAAACAAAAATAATTTTACCGTTTTTCTAATTTTAATACCGGTGGTGATGGTGGTCTTGGTATTGCTAAAATATCTTTTGTTGCTTGTCCAATATACATAAAAAAAGCCCAAAGAATTGAAACTTTTCTTGCTACAGCACCATCAACATTCCATATCCTTAAAATAAAAAATCATTTCGTTTTTCCTTTTTTTTTTGTTGATAACATCATATAAGAAAATTTTACCATGTTGGAAAAAATAAAATATAAAAAATTTCATTACCAAGTGCTGCACCAAATTGAAAAAAATAATACCAAAACCATGATATAATTTTATAATCAAGTTGTAAAGAAGTTTTTTCTTTATTTTCATTTTTATTTGTACTATGTTTAATTTCTTCAATACATTCATCCAAAACATTTGAATCATAATTTATTTTTCCTTGAAGATCTCGATTGTAAACTTCATCAAGTAAAAATGTTTTATCATCATCACCATTTATTAAATTATTATTATTATTATTATTTTTATTGAAATTATTTTCATCATAGGTTGTCGATATAGGATTAGATTTTGGTAATACACCAAAATATTGTTGAAATTTAGCAACATGTTTTGGTTCATGTAGCCAAATAACATACGAACGAAGATAATTCCACATTGATTAGTAATACAACACACAGTAAAATAAAAAGAAAAGAACGAAAAAAGAAAACATTTAATAATATTATTTCTTATCAAATTTCGGGCGTAATTCTGTCTTTCATGTAAAGATAAAAAAAAAAAAAAAAAAAAAAAAAAACGAAACAAGTCACGTATGAGAATAAGAATAGACGAAGATCAATACGATGAATAATGTCTTTATCTTATTTTATCGATTTTGTCAATCGATGGTTGACTTATTTCAATGAATACAATGTATTGAAAATACGAGAACTTTTTTTATTTGATCCGCAAAAGACAGACATATGTATATCGTATTAATTAATCAAGCATGTTGCAAATATATAATCGATTTGTTCAAAACTTTCAGATGATCGATTATTTCTCAAGAGGATATTATATTATTTTCAAATGAAATATTCTATTAGAGTTTACTACTGAATAGAAATCATTAAAAAAAGAAAAGAATACAAACTTGTTTTCTTTTATTTTAATTATTGTGTAAATCCACAGGGATCTAGTTGTATTTGAAAAAAAAAAAAAAGTTGATTTAACAATTTTTTTTTCGTATAACGTGATCATAAAAACAGTTTTAGTAGAAAAAAAAGTGACCGAATTTCATCTAAAATAACCCGAATTTGAAGCATTGTTTAGCAACATCGAAAAGAAGGTGCTACAAGTGAATTACAAGCTGTTGAATTCATATGCAGAGAATCACTAGATTAATACAAATATCCATAGGATTCTTCTTTTTATTCAGGTTTATCGGAGATATGAATGTTTCAAAATACAGTGATTTTCTATGCTTTAAGAAGTTTAGAAGAAAACTTCTGTTTTAAAAACTTTCATACCTCAGTTCAACTAGAATAAAACGAAAATTTCTATGGATATTTTGTAGTATTCTACTGGTTCTCAACATATACACAATATATGAACTTAAATACTCGAAACAACTTGTGGTAGTTTCTTTTAGAAGTTTCTAGACAATGCTTCAAACTTACGTTATTTCAAGGGAAATTTTCTCAAGGTTGTCTACCACACCTGTCTTGTGAGCATGTCATACAAAAAAGAAAACCGTTAAATAACCGTTTTTCAAATTATGATTCAGTATTCATAAAAGTACCCAATTATATAATATGTGCTTTAAGGGAATTTTAAAAGCGAAAGGATGTGAATGATGAAGTACTCCTATAGCAGGTGTTCCACATCGCTCTCACCCTCACTGTGAATGCATCGCCGTCCAACGAGGTGGAACACCAGCTATAGCATTTCCAATGATGATGTAGTATTTTTGAAACGAACGCTTGGGAAAACTATATCTGATATATTTAAATAAAAATGCTTTTACTTTTTTAATTCCGGAAAGGAAAACCTCAACTGATGAATGATAAATGTCTTTCAAAACAATCTATTGGATGGAATAAAAATCAATGTGACTTCTAGCGACACTTTTTTTTCATCTTGTTTTTTGAAAAATACAATAAGAAATTGATAAAATATTCTAAATATTTGTTAATTCATCTTTTAGATTATTTTTGCAGAATAAATTTAATTTGATTCGTTGATACTGTTGTCATGGTAAGAGTCGATTCCCATGGTACTATGTGAGCGCATCTTTTTTAATACACTGATAAATCAAATATGGTAGGAATTGAATTGAAAGGAGCATTTCGTGGTGAAACACGTAGAAGTTTAAGATCAGGTAGATAATATATACATATTTTTATTGTGTATTTTTGAACAAATATAAATGATAACATAATAATAAAATTAAGGTTTTGGTGTTTATCAATATTCAAATCCATTCTTTCGATATGAAGGAACATGGCATGAAGGCAAAAAACATGGTACATTTATAATAATAATCTTGAAATGTTATCTTTTCTTTTCTTTTTTTCGATGAAGGTTTTGGCAAACTTATATTTGCTGATGGTTCATATTATCAAGGAGAATTTGCTAATAATGAAATCATGGGACAAGGTACACGTTACTTTGCATCATCACGTAATACATATACAGGTCATTTTTATTACGGTAATATAATAGGCTTTTTTGTTTCATATTTCGAATAAAAGTCTGTCTATGTATAGGTGAAATGGATGGACATGGACGATTGAAGTAAGTTAAAATATTTGAGGTAACCTTTGAAATTAAAAGAAAAATATTGTTTCGAATAAATGTAAAATTATGATAAAAAAAAATTTAAATATTTCTACTGTACTTTGTAAAGAATGAAAATAAGAAATTACTCGTAAAATTCGAATGTTTTTTTTTTTTTAATCCAGAATGGGCAATGATGATTGTTATGAAGGAGATTTTAAATCAAATCATTTTGAAGGTGACGGTAGTTATCTATCATATGATAAACAATTATACACTGGTACTTGGCATAATCATTGCCGTCATGGATATGGAGAACAAACATATTTTGATGGAAGTCGGTATTCAGGTGATTGGATTGCTAATAAACGACATGGTTTTGGTAAATTAACTGATTCTCAAGATGGATTTATTATCTATGAAGTATTTTAGTTTTTTTTTTTTTCTTTGTTTTATTTCAACGATAAAACACAATTAATTTTCTAGGGTAGTTGGAAAAATGATTTAATGCATGGCGAAGGAACATATAATCTTGGCGAATCTTATACATATCGAAATGGTATGATGGTTAATAATTATCCAACTGAATGGCCATTTCGATTATGTATTAATGAGAATCAAACATCAACACTTATGCTTACTGAAGAACCAATTATAATAACGGTTGATATTGTTGATTCTTCAGATAATAATACTCGAGTTGAAGCTGATTGTGGACGTTTAATTCGACTTCGTTGTGGTCAACAAACTGATCAACCAACAAGTGATAGTCTACCAACACCATTGTACGTTATAATAGAAAATAAGAAATGAATAATTTAATACTATTTTCTTCTTTTTTTTTTTTTATTTTTTGCTTCAGTGGTTTTCATGTTAATTTGATTCCAAGAAGTACAAAATCTACTCCATCTGATAACCAATTAGTATCAGCATCAAATGAAGAAATGAGTGAGTTAATTAGTGCTATATTTCAAAATTGTCCACAACCTTTTTTTTTTTTTTGCATAGATATCAGTGAAAGAAACCAACCTATTCAAGATTCAATGTTAACTGTTACTGATAATGGTCGAGCTCAATTTGTAGGTATTAATATTGACACATTTACAATGCGACTTGCAAGTGCTTCAGCTGCTGCTAGGTAAGTAGAACAGCAATATATATATATATGAAGGACCTTTTTAGATATTTATTCACTTAAGTTCTCGAAACATTTTCTATTCATTTTAGTTTACAATCAACATCTGCTAGAGGTAACCGTCGAAAAGG
>CAJNSZ010000003.1:177566-211286 GCA_905329745.1 Rotaria sp. Silwood2 | reverse complement strand
AGCTATTGCAAAGGAGTACAACTTCTCAAGATAAGATCAGATAGGAGACGACTTTTTACAGTCAGTATTGCAGCCAGATTTAAAAAAAAATTCGGTTGGAGTTGAAATGGAGTCGGAGTTGGAGTTGGAGTTGGAGTGGAGTGGCGAAAATAGCCGAGGAGTCGGATTTGGAGTTGGAGTGGGTTTTTAGAAAAATGGAGCGGAGTTGTGTGGAGTTGGAGCGGCATTATCCCGAGTTGGGGTTGGAGTTGGAGTGGGATTTTAGAAAAATGGAGCGGAGTTGGACGGAGTTGGAGTGGGATTTTAGAAAAATGGAGCGGAGTTGTGTGGAGTTGGAGAGGCACTATTCGGAGTTGGAGTTAGAGTTGGAGTGGGGATTTAGAAAAATGGAGTAGAGTTGGTCGGAGTTGGAGTTGCACATAGCCGGAGTTACCCATCTCTGCTCTATAGAGAAGTTTTAGACATCAGCAAAAGTAAAACATGAAAATGCATTTTTTAGTGAGTTTGTAATACATCTAATATTATTGTGATATTTGTAACTTCGTACGAGAAGATCGTAAAAAAACTCGGGCAACGTCTCATTTTGCGCATGACTTTTTGTGTTTTTTACCGTGACGCTGTTGATAAACGAAACGAAACTTAACGCTAGCACTGTCTCTATCTTCACCATGTCTCCTTGAACCTGAAAGCATAGAGAATTTGATTTCCCTTTTAAAGTACTCTTTGAATAAATGCGATTAGTATTTTAGATAACAAAGAAATGAAACTGAATTTTTTTTTGCCTAAAGAAATATATAAAATTGCACGCAAAATTACCAGTGCTACAAAGAAACAAAGAAATTACAATTAATGTTAATTTTTTAAATTTAGTTTTTCTTTTGGCAAGATTATTTGGTAATGTTTAAAGAGCATTGTCTGGTTTTAATTATTGATTCAGTTAATTGGCCATTAGCCACGATACGATCAAATACTTCTTCATGTTCAACTAATTCAAGCATACTATAAACAGCTTTCAATATTTCATAAGCATCATGAACAAGAATAATACATCGATGATAAAATTCATACAAAATATTTGACATTTCCATCGAATTTGTTGATTAAATATATGTACTTGAATATTCATTACTTTAGAATGTTCTTTGTATCCAATAATTTCTATTTCAACTTGATCAGATCTGTCTACGAAAAAAATAGAGATTATGATGTGAAGATTTCACACGTCAACAATTGACATTGGCTCGAGTAAATTCCATTTGCATCAAAAGAAAATTTTTGAATTTGTTAAGACTGTAGCAGATAGGTTATACTAATATTTGAAAAAGTATAACAAAAAATACTGATCTATTTTTGTAAATTTTTTGTTTTTATGAGAAGAAAAGTGATGACAAGTTCTATACTTTTATCTGCTCTAAAAAAAGACATCGAACATGGTAGTTTTCAGATTTTAGAGAATTTTATTCGAGTCATTTTCTGAAGAGAACTAAATGAGAGGTAACTGCATTTTCTACGACCTTCTCTTTAAAAAACTAAAAGTGTTACAAAAATTGGGCAAAATGTGCCTTTTTTTTTAAATTTTTTTATACACTTCGTTTTTTGTGATACTTTTAACTTCTTAGGAGCAGGCTGTAGAAAATGCCGCAAGCGCTTATCCTGTTCCTTTTTACCACACATGCAACAAACTTGTAAATTATCCTCTATACCCTTTAAAACACCTTATCATCATAGTTTATCGATAAAATCTTAGTATAGAATGATTTATTTAGAAAACATTATCGAGATTTGAGTTTATTGTTTAATAAAATGATTATTGTTCTTTTTTTATTATTTTACCTCAAATAAAACATAATTTAATTTCACCATATAAGCACCACATATATTTTTCACGTACACATTTGTTTTAACTTTAATCTTCTCTAATGTGTATTATTTTGACAATGAAATCTATTTTTAAATATAAGAAATTCTTTTAGATAAAATTTTTCGTATTTAAATTCAAACACAAAAACAATCCAACCAATAATTATTATTCTCAAAGAAGCAACTGATTGATTCTTCTTGGTAAGCAAAATCTCAAATTTTATCAAATATTAATGCATGTCAAGTTGTTGCTAAAGCAATTTGTACAACATTAGGTGAACGTCTTACGGATACATTAATTGTTGATAATCGTGGTAAAGCTACAATATCAAATGAGGGTACAATATTAGTACTGAAAATAGTATGCAACATCCAACTTATAGTTATTCATGCTTCACGAAAAACTACAGCATTAACAACAAGAAATAAAATAAAAGAAATTATGTTTTTCGAAATCGATTAAAAAAATTTTAATTCATTTTAGATAAAAAAAATTATTTTTGATGGTGTACGTGTGTCAAATGCATGACTTGAATTGAATATGTACTTAAATTTGTTTTTGAATAATTGAAAACGATAATGAACGAAGAAGAAGTCAAATCTGGTAACTCTCTTGAATCATAGATCACATTAAAATTTCCGCAAAAATATTGTTCTTGGAGCTCAGAAGAAGCAAAATATTCCAGAAGAGCTTGACTCCATAAAAACAAATCATTAATTAAAGAACTAATGACCCTAACTGAAGTATATCAATTTCGAAGTTTATATAGTTACTATTCATCTAGTGAAACAGGTCACTTGAAGTATGAACTAAATTACTCGCATTACTCATTTGATAGTTATTTTGATAAGAAAAAAGTTGAATTGATCTGTGTGCGATTTTCAAGAATTTCAACTCAACTTTTTCTCATCGAAACCTTCTAAATATTGGTCAACAGATCTATCATGCGAGCAAAATGAGAATTTAGGTTACTTCAATTTTCTCTTACAATGGCAGTATTTGTATGGTAAGTTAAAAACACTACACATATTTCGGTCAAAACAAAGCCCTCACCGTCAAACTAACAAATTTAAAATAATAGCAGCTGTTGGCATGCACAGATCCAGATATTCAAATTTTAAGATATTTACAGTCTATGTACGATATGCACAATCCAATATTTTAGCAGAGTTTTTTCTTCTTGATCGTTGAATAGCACTTGTCGAGTTGCATTAGAAAATATGTGTTTTCATATTTTTCAAAAGATTTTAAAAAATAAGCTTACGACACTCAGAGTTTAGGCTCTATGCCTCAATATATTAAAAAAGTAATGTAACTTAGATTTTTTAAAATCTCTTTTATAAAATACGAAACACATATTTTCTAATGCAACTAGACTCGAGTGCCATTCAACGAGCAAGAAGAAAAAGCTCTGCTAAAATATTGAATTGGGGTATTGTAAATAAACTGTAAATACCTTCAAATTTGAATATCTGGGTCTGCGCATGCTAACAGCTGCTAATATTTTAAATTTGTTAGTTTGATGGTGAGAGCCTTCTTTTGACTTGAATATGTCTAGTGCTTTTAAATTATAATATAAACATCTCCATTTTAAGATCAAGTTCAGTACGATAAAGATATTTAATGATTGACAAATTACAAATGTCATTTTTGGACTTTCTATAGGGGTTTATTATATTTTTGGTTTCCGATTAGTTAAAGATAACTTTTTTCATCAGTGAAAATGATTTAGAAATTCGAATAAAAATTTCATAGTCAAAAGACTATTCATCAAATAAAGATACTGCACGAATATATTCTAATAATACATGTGGAACATTATTTATAATACTATCGCAATGTCTTATCTTAAACGCATATAAAAAAAATTCCACATTGGCTACTTTTTCCAATTTGAGAAATAATAAACATAGGAAAGAGCTTTATTATCTTTAAAGTGTCTAAATGTTAAGTTGAATATCTTTATTGAACAGTAAATAAGTTTCATCGTTAATAAACATGAACGAGGAAATGTTAAATATAAAATGTATTTAATCGTCATATATGATTGATAATATTCTGCTTTAAATCATAAATATCAATAAATCTTTTCTAAACCCAAGAGACAAACTGACTTATTTTAGGCTTCGCATTCGATATAGAAATAACATGATTAATTCATCATAAATATCTGTTTTTCAAAATTACAAAGTAATAGAAAATATCTCAAGTCAGATTGATTTTCCTCGAAAAAAAAATTGAATTATTAATATTATTCGTTTCAAATAGATTAAATTATTAGATGCGAAGAGAAAATCGTAGAAGTATGAATATAAAGTGTATGAAGTTTATTGGAAATGTTTTAAAACAGAGATGAAGCAATTAGTGAAAATTTTTATAAAATAACATGTAATTTTAATAGAGTTCAAGAAACAACAACTGAAGATGGAATGTCAAATGATAATCGTTAATACAAAATTAACGAACAATGAATCAAAACTTTAGTATTATAATTTAGAAAAAAATAGTAAAAAAAACACTTTTTCTCAATATTACTCTTATGAGTGAATATTGTTTTTTTTTTCTTTATCTTAATATTCCGTGATCAAAATAAATGATTTACTTTTGTTTTTTTTTCAATTATTTTCAAATAACAATTATCAATTGATCTGCTATTTATCCTATGGATAGATACATCTTTAATTACTTAGTCAACTGTAAAAATTTCAATCCTTTAGAACAAAAATTCGTTGAGAAAACGATAAAATATGTCTGATGTACTCAGGCAGTGGTGGCGCTTAAATTTAAAGTTATCTTGTTGAATATTTTTTTTTCTACCTTTAATGGTACAAACCTTTGACGACGGAATCCATTTTTATAGATATTTCCTAAGCATTTTCCAAAAGAAACGATCTGAAAAGTCTGTAACAATGCAAATGACATCGAGAAAATCCTACTCATCTGACAGATATTTATTTAAAAAAAAAACGAAATTCAATTAGGAGATAAAAAATTTTGGTAATTTTGCTACAAAATTATATCAGACATATTTGTAGTGTTCCACAATGAATTCTCATATAATAGGACTGAAGTTTTCAGTTGAATCAAATTATCAAAGATGTTTGTTGCAGTATAAATGGAAAATCAAATGATGATAGTATTCGAAAATAATCACAAATAATGTGTGCTTTATTTTAGCCAGAAGATATATATGTATTTCGCCGATGACAATTTTGTCATCAATAAAATATGCAGCAGTTTATAGTTATATAATGAATTTATTTCAATGAATTATGTTAATTTTCATAAGTAATACTTTAAAACATGCGAAGTATAATATCTTATTCTGAATATGATATGAATTAAATCCATATAAATTAGGATACGTTCCATGAATAACGATTCAAGATTAAGCCATGGATTTCATCATGAATTTTAAGTACAACTGGCAAACAAAGTCGGTCAACTATTGGATTGCTCAAGCAGATAAGGTTTCCTTTTGAACATTTTCACGCCTATTCAGACAATACCAAAGTCACTTAGTTTCATCATACAAAGTGTTTGAAGATGATAAAAAAAAGTCAACTTTTGCATCTGGAAAACATGCAAGCATATTTTTCTTTAATATTTTGACGTGTTTTTCAGATAAAAATAACTTTCTTTCATGTGTTGTGTATGTCAAAAGTTTTGTGAAAAAAGTTTTTTGAACGTCTTTCTAATGTAAAAGTTGCCTTTTTATTAAACGACTTCACGCAGCTTTTATGATGAAAGAAGATACATAGGTTTTGATGTTGTCTCATTGCACGCAAAAATGTTCAAAGGAAAAACACAATTAGAATGTTTAAGCGTGTTTTCAAAAATTCTTGTCTGTTTGAGTAATTAACGAGCAGGTAATACTATTTGATCATTTTAAAATTTTATTTTAATCGGTTATGAACTTCTATTAAAAAAAATAGAATCAAACAATATTGTTTAACTTTCAAAGAATAATATAAAACAAAAACAATTCATTGAATTTCTCTCTTTTTCATTCAATACATAACTCAAGAAAAATTAGAAAATTAATTGATAAAAAAAGCAGAATTGTTAATTTTTTTTAATTTAAATTACTATAGAATGAATTATATGCATATTTATATTACAGGGTAAAATTTAAAAAAAATTTTTTTTCTTTATATTCGATGAGAAAATTTGAAGGCTTTAATTTCCTATAGAATCACTTAAAATTTCTATTTTCCCTATAGACAAATTTCTAATTTCCGTAAAGCAACAATAAACATGTCATTGTTTTCTTATAAGAATCTAAAATTAACAAAACTAATTTGAGGTTTAAACAGTATTATATGTCATTCAAAATCTCATAGATTTAAGGAAGTGTAATTTCTCTGATTTACATCATATTAGTTGAACAGCTTTGCCAAGAATAACACTTTATTCAAATATATAAAAAATATCGCTTAACTAGAACTAATTAATTTTTAGAAGTATACCATTGTTACTAGAAATGTCCTATAATATTTTGAACTCTGTGAAAGGCAAAAAATATTAAATTATTACACTAAATAATATAAAGAAAAAGTCATGTCGACATAGTTTATATATTTTCTAGTCTTCAACAATCATATAATCATTTTTATGACAATGTAAAATACTTATGAATAGAAATAATAATGTGTTTTAAGAACATTCATGGTTCACCGCTAGGACAAGTTAAACTTTTGAGTTGTTCTAGAAATGATTACAATCCTCAAACTTCTTTATATAAGTAATGCAAAAAGAAGTCTTATTTCTATTTATAGTAGAAGAATTTTAAATTACCTTTAGTTTTTAATTTTTCTTATACTATTTATAAAAAGAAATTTTACTTTCACAAATATATTTTTTTTTATAATTATAAAATCAATATTAATTCAGAATGGTTTTCTTTTTTACATTGATACATATTTAAAAATCTAGATTTCGGTCAAATAGAACTATATTATAGACGAAAAATGAAATTTCATGTTAAATGATGATTAATCTCTGATTAGTTTTGATAAATAGCTATGAAAAAAATTTTTCCTTTATTTTTGGCAAATTTATAACACTTATAAACCTTCTATAAATTTCAAAAACTGATAGAAAAACTTCAGTTAAACAAAACTTCTCTATTTTATTCTGATCATACACTTTGTCACATTCAAGAATAACACTTTTCAAATATGAAAAGGAAGAGAAACCAAATAATGGAATATAACTACGATATATTAAGAAATAATTATGAATAAACTTAAAATACCATAAATTGATATCAAACGCGATAATTAAGCTAATGTGATATGGTCCTTAGATTAACTGTCATTGTTGAAAATTGCACAAAAATCCTAATTTGTTTTTTTGTTTTGAAAGAAATATTAAATTCAAGGAATGATATTTTTCTCGTCGACTTAGCTTTTATATTATGACTATCGATATGATCATGTAAATGAAGAAGTATGAGAAAAAAAAAATATTAAATTCAAACAGTTTGAATGTTCGAAGAAATAGTATGACATCTAAACGCAAGTGTTTTTTTTTAATGATCTGATATGCATTTCTGCTGTACTTTGTAGTCTTTTTTCGAAGCAATACTACTTCATGGAACAACAACAATAACCACAGGTATTCAGTACATGAAGAATAATAATGACATTCTCAACAGCAATATCAACTGTTGAATCACTTGAACTGAGCGTATGGGTTTGATTGAAATCTTCAAAAAACAATAAAAAGATACTTTTCTCTCGGATAACAAAAACACTTAAAATAAGGTATGATATGATTTGTAGTCAACTCTAGTAATAACTTTCAATTACATAAATTACTAATTTTTCTTGTATAATTGCACTTTCGGTTTCTGTTATAGTCGAGAAAATATCGGAATGAGATTACATTTAATGTACCTCATAAACTCGTCTTTTTCCATGGTTAAACATTCGCTTGTTTTGTTTTTATTGATTCGCAATAAATATAAGTTAGAAATCAGACAAGAGTTGTAAAATTCAGCACATTCTCAACATATGCAAAAATGCAAGACCTGAACGGGAAAAAACCAATCCCACGGAACTCTAGGTGTATTACTTATATTATGCAGTAGGATGATTTTATTGAATATTAGTATATTGAGTTTTTAATTTATATCAAGTTAAAGTTTGTTCATCGAATTGCGAAACATGTTTTGTATGAAAATTTGGTAACGTATAAATCGTGGCTAATAGTAAAATAGTGATTGCTGTTGTTCATTCATAATAGTCCGAATATCTCTATGTTATATTTATAGAATGTAACATTAATGGAAAGTTAATTGGAAACGACTAATAAAAATCTATGACTTATTTGTGAAAAATTTCTTAACATTGTATATGTATTAAATTATAAGAATTCCCATAATTACAAAATTAAAATATTTTTTTCTATAATAGATCGTAACTACTTCATAGCACAATTTTAAATGACAAAATATTGTCTTGTACGAACAAAGAACATAAAAAAAAAGAATTAATTTTGTTACAAAGTCACCAATACTGTATTTCAGCCTAATATATTTCTTTTGTTATATGCTGCTTCATGCTTTTTTTGTCTCTCTAATTCGATTCTGCCAACGTCTAAATGTCAAATTTTAAAAACAATTAAGAAATCTTATCAAAGACAGTATAAACAGAAACCAATCTGTAAATCAAACATACCTATTCATCACTCTGTTTTCATTATGATCAGTTATATAATAGTTTCACTTCTCAACTAAATTTGAAAATAGAAATTATAAAGATCATTCTTTCTATTATATGCATATATATATATCTATAAGAACACGTTCAAATATTTGATTTGATATTTAATGGTATTAATATTACGAAATTGAATCATATGACTCAATATCTATTAGTTACCAAAGACGTGCTATAATGTTTCTGAAAAAGATTAGTCAACAAAGGTCAACTGAAAGTTATATATCCAAGTTACTGTATAATGCTCATTGATATATGAACGATGAACTTTTTTTAATAACTTAAAATGCTATAAAATATTTATACTGAAAAA
This sequence comes from Rotaria sp. Silwood2, assembly GCA_905329745.1. NCBI lineage: Eukaryota > Metazoa > Rotifera > Eurotatoria > Philodinida > Philodinidae > Rotaria > Rotaria sp. Silwood2. Next base: position 202,387 of record CAJNSZ010000003.1, on the reverse strand, counting down.
ATTACGAATCATGTCTTTTTCATTTAAGAAACAATATCAAAAGTACAACGTATTTTTTTTTTCAAACTGGATACAGCACTAAAATACAATATACTTCTGATATTAACATCATTTAATTCAAAATTAATTAACAATGAAAATCAGTGATTTTAAATCTATTCTCCAAAAAAAAAAAAAAGGTAATATTTGAATATTGAGATTAATAATAAAACGACGATGAGATTCAAAAGTATTCAAAGTTTTTATGCAAGATAAGAATCTCTTGATTATTCAATATATATGTATTTGAAATAGACAAGAATCAAGTTCATACTCTAAATACTAACGTTAATGTTTTTGTTATTCAATCACTTATCTCTTCCTCTTTTTCTATATAAATGTAATATTAAAGATTTAAAATCTTCTTTTTTTTTTTTGACAGAGAAAAGACGAAAACAAATTACCATCCCATGCTGCCAGGTTCGCCTTTAAAAGGTCCGACAATATCTTTAGTAATCCATCCACCATAGAATTGTCCTGGTTGTGGTATTACACGTTCACCATCAACTCGACATTCATCCATTTGACTAGCATAGATAGCAATATGATCTTTAATAGAAGAAAATTGAGGTTCTGTTGGTTTTGAATAATACCAAGCTGCATTTTCTGCTCGTTTGCCATTGACTTCAATTGTATAGTAATTTGCTACACCTTTCCATTCACAATACGATGATTTTTCATTTGAAATAGGTTTGAAAAATTCTTTTAAACAAACATCCTCCGGTGGCAAATAATAAGTAGGAGGATGACTTGTTTCTAGTACACGTTTCGCACGTCGAGTATCAGCTATTACTATACCATTAAATATAACTTCAATATGTTTAGATGTATCTTCAACACGAGGTGGTCGAGGATAGTCCCATACAGATTCTTGACCAGGACCTAGTGGAATACGACGAGAAATAGAGTAAGACATTTTTATTGTTGCTGGAATGAAATAACGAAATAAAAATTTCATTAAAATATAAACATCTAGGATAGAAAAATTAACTTAATAAAATCTTAGAACTCTTTTTCGAACTGTTAACATGTTCTCCTGTGTAAGAAAGAAAAAAAATTCTCGAAATAAAGAATTCTTTTTTTGAATCATTGCTAGTTACATAACTTCTGTTTTTTTTCTTGCAGTCTGAGTCATAAATATCTACTAGATTAATCATCACGTGCAGCAATTTCTATTATAGATATTTCGTCACAAGAAAATTATGTTGTGTCACTCTCTCTCTCTCTCTCTCTCTCTCTCATTTTCATATAAATAGTTACTTATCTCAGACTATATCAAACAATAAAAATAATGTATGGTTTCACACCCACATGCACATAAAGCAACTAAAAATACTTAAGATCACATACGATTGTTGAATACATGATTATAACTACTTGATCAACCATTTAATATTTTCACTTTTATCAAATCAATCAATATGAAACAGTTGCTACAACATACCATTGTCGAAAAAAAAATTAAAATCATCCAAAAACAAAAAGATGACAAACAATACAATGAAATGATCAAGTAATAAAAACAAAAGAATAATTTTATTCTTGTGTTTAGTTTATTTCCTAACTATAATAATAACAAATAGAAAATTAAGGAGGTGGTGCTTTTGAAATACATAATGGTTTAAGTTTCGTGAATATATCCAATGTTGTTAGTTTTGATGCTTTAAAAATTGCTTTTGATGAATCAATAAATTCTACTGTAATAATTGGTTCAGACAAATCTGATTTAATTGTTGGTTTAACAAACATTTTTGGATAATATTTAGCAACAGAATCATCCGTAATAATATGTAAAAAATCTCTGGTTGCTCGTGAATCAAGTCGCCATGGATCAAATGTTACAAGAACAGTACGAACAGCATGTAAATCAAATGTTGGTAAAAGATGTTTAATTTCTCGAGATAACCAATTTGTCATTTTTCTTTTGAGTTTCAAAATGAATTCTAAAAAATCGTCTTATTTGGAAATATGCATGAAAAAAAAAAATAAACAATATCTAAAACAACCAATTGCATGATAAAATATTCTTAGTGACATCAAAGATGACACTACTAGACGGAGAAAGTTTTTTTTTTTTTATCGTAGTTTCTTCTTTTTAAATTATAAATTTTAGCAATAAAAAAAATAGACTATATTATATTAGAAATTTCATTTATCTCATCTAGAAGATTTTCTTCTGACGAGAGGACATATCCAACCATCTATCGCCGATTGAAATAATATTTTACTGATAGCTATACGACTTAGTGAGACTGCAAAAAGCCTGAAAAGATTTGTCCTCATACGCCTTCGTTGTCATGTTATAATCGTTTTACCCAATTTTTGGCCTATGGTAAAATATTCATGGAAAAGTCGAAAATAACGGGTTATCAAATGAACCATTCTTTATATATAGATATTATGAAGTTTCGATTGTGTTTTTTATGATTTTGTTAGGAATCATCTGATTTATTTATAGGCAAAAGTTCAGGCGACAATTCTTTCTTTTTCATTTTTCTATAAATATCTTACCATAAGCCGAAAATTTGATAAAAACGTCATGACTATTCAAGGAAAGCCTACGCAGACTAATCTTTTTTAAGTTTTTTTTTTTCTGTCTCACTGAATCCTTCTTTAATGAGCAAAATATCATTTCGACCAACGATTAATGGTTGGATATGTTTACTTGTAAGAAAGTTATTGAAATCATTGATTCTATTTACATTTCATTATAATATTAAGAAACTTTAAGAATATATTAGCCTTTCAACAATCATATATTCTTGACTACTAGTTTCGAATTAGGTAAATAAGAAAAAAACCTGTTCAAGCTCTTGAATATATTTTGTTTTTCTTCTTTCATCAAAATGATATTATATATTGATTACATTTGATTTTTTTTTTTCTTTCTTTTTACATCTACACTTCATTAACGTATGCATACGTAATTATGATAGACAGAATTGTAAATTTCTACCACATAAGTACATCTATTTTTTTTTGCACATCTATACAGTGATAATATGCACTGGTTCGTCCTTCTATCCCGCATGCACGAGAAACAAACGGCCCGAAAGGCAATACAGCCCATTATCTTTGCAGCACCATTGCTTTCATCACTTCACATCTGTTTCCCTTCGCGCGCTCGCGCACTCGACTGCGGCGCCGACAAAAAATTCTCCCGTTCCACACATACACATCTCTTTTTCTTCTTCTTCCTTCTCGTCGTCGTGATGAAGCACACACAAAAAAAAAATAGGTCGAAGCTCTACGTTTTTTCTTCTCTCTCTCTCTCTTTCTTATATGACCAGTAAGTGAATTCTCCTAATCTAGTCAGACTCTCTACACACATATCATTCATCAAAAAAAAAAAAAAAAGAAAAAACCTTCATTGCCTTTTACATACAAAACCTAACGACAACATTAGATAAGATTTTTTTGTTAAAAGTACTTCACTAAAACTAATAAAACATATTTATAGATCAATATAACTTATGATTGTAAAATTTGACATAATCATGCGAGATTAAATAAAGTCTTGTAAAAGGTTTCTCATCATGATATATATATCTATTCTTCTGTGTATATATTGTGGACTCAGGGTGTGTGTGTGTGTGTGCATTCTTCTCTTATTCTCTCTCTCTCTCTCGTTTTCTTTTCTTTTTTTTTCTCTCTCTTTCTCGCTTTCTCGTCTATGTAACGAACGTTTACGAAGAAAGGAAGAGAAGAAAAAAAAAGAAATAGTGTCGTTATTCAGATTCTTACTTGCCCGATTACTTGACATTCTCTTTTTTTTCTCTCTCTCTCTCTCGTTTCGCAAATGAATAATAAATAGAAATATATAGCGACGTCGACGATAGCTTCAGGCTTGAAATACTATATCGCTTCTATGCATTCGTCGTCGTTGTTAAAGAAAAAGAGAAAACGATAGCAAGCGAGTACAAGCGACCGAGAGCAAGAAAGACGGAGAAAAAAAAAAAAAAACGAAGAAAAATGCGAATGCGTGCGTGCAACATACAACTTACACATAGAGGATAGGAAAAAAGAAAAGAGAAAAGGGGGCTGTTTGCTCGCTCGCTCGTCTATCGTGCGCGATTCATTTTTGCGAACAAGCGCGCAAGCACAAATGGCCATGTATGTATCACGATGGGATGCGGGACGTATAGCATGGAAGAGAAAGGTGGGGAGGGAAGGGGAAAGAGGGGAGAAGCGAGAGAAGTAAAAAACATAGAGAGCGAGCGCATATGCGAGCAAAACGATCGTGTCATTTTGGAGTCTCCTATCTACTGTTACTGTTGATCATTGACAGTACATAGTATTGGTCTAGGAAAAGAAGAAAAAAAAATACTATTAAGAAAAAAACATACTTATATTTTTTTCAAATTAACTAAAATAAATATTATATGTTCGAAACAAACTCTTCGAGAATGATTTTAACTTTTTTTTTTTCTCGTTTTCTTAGTATAATATATTTATATTTATAGAGAACAAAATCATACAACAAATATAGTCAGCCATATAGACGACATTAGAGGACAACATGGAGTGATCACTACCCCAATCTTTTGTGCATTATGCACACACACACACACATTCACACAGAGCATCTATTAATCACTCTGTATGCTTCAAGACTCGTTCTCGCTTTCTTTCGTATGCTCTTCACATCTAATAGCACACTAACCATCGGCAGGAGGTACACAGAGCAACAAAAAAAAAAGGAAGAAGAAAAAGAAGAAAGGAATGGTTGTTTGTTGACTGGTTTTTTGCTTGTGACTATTTTGTTCATGAGAATGAGTAAGAAGGCTCAGGATTAAAAAGAAACAAGAAACTAAAATATGATTATTCTCATTTTAATTTTTAACCTTCATGCTTTATTCATTCAGCTCGTTTATATATATATATATATATAGCTATATATATTCATATTCTAGTTTTTAGATAATTCTTTGATGGAATTAATATTTTTACATACTCAAAAACTACTTCTTTTCTTTAAAACTAAAAACAAAAATATCTTTTAATCACTATTTTTTAAATGATATTAGTGATTATCTTTTACGTACATCCGTCGTCTTTATTATATATTCTTTTATTGCATAATCATATGAAAATCGTTTGCTGTCGCCCAATTGACCTTGTTAGATGTCATATATATAGTTGATAAAGACAATAGAATCCAAGTTATAATAACAGTTGTTGTTTTCGTAAGTGTCTTTCCGTTATTCTTCCTCCTACGTTTTTATATTGTTAACAAATGATTATCATTCTTTGCTTTGTTTGTCATCGTAATAGTAAAAAAAAAAAAAAACGAATGACGACGTGGCATATGATAGTATGAAGAACGAAAAAAAAGAAGAAAAAAAAAAGACGTGTTCTTTTTTCATTTGCCCAATATAAAAGACCGAGAAGTTTTTTATTTGATCAACGTACTCATTTGACCTTTATTTTTTTTTTTTTTTGCTTTCTTTGTCTTTTTTTTTTTTTCTAGATGAAAATCACAAGTTGAATTGTACTGTTCGATTTCCTTCTGTTTCTTTCTGATAAAGGTGTAGAGAATATCCTTGAGACATACGTTTATCGAACAGACAATTTTTTTTTTCTCTTTTTATTTCCGTCATTCAATTATGATCTGATGTGTAACAGAACAACAAAAAAAAACATATATACTATAGCACGTGATTCTATCATCGCTTTTAAGCGCGCGTATATGTGTAGAAAGAACGAAGGAAGTTACAGCTTTGGCTAGCTCATTCATATACATATATATATATATATATATGTGCCCATTCATCATCCAAATTCGGTGACGAGCAGTCGTTAGTGTGTGCTATTTTTTTAGTTTGTTAATAGTAGAATACGTACAAACGAGCGCATTTTTTTTTTTGGTATTTCGTTTGAAGAACAAAAGAAAAAAGAAGGAAGAAAACAAAAAAAAAAAATGTATTTAATATTTTCTAGATTCGATGAATCGTCCTCTTTTTCGAGCACGAAATCTTGATCCGAGTAAACGTATACGACTTTTTGTCGATCAACATGATGATAATAATAATACACTCACAAATTCATCAACATCAACAACAACAACAACAACTCAATCATCTTCTAGTAATAATCTTCTTGTTTCATTTTCGTCCACATCTAATCTTCAAGCATCTCAACAAACATTATTATCAAATTCACAATTACCACAACGATGTGTACCACAAATGCCATTTGTATCTGGAATGGAACGAGAAGAAGAATCAGTTAGTATACAAAAACAAAAAGAATTCTTTTGTTTTGTTTTTTTTTTCAAATTTTTTTTTTGTTCTTTGTTTTTGTGTTTCAGGAATATCATCTTCAAAATGCTCTCGATGCTCAACGACGACTTGGTTCAGCGAAAATTCGTGCTGTACCTATACCTGATTTATATGAAGATCCAAATAGTCAATCAATCTATCCAGCTATTAATCAATTACCTAAACAACTTATTCGTTTACAACGTATATATCAAATTTCTCTAGATTATTTTGTTAAACGATTTTTGGTTTTGTTTTTGTTGTTTCCAAAAATAAATTTTTGTTTTCTAGCTTTACAACTTGAATCCGATGAACCTGAATATGATATGGATAGAATTGATCATAATTGGTTTAATGAATATGGTCGAATATCTTGTCCAAATCTTACATATCTTGAATATGAAATCATTATTGATAAACTTGAGAATGCAAGTACACGAACACTTATATCATTCGATGAAGCACGTACATTACTATCAAATATTGATGAATCACATTTAAAAAATGTCTATGATTTTTGGCATAAACGACGAACAACACGGGTACATTTTTTTAAATTGAATTTCTCTCTCTCTCTCTCTCTCTCTCTCTCTTTTTCCTTTTTGTCTTTGATAAAAAAAACAAAAGAATAGATTTTAATATATTAGATTTTTCATTTTTTGAGAAATCTAATATGTTAAATATTCTTTTCTATTTTCTATCGGACGATAATATTTAGCGGCATTGCTTTGGTTTTTTTTCCCTTCCTTCTTTATCGAAATTAATTAGGATAAACGATTGAAACCACGATTGCTGACAGAACGTGATATAAAAGAAGAAAAAGGCAAGCATCATCCTTATGTGGCATTTAGACGACGAGTTGAAAAAATGACCACAAGAAAAGTATATATCTCACTCTCTCTCTCTCTCTATAAATATTCATTGTAATTTTAATTTGTTATTTTCTTTTTCAAAAAGAATCGTAAAAATGATGAGCAAGCATATTTGTCTATGCTCAAATTACGTTCAAATTTCGAAGCCGTCGTGTATGTTAATCATATTATTTCATTAGAAAAATTTTTTTATTTATTAATTTTCAAACAGCAAATTGACAAGTTTGATCAAAGTTCGAGAAACAACCAAAGCATCATTGATCGAATGCGCCCTATCCATATTTCAAGCACGGTACGATTCCTGTCCACCCCTCGGTGGCAACCGGAGAGTCTCGTTTAGGGAGCTCTGTGTGTTGTCTGCCTTTTTATTCTATGCTCGTCCAGATGCGAATCGAAACCGGATGATGAAACATCATCAACGACAACATCACCGACGAATACGTCTATCACACTACCGACAAATCACGATCGACATTCTCATCATCATGCTCGTTCTAATTTGAAAACATCTTCATTATTGAACAGTAATAGTAGTTTAACAGCTACACAACATCAACAATTGTTAACACAATTGATACGTATGGAAAATCATAAAAAAAATCCATTATCGTCATCAACATTAGCTAGTCTTTTACAAACACCTATACAATCACAACAAATACGATCATTATCAAATGATTCGAATGATTGTTTACAACCGAAATTAAAACGTTTTAAAGCTTCTGATTCTTCGGTGAATAATAATACTATATCATCGAAAAAACTCTTTCGAAAATTGAATCATGTAAGTTAAAGAAGTTTAGAAACTTTCAATAATAAATTAACTTTTTTTTTTTTTTTCTTCATCTCTGATTCAGACTGACAAACTAACACAATTGTTGTCTTCACCAACCACATCATCATCTCCTATTGTACATAATTTGGCATTGTCACCATCTACATCCATACCACAATCCATACTTGAACGTTTGTCACCAGGAAATATATTCTCACCTCAATTACAACAACAACAACAATCACAACAACAATCTGGTCGACGTCGTTCGAAAAATTCTCTATCAGGGGCAATAAAACAAGGAAAAAATCATCGAAATCTTCCACTTGCAGATTTATGGTCCCTTACAGAAAACTCATCAAGTGGTACTATCTTACTTAAAGCTCAACTTCTTGAAGCAGCTAAAAAATTGCAACAAAAAGAAGTAAAATTAATCAATAATACACAAAAACATTCAACATCAATAAATTTCTTTCTTTTTCTTTTTAGGAGCTTGAAAATAACACAAATCGTCGTGTTATTTTGCAAGATGGTTCATCTATATTGTCTAACTCAAATGAGAATATAAATAATTCATTTGATGGAGTAGGAACGAGTATTGATGATGAAGAATCTATTGATCCTTGGCAATTTCGACCTAAAGCTGGATGTAGATATCTAAGGGTATGGATTTGAAATTTTAATTAAAATTAAACAGAACAAAAAAAAAATGACTTCGTTTTTTAATTAAAATTTCATTTGTACTCTTAGCCGATTGACCAAGATCAACAACAGCATACGTTACCTCGACGTTCGACGTTTTCATCGTTTTATTATGTGGCTTGTTCTGAACGAGGCCATATTGGCAAACGACGTGTGCGGTTAGGACGGGGTGGAAGGTATATATTTCCTTTAAAAACAAAAACCTTGTTTTGTATTTTTAAATAAAAAAAAAAAAAATCAACGAATTGTTTTAGACTTCTCTATGATCGTCATATTGAACAGGAGAATAAAGATTTAACAGATGAAACATTTCTATCATCACATATCACAGACAAGTATGTATTAAATCAAAAGTAAGTATAACAATTTGGTTTTTTTTTAAATTTAGAAATTTGTTTTTAAATAAATCTAGACCAGTGTTATGGCGTCTTTCATCTCGACCATTACTTAAAGAATCCTATCGTCTTCATTCATATTTAACCGTTAATGATCATACGATGTCATTAGCACATCATTATCAATCGAAATCATCAAAAAATTCGTCGATTTATTTAAATAATTCATCTTATGATATAAATAGTTCTTTATCGTTAAATACGACTGGTAAAAATCTACCATCATCTTCTATTGAACTTGATCATCCATATTCATGTTCATCACGTCGTATTAGTCAAGCTTTATCGACATTAACTGAACCACAACCACCATCACCATCATCACCACCACCATTATCATCATCTAATACAATATGTGCATCACAACAAATGATGTTAATATCAACACCACCTACACCACCACCATCTACTACGACAAATAATCATGATATTGATATTTCACAACAAGAACAATCCGAACAACATCAACAACAACTCTATACGAAATCATCATCAACATATGTTCTTTCTCCAACAACACCCGTTTTTCCTTCACATCATCCGTCATATGTTATTCCATCAACACCACCACCACCACCACCATTGTCATCATCAGTACCAACAAAACAAACACCGTCATCATGTGGTCTTGTACAATTAGTTCAACTTCATCGTATACATCCTCCAACGAAGACGCATAAATTTGCATCATCAACACCGGTGACTACATCCGATTCTTGATATTTATATATATATATATAATATGTGTTTCTCTGGTTTTTATCATCATCATGGGCTTGTATCCCTTTAATGTGTATGCGCACGTGCGCGTGTGTATATTTGTTCTTGTGTTTTCCCACCCATTATTTTGGTTTGTTTTGTTTGGTTGTTGTTTCATTCATTACTTTTTTTCTCATACATTCATTCACGCTCCTTCTTTTTTTCTTCTCTGTTTTCTTCTTTTTTTTTGTTTTTATGTCTGTTTGTTGGTGTGTGTGTGTGTGCAGTCATTATCTTTTGTTGTTCGAACAGATGAATATCGAGCAAAGATTATATCTCGATGTTTAATTTTTTTGTCGAATGACAATATATAGATGATCATACACAAAAAAAAAGTAACTAAAAAATTAGGAAAAAATTATTTCTGTGTTCTTCTTTTTGTTTTTCTTTTGTGCGCGTGCGTAATATACACATTGATTGAACAATATATTTCTTTCGTTGATGAGAGAAATAAAATGATGATAGTGAATAAAAAAACAAGTCACACATCATAGAGTTAGAATTCATGATTGATGATGAAAGACGGAATTTAGGGAAATTTAACTTGGTTTAGAAATAATAATAAAACAGAGGTAATAATTTGAATTTTATTTTTATGATAATATGATGATTTATATCGAAAGAAAATTCTTTGTAATCTTTATAAGAGAGAAAACCACTGAAAATGATACCCGCCGGTGAAACTTATTAAATCTTATAGCGACGTTTTGATAAGACTAAAAAAAAATCTAAAAGGATACGCTCCCATCGGCTTTTCAAGACAAGTTAAGATTATTTTAATAAATTTTTGTCGACCAAGTTTTACGAATATATTGAAAAATTATGTATATATATTTAGGTTACATGACCCGTAGAATATCTTGAAAGTTGCAGTTGAAAAGAATAAACTTTTGTTGAAGTATCAAATTTCCAAAAAAAAAAAAAAATCATTTGCCACAGGCATCATATTAAATACCGAGTGCACTTGAAAATTCAACACCTCGACAAAAAATACGTTCTTTTCAGCTGATATTTTCAACATATTCTATGAATTATTAAACTTACCTATGGGCAAAATTTCACATTGAAATTCTACTTTTCGATTTTTCAGCATATCCCTAAAGTTGAGTCGAAAATTCAATTAAACGATTATAACTCTATTCCAAAGGCTCATGATGACGAATCCTTTTCAATGTTTACTAGTCTTATCAAGGTATCTTTATAAGTCTAATATGTGCTTAAACAGTGAATATCAATTCGGATGGTGTTCCCTCATTAGCATAATTTATGTCATGATAGAAATTAGTATTTGGCTGTTTAAATCCGAAGTATAACTGAAAATCTTCAGATATTAATACTCAACTTGTTAAATCACATATTTATCGAGTATTAATATGAATGAAAGTAACATTTATTGATGTATTATTGATATATATATATTTGCAAACAATATTCAATGTATTATAAATAAATTTCGTTTTTAAAATGCAATATAACCTAATTTATATCGAGTATAATTACTAATATGAGATCATAGCAATACGAAATCGAATAAATGTATTTTAGATGTCTCATTATTAGCAAGAAGTATTATATTGTCATTATGCTCTCTAAATGACATTGAGCATACTTTCTTTTTTTCTGACAAAAAACAGAGTATTAGAAGTCGATTAGTTGTATTATAAACTGTCTACTAATTTGTTCGTACTTTACCAATTGAAGATTCCTTTTTTTTTCCTGATCTTGTCGAAGATTAAAAAAAAGTTTTTATATCTTATTTTCCCAATAGATAATCGAATTAGACAAGATAATAATCATTTATTTATTATACGAGATCGATGATAGGCTCGTTTACATATTATATATTGAAGAAAAACAAACTATTTCGCTTATTTCCTGTATTTACTTGTAGTCTCAAAACCTACGTGATATTGTTTTTTCTTCTAAGATAAACATCAATTGAAACTAAACAAATCAATCAAAGATATTTTAGAGATAAAAAATCAAATATTTCGAATATTGAAATTACAAAAATATGAAAAATTTTCAAAAACAAAAATGCTTGCAAATGTATAGATTGCGTGTCATCATTGTAATTTATTTAGTCTTGTTCTTATTTTTATAATGCAATAAGTTAGACAGTAGAAAATCTTTTACATATATTTTTATAATAGTCTATTCTCAATAGAGAATATTGGTTACTAGACATTTAATTATATATTCATAGAAAAATGAACAGATCTTTAATACATGACATAAAACAAAAAAAAGCTAACGATTCGCATTAGGCTAATGTTTCATTTGTTTATCTACAGTGACGTCCAATATTGATCAAATATTTACCTAATTATTTGTTTTTTTTCTAATATTTCAACATGATTCCAGTAATAACTAGAGTTGTAATTTTCGACAAAATATAGTTCTATTCTTATAGTTTATCTCCTCAAAATATCAGCTCTCTATATCAAGTATTCGTTGTACGAGGCTAGAGATACTAAAAATGATGTCTTTCGATTTTGTTCTAAATTGATCATACACGCGATGTAGAAATCTATAGATATTGTATGATTAAAAATTGTGTATTTCTTCATATCTTCTTATTGACAGGAATGATATGCAAATCACCATATCCATCGATTTTTGCGTAGGATGTATGATCAACTTTGAACAAAATTTAATGGCATCATCTTTACTATTGCTAATCTAGTATAGTAAACATATGATATAGAGCGCTGATATTTTTTGAATAGATAAACAATAAAAATGAGGCTACATTTTGATAAAAACTACAACCCTATCTGTTGAAATCATGTTGAAATAATAGAACAGCAAAACCGCTGATTAGATATATGATCGATTTTGAGTGCGATTATATTTGGAATTCGTAGTAAAAAAAAATAACATGATTTCTACGTTTTTTTACAAATCATTTTAAGCATAAAAATTCTACCGTATTGTACTATAAAAGTAATGTATGATATGGAAACATAAATGTCAAGCAGTTTATTTCACATAAGTAGGTAAAGTTCAGTGTTTTTCAACTCAGAAAAACAAATATCGATCTGTTTGTCGATGTGTAAAGTGATAGTTCTTTATTGGTATCTCGGTTCGTAGAGTTGCCTCTGATAAGAGCACTTTTATAAAGTGTAATGAAAGTATGCGCTTAGATACCGATAGTATTCGATGAAAAGAATCGTCAATAGTGAAGAGAGAAAGACAAAAAAAGAAAATCCTCACTGAAGAATGTTACATCTCCTGTAACTGAAAAAGTAAGAAAAATAATAGCAATCAACTTGAAGTTTTTTTGAATATGGTTATAAGTGTTTACTGAATGTATTTCAAACATCATGTAAGCGAAATCATAAAAAGAATTAAAGCTTTCATCTGAATGATTGAATAAAAACAGAATGATACTATCATGTATCGTCTGGGACTCATTCAATTTTTGAATAAGATGCAATATTTTTAATTACGAGATATATAACAAAAAAAAACATACAGCCAATCTTCATGTTATCTAATGCTTATTTATTCATACAAGACGATCGATAGACATGTAGTTATTTATATCTCATAATGCTGCTGTAGAACCACTGCTAATTAAAAACAAAGCTGATACATCTCTGACATGGAGAGATCTTATCGTTGAACAGCCATGCTGCTGAGTTTTTTTTTTTTGTGAAAGCATTAATATTTGACCTATGCTTCTAATTGGTCATTTTGATGTTTCTACGAGTAATATACAGTTCATGTTTGTATATATTTTTTTAATGTTTTCTTACAAAAAAAATCGCTCACACATAGAAATTAATGAAAACTTGAGTTAGATGCTTTTCCTTAACTATAACATATGGCGAAATTGTTCAACGAACTTTCAAATAAGAGAAGAAAGAGCAAAGAAAACAGAGTACATCGAGGCCAAAAAAAACGAGAGAATATCGTATGTATAATGTGTATGTCTTTGTGAGAGCGAGAAAAAGAAAGAAGAAAACGAAGTAAAAAATTTTTGCATCAATGTTCATGAAACATATGAAAAGGCAACGGTTGATGTATTATTATTATTATTATTATTTGTTTCTTGTTGTTGACCAAAATGAAAAAGTCTATGATGTTGTTTTGTTCGATCTTTATGAACACTATCATGTGTATATCTTACAAATGTATCATATTGTTCTGTAAGTTTATTCGATAAAAGTTGTTCATACTGTTCACGTATTGATCGATCTTGTTCACGTAAAAGACGAGCACACATTTGAGCAGCTTGTGTATATGTAAACATTGGAATATCATCTGTTGTTGTTGTTGTTGTTGATGACGTTAAAGCAGTAAGCGAGCAGGGCTTCTTAAAAACTAATGATTGATTTTTATTTGGTGATGAAGTAAATATAGATTGCTGTTGTTGTTGTTGTTTTGATGGAGATAATGGGTTAGTGTTCGTTGTAAATGTTGTTGTTGTTGATGATGATGATGATGATATTGGTGATGATGGTGGTGACAATTTCATTTCGGCTCGTTTCCTTTTTACACCTTGTTCAACAGGATCGAATTCTAATGAACGTTTAAGTGATGCAACTGCTAACATGATTGAATTTATCAAGGGGAACTTGAATATATATATGAAAAGAAGAACAAGATCCTAAAATATATAAAACATAAGATATATACATAGAATTAGGTTTTTATGTGGTTGGAAATAAATAATATGATCTATTTGGGAGAATGCTTGTATGAGAAAAAAAAATTTCTGTGTTAGATTATTTCTTTCCAAAGGGGGGAGGGGGTATCTACGCTTATGTCTTTGTCTCATGTTCACTAACCAATCATATGATTAGATTAATTTGAACGAGAAAGACAGAATGTATATTAATGTATTTATTAGAAAATTTAACTTGTTTAATGTATTAAAAATAAAATTTAAAAGATATATATGATTTTATGATTTTATTTTCATTGTTTAAACAGATTAGATGGCGCTTTTTATAGGATCATTTTCATTGGTGGTAATTGAAATGAGTTGAAACTCATCTATCGACGAAGTTTTAAAAAATCTTTTGAATGAATTTAGTGCAAATGAACTTACTTTTCTTTTTGTGGATTTCAAAAAATTGATTTACGACTGAATAATATTACATGAAAAATTGTTCTCGAACTTTCTACACTGTGACTGTGATGTGTATCATTTAGTTTAGTTAATCATTTGGTTGATATCGTCTGCTCGATAGTTTTTTTTTTTTGGAATATGAAGAATCGTTTTGTCTGGTAATCAATCATTAGTTTATTACGAATATAATTTTACGACAAGAAGTAATTACACATATGAATCAGGGATGCTCCAAGGTCGCCATGATTGGAGCAGAATCAATGACTGAGGACGTCAGTTGGAAGTTTTTTGTTAATGTTTACTGGATTATTTTGGTCGAGAAGAGTTCGCCCGACTTTTGGAGAAACGATTCGAGTGTTTTCGTTTACTTCACTGAGGAATATTCGATAAATATACAAACATCTCGTTCGAAATTTCACATGTTTACTTTCGATTAGGTATTATCGAATTTGTTTTTGTTTCCTAATGAACGTTGCTTAAGCATGGGGATGTCACGAGTAGGGCAGGAATCAATCTGCTCTAAGTCTTGATAAATTTTTGATTTTATTCGTGTTTTGCGCATCAATTCTAAAGCAACCGTTCGATCAATTTTAGCATATATAGAATTCTGATTGATTATATTATTGTATTTCTCTCTCTATATACAGGGTGGCCCATAATTAACGCAACCGAAGTAAAAATTGAATATCTCCTGTACAGCTCAAGCAAAGGAGCTGATTTCTTCACCAGTGATAGAGGCATGTATCAGCTTTATATCCATAAAGACATGTCTAGAGGAAGACTCTTTGTTAAGTATCACTATTGACCTCAATAAGAAAAATTTACTTTTTCACAGCTCGAAAAAAACCAATATACTTAAGAGAGGATCTCTCTAGGCATGTTTTTATGGATATGAAGCTTAAACATGCCTCTATTATTGGTAAAAAACTTAGCTCGTTTGCTAGAGCTGTGATGGAAATATTCAATTTTTATTTTGGTAAACTGACTTGTGGGCCACCCTATATATGGACCACAAGTCACGATACCAAGAAAAAATTAAATATTTCCACTACTGCTCGAGCAAAGGAGCTGATTTTTTTATCAATGATAGAGGCATGTTGACACTTTAAATCCATACGGACAAGATTAGAGAGAGTCTTTATAAAGTACCACTAATGACCTCAACAAAATAATTTTATTTTTTCATAGATAGAATATAAAACAATATATTCAACAGAGGATCTCTCTAGGCATGTCTTTATGAATATAAAGCTTGAACAAGCCTCTTGAATTAATAAAAGAATCAGCTCTTTAGCTCGAGCCGTAGTAGAGCTATTAAATTTTTTTCGGCAAAGTGATTTTTTTTTCGAACTGTCAAAAAGTAAATTTTTCTTATGGAGGTCAATAGTGATACTTAACAAAGAGTCTCCCTCTAGACATGTCTTTATGGATGTATAGCTTATACATGTCTCTATCACTGGTGAAAAAATTAGCTTTTTTGCTTGAGCTGTACAGGAGATATTCAATTTTTACTTCGGTTGCGTTACTTATGGGCCACCCTGTATATAAAGTATATAGATATTTTCATAAAATTGTTATTTTTTTTCATACGTAAGAGAATTGCAACTTTATTTTACATTATATTTTAATATAAAAAAAATTCTATATCTTGAGATTTTTTTTACTCAATTTTTATGGTTCTTTTTTTGCAGATTAGATTTCTCTAATAAGTCCTCATTGCCATACAAGAAAAAGCAAGGATTTATCTTAGATGAATTCTAATATACTAAGGAGGTAAGATCTAAAACATCAATATTTGCTGCTATCTAACATTAAAGTATATTGTATAATCGATTTATTCTGTTTTCATACATAACTATGTTGAAAATTAATAAAGTTAGAGCAAACAATTTTTTTTATGATGATTTTTTGTCATGCGAGATTCAAAAAAGAATCCTACGACTAAATAATCCATCTGAAAAACGATCGAAATGGTGTTGAATAAAAGGCAATGAATAGGACGTTCACCTATTAAATAATATGAGAAAGTTGTGTTATTTCTTATTTATTAAAACTATGAAACCAAACTTAAAAAAATTTGTTTATTATTTGAAATTTTTCATTTTGCATTCATTTGTAACTTTTCTATGGTATAATAATTTAAGTTGAAACATTGATTATTTTATCGAATTCGTCATGAACAATCATCATGAAAAATACTACCGTCTAAAAACTTATAATTCAAGTGACAAGGAAAAAAAGTGTGCCAATTGATCACGCGCATTTATAACGTACATAATACTTCACAATTAAGTTCAAAATATGTTATATATATAGATAGTTTTGAAATTAGATTCTATCAAGATTACTGCCAACTAATTTTAAATTATGTTTTATGAAAGTTATTTTATTTAGATCATGTCACACCTTGAATATTTAACATGAAATGTAATATTCAGGTTATATAGTAAAGATTTATCGAATGTTAAGTCACAAAAGTATATCGTGACATGTAAGCAAAATTCTTTCTACCTTTAATTTCAAGCGTCATTTTTGAACATGAATTATGAATGAGACTTTGTATTTTGTCAGCGATTCGATCCATATGCGAAAAAATCATATTCGGATATTTTCATGAGCTTTTAATGATTCATATCTGTCAGTCATACTAACAATAGTCGGTGGAAAATTTTTTTTTTCTTTTGTCTCGTCTCATATTGTTAAATAAAATGCATTATTTACTACCTTGAAGATTGGAAATTTTTTTTTTTGCTTGTTTTTTTTTTCTATACAAAAGACAATAATGTTGCAATTCACTCATATAATGTCATTTTACACAAATAAATAATGGGAGCATATATAAAACAAAAGAGCAAAATTATGAGAAAGATTTTTTTTTCTTTTGTCTTATACAAAATGTCCTATAGTAATCAATACAAACATCATTGGCCATTCTACATATATTATTTAAGACGATCATGTTGAATAACATGTCAGCTCATACTTTTATGCTTGTTGACAGTTTCTTATTCTTTACTCAATATCATAGAATCGAATTAGTTTCGTAATAGAAGAAAGTTTTTTTTTTTTTTTGAAATCTGTTAAATGACCTTTAATTATTCGAGTAATAGAATTTATATATTCTGAGAAAATATTATTCTAATCTATTTATTGAAGGTATAAATAGATCTTTTTCTTTAAAGAAACAAATTGCCTGTTTCAAATATAATAATATTAAATATTTTGATTAAGAAATTTGTTTCAATAAAAATAAATATTTTTTTTTTTTTCGTTATTAGGATTCATAATTAATATAGCATTACGAATTATTTAGAGTGATATCGAAAATATATTACTAGATTTATGCCAACACGTTGTCATATAATAATATATTTCTCTTTGTATCCTAAATAATTCTTTTTATCTTGTTTCTAAATGAGATTTTTTCATCGGTTGACTACTTCATTGATAAACATGATAATCATCTCATTTGATCATTTACGTACGAAAATTCACTATTTAATTTGAGTATTAATACTATAGAGAAAAAAATGAATAGTAAATCACAGTGATTATGAATGCACATATACAGTACTATATATTATAGGATATACGTTGAAATTAATGCTAAATACGGCTGATAGAATGTTGAATTCATATTAAATATATATATATGAGTTCACTGAACTAAATTCTATTTGACATATCAAGTAATAAGAGAATGCATATAGGAGTAATGATGAAAATGGATATCATATAGGATTAAGAATACTTTAAGCTTTCACAAGTACAAATGAAATCGACTATGTTGCTACCAATAAAAAATATAGATTAAGCTATATATGGTTGTAATAATGGAATATAATAACAAAAACGTTTTCTATATAAATAAATAAAAGTAGAAAGAAGAACTTTGTACCTTAGCTAACGAGAAAACTAGTCGAACATCTAGAAAAACCTTACAAGGATTCATTTCTATGATCCTTTAGAGCTAAATTATGATCGTTTTACTAAGTCATCGATCAACCTTAAGGAACACACCAAAAAAAAAAACAACAACGGAGTTTTGACTTAAAATGAAACCCATAAGTGGGTTTAATGATTCGTAGAATATCTTGAAAGTTTCAGACGATAAGAATGTTCTATCGTTGCAGTATCAAGTTTCTAAAAAAAGAATAATAGTTTTGCCACAGGCATGATATTAAAAATTGAATCTACTTGAGAATTCAATACCTTGACAAAAAAAAAAAAAAAAAAAACATTTTTTCCAGCTAAAATATTCATGATATTCTATGGATCATTAAACCCACATATAGGCAATATTTTATGTCAGAATATTATTTCTTTTTATTTTTCAATATGTTCTTAGAACTTAATTGAAAAATTCTGTAAAATGATAATAAATTATCTTCAAGAGTCCATAGGAAAGAACACTTTTAGAGTTTAGTTAGTTTCACCAAGACATTATTGTAGATGAATTCAAATGGTCGATATGATTGTCTCGTGTAGATGTTGAGAATTACGCGTCTTAGAGATTTACTTATTGTTGATAAATGATAATCAATAAACATTGACCTTATTATCGTTATCAAATATCTATTAGAAAATAAAATAATACTTTAACAATAAATCAATGTCGGTGAATTTCTATATCTTCAGTAAAATAAACTTTGATGTTTATAAATTATATTCAGATATTATTCATAAAATCAGTCCTACATTCAATCAGTACAAGTACGGTTTCTATTAACATTTCGTTTTAGTTTTTGTTGTTTTTGTGTCATGACTATCACTTGTTTCTTTTTGCAAACATAATATCTTATGTCAATAATATGAGAATTTTTTTTTTTTTTAAATGGAAAAAAAAAGAAATTGTTGCTGGAAGTAGAAAAAGAAATAATCATGGTACTCGATTATTTTTCTTCTTTCATCGATGTCCTGTAAGATGTTATTTTGACAAACAATTTTAATTTTCAGTAATATTCAATACATTATTAACTGTAAGTTTCTACTTGAATGCAAAAAAAAATAGACCTTTTTTTTCTCTTATCAGTTAACATTTTACTCCGATCTGTAAATGTTAATGATACGCGACAAATTCTATTGAACGATATTTGAAATAAATATCTACACTTGCTATAATTATTATAAAAACTATCGGTAGCATTGAGGGATTTAATTTCTTTAAATAACGCCATCTATATCTTATCTTATTGTCATTCGATCATGTTTTATGTCCATTGAAAAAAAATTTTTCCTTTTTTTTTTTTTCTTTCCTTTCTTTTTCTTTTTTGTGCATACAGGCCGTCATTTATACCGATCTTCATCTAATCGCGATCCCGAATAATAAAGCAAAAAAACAAAAAAAAAGAATCAAATGATGCTTAATTGTCTTTTTCTATTTTTTTTCGTCGTTGAAAATTCTTTGACTAAATATGAATGTGCTTTTTTTTGTTTTTTTTTGTTTTGCGTTCTAATCTTTTTCCTCATATAGATTAAGTCATTTGATTCTCTAAATCAAAATAACATCTGCTACAATGATTTCTGTATTTTTTTTCTCTCACTCTTTTCATTTGTTGTTTACCTTGTTCGACTTTGTAATATACATATGATTCGATACTGTATTCAAATCACAAACATACGAAAATATTCAGTTTGAATAAGTACAAAAGAAAGACAACACGACATTGCTAGAGAGTACATAAAAGAAAAAAAAAAAGAACTACTTTATTTACTTTAAAAAATGTCTCGTCAAGATCTTGAACTTGAGTTTTTCTTCTTCACATTGACATTTTTATAGGTTATTCATTTTTTTATTTCATTTATTTTAAATACAGCAATGACATCATCAGATTGCTTACCTTCTAATAATCGTGATTCTCGATTATCAACAATATCCCATTTTAATCTTCCTGTGCGACCTTTTCTTAATGGAACAAATGAAGTACAAAAACCATCACCAACATGTACAACTCCAATATCAGGATCACCAAATAATTTTTTTACACCAAGATTAGCTATTCAACCTCGTTTTCCTCAAACAAATATGTTCAATTATCCAAGACATCCACCACCACTTCCACCACCACCACGACAAGTATTATTAAGAAAAACTGTTGAATTTAAACCTCCAGAACAAGATATACTAGATAAAAGTTTTTTTCATACATTTGATATGGAACAAAAAGAAAAAACAAACAATAAAAATTCAGAAAATACGACAAATATAAGTAAGATTTCTTTTTCTTTTGATTATCAAAATAAATAAATTATTTATTAAAATTTTTTTTCAATCAAAACAAACAGATTCTACATCGAATCATAAACATATTGCAGGTCCAAATTTAATTGATATGGGTTCAGATCCTTCATCACCTACGTTCTTATCTGGTAATGTCTTCGAACTATTTGATCCATTAAAAGAATCAAATCGACCACATTCATGGCCATCTAAATTAAATCAAGCAGGAACAAATACGACTACACCACCTTTTGTTACACCAAGTAGTGAAACTCCAACAACATCATCCACAATAACAATAATATCACCAACAGTAGCATCAGTATCACCAACAATTACATCAACATCATCCCTTTCATATCCATATCCAATTAAATTACGATTAAAATTAACAAAATTTCCTGAAATAAAACCATTTAGCCATCTTGTTCAACGTATTCGTAATGAAAATCAAGCCAAACAGGTATAATTAATTATTATAATTATATCAGTCAAAAGTAATCACATATATTTAACAGATGATTTTGTCTTTTTTTCTAATAACTGAAGAGAAATTCAACATATTGAAATGGAATATTTTTTTGGTGAAGTATAACTCATGTTTCATACTCTATTTATCCAGGACGAACGATTCTCTTGTCGGAATCAAATCGCAGAAAATTGCGAAAAAAAATGGAATCGAAATTATCTACATTCGACTGGAATAGTTGCATCTAGTATGATTTTTTTGCGACTGTAAACTTGTCGTGCAAGATAAAACATATTAAACTGATTTCGTTTGACTTACTTGATCATTGATCGTACAATCCATAACAAAAAAAAAAAAGTCACATCTTACGATATCGAAAAAGAAAAGTATTTTTTTGCACATACACACTTTTTTATTATGATGTTTTCATTTAGCTTAGTAAGAACTCTGATTTTACAAAGCTGCACTTGTTTCAATACAATTTAAAAAAAAAAACAGAAGTTTTTGAACATAATTTTAATCAACGATTGATACGCATGAGTAGCAGTTTTATTTATTCCTTTATAAGTTTCTAGCATAATATTCAAAGATGAGCAACTCCATCATATCTCATTCTAAGTCTGATGAGAAAAAGAGTCAACTCTGAGTGGGAATTAACCATCTTTGGGAAATAGATAATGCCTAATGCAAATAAATATGGTTATACGAGCTAATTTTGGTAAAAAAAAAATTATGCTGTAATATACTTTATTTATCTTCAGACATCAGAAAAATAAAGTCACCTGTTTTGAATGTATGACCATCATTATATGTGAATAAAAACTAGAGTAAAATAACTCATATCTTCATTCCGAGATATCTGAATAAGTGAGAAAAAAAAAACACCTATTATTACATATATATTTTGAAAATAAAAATTTTTCTTATTACACTAAACTAAGATTCAATAAAAGCAAATTTATAATTAAAAATGTAAACTAGAAATTAATTGATTATTTTTTCTTCTTATTAGATATCAACAGATGATATATTTTATTGTAAACGTGTTCAACGTTTAACTCCACAACATATTGAACAAAAACAATTACCTGTAACATTATATATATTTGTTGATGGTTCAAAAGAACCTAAATGTTTAACTAACATAAGTTTACAATCAACAGTATCACATATATTATATCAATTACTTGAAATAACACCATTTGATTATGATCAATCTATACTTAAATTACGTTCACGTGAAGAATATTTACGTAATGATGATGTTTTATGTGATATTGAATATGTTTATAATTGTATTAATTCATTAAAACAATTACAATTTGTACTTGTACAAAAACCTACATATGGATGTCAAAAACAACAAGTCAATGACATAAGTTTCGAACAATTTTGTTTAAGTCAACAAGAAAAAACTTATGATACATTAACATCATCATTGGATATCTCTGATGGTTCATCAACAGATAAAAAGCATAAGTACGTTTTCTTTTAATAACTATTAATAGAATGTAGTTTGAGTTCAATGAAAATCATGAATAAGATTTTATTTTTGAATTTATATCTATCGAACGAAATTTACTTTGAGATAAGATTTGTTAATTTGTTGATGGATTGTAGAAGACAATAGAAAATTTAAACCATTGGGTTAGAAGCATAATTTTATGCTCCTTCGGCCGAAAATATGCTCGCAATTTGATGAAACTCATAGGTTAGGAATAATGAATGAATCTTTGAAAAGTCTAGAAAATACAGTTCGAATGAGCTTTCATATACAAAAAGACTAGCCAAAATAGAAGTAAAATTTATTTCAATTGTACTAAATCTTAATCATTAATTTTCTATTATGCTTCTATTGATAATAAGATTTTTAGTATTGACATCTTCGAAACTTCTTGATTTCCAGACTTACAAAATCAGTTCGATTATTTCTGAAACTTTGCAGTGAGACTTTCAATTCTTAGCTCACTTTGTAGAGAACTATCTCGGTCTTTACATTATGGAAAACAAATTGGTAATATAAAGTATTCAATAAGAGTATTGTTACTAATCAGTATTATTGCTCGGCGTAATCGCTGTGATTCATGGTGGGTCACGGTCATGATCATGACTGTGGCCTTGACTGCAACTTGGTCACAGATACTAGAATAGTCACATATTCTGTGTATATGTTAATTGCATTAGTTTTTTGTAGGATAAATTATAACTCAGGAAATTTTAAAAGTTTCCCGAGACAAATTAAAATTGAGAGTGAGAGCCGGATGAAATTTTAATTTTTTTTGAATTCTAATTTCCACTGCGACTAGTGCGCTGCTGAAACGATTTTTTTTCCTGTTCTCATCCCGTTTCCTACGGGAATCGGGAACGATATTAATTAAAGAAAAAGGTGTTCCCGAGTATTGTTATATTTCGTTTTGTTTTATATATATATAATCTCCAAATTTTATTCTTTCAAACAAAAAATTAACAAGTCAATCTGATGTGTTGTTGATATGCTAATATTTTTTTTTCTCTTCTTTATTGTTCAATTAATGAAGGATATCATTTTCTTAACTTAACATAACGCTGATAAATTTCGACGAATAAATAATAACTGATTTATTTTTCTAAGATATATCTCCAATGATAATTTTATTTTTAATTTAAGACTATCCTCAAGTTGTGTAAAATGAGACATTGATATAAGCTAATGTCTGGTAATGATAATTTTTCTCGCACATTAAAAATGAAATCATAATAGAAGTTCTGAAAGCATTGCGAAAGCGAGAATAAAAAGTTATCTTTTTACCGGAACGGGAAACGGAAATTGGAAAAGTCGTTCCTGAAGGACACTACCTGCGATACAAACATCACAATACAGAATAAAAAAGCGTATTGTATTATAAATATAGTTAATGGATAACACACGTATATATATATATTTATTCTATTGAACCGAATCGAATTCATTAAGAACATGGCTTTCATCTTGATTAATAATCTTATAATTTTTGTTTGTTTTTACCTTTATCTAACTTTCATCACAATAAAATATCGTTCAAGAAAAGAGATTGCGATACGCGACAAACAAAAAAGAATGATCATGATCAAAAATTTTGGTCATGCCGGACACTATTTAGGGCTTATAATATTATCTAGGTACTGATCCAAAAAAGTTCCGTACATTATACGGGCAAGCGAAAGACGACGTGTCTAAGCCAAACTGAATGCACTTTCATAACGAAAATAGTATAAAATCAATTTCAAACGA
>CAJNSZ010000003.1:155825-177466 GCA_905329745.1 Rotaria sp. Silwood2 | reverse complement strand
GAACTAATTTTTCAATTGATTTCTTATTGTTCTATACTTAATTTAATATCTTAGAAATCCACATCGATTATCTACTATTCGTCCAACGAAATCATCCTCCTTAAATATAAATAAACAAGCAACATATTCACATCAAGCTCATATAGCACATTCATCGAGTGCTGCATTTCTTGCATCGGATCCTCGATGGTTAGAAGAATTTCAAAAAGATATTAGTTTAATTCTTGTACAAATTGAACAACGTTTTAATCGTCTTGTTCAATTTCATCAACCAATATTATCAATAAATGAACAAATAAAAATCATTAATGAATTAATAGGTTTTATTAAAAATATACAAGTAACATGTTCATGTATACAATCATCATTAATTATTGATAAACAACGTGAATTAAAAATTTTTGCTGATCAATTAATAAGAAAATCACACAATGAACATGAACAACAAATATCATTCGAAATGCATGAAAAATTAACACGATTACTTTATGATTCACTTGTTATATTTATTAATTATATACAGACTTATTGTCATGCATATCTTATTCCATATGAAGTTGAAATTTATAATGATAAAAATATATCAATTGATATTGAAGAATTGAAATATTCGGTTAGTATAACATATATATATATATATGATGTGTTTAGTATTAAATAAAACAAAATAGAACAATAAGAAATCAATTGAAAAATTAGTTCGTATTCTAATGTAAAGAGTGTATGATAAAATAAATATTTCAATAAAATCAGAAGAAAGTCATAGTTTAGAAAGATAAAGTCTGTATTTTGATAATCAAAATTTCTATTTGATATTAGAACTAAGATGACAAAGATTGTCTGTTCTAATTAAATAATTCTTTATTTGTTTTTTCTTCATAGCCAACTAAAAAATATAAAATTCCACGTCCAATCAATGAATCATCTGATACATTTCAAGTTTATATTGATAGTCTATTTTCATTACCAACAATATCAAATATAAAAGCAGTTCGTATTATTGCTCGTCTTTGTTATGGAAATCAAACAAAAGCACGACAAATGACTCGATCAATGTCATTTGTACGTAATAATTATCATTCTGAAAATGTTTCACTTAAACCACAAATACGTTTTGATCAATGGCTTTCATTTGATGATGCACGTCTTTGTGAATTACAACGTGAAGCACTTCTATTATTTGAAATTTATGCAAATTATAATGATGATATGGATTCATCATCATCATCAACCTATGAAATATTTGATGGAATTTCCATGCATCTTATTGGTTGGTGTTCACAATCATTATTTGATAATGAACATTATCTTATTACTGGTGAACGTTATTTAGGTATATTTGATGCATCAACAACAAATCGTACTGGTTTTTATTCATTACGAAATGTTTTTGAACGTAATTGTTCTATATTAAGTGTTTCATTTCTTGATCAATCATTTGTTTGGCCAGATGTTCAAGCTCGAAATGATAAACATCCAGGAAATTTTACTGAAATGAGTCGTGATAAACAAGAACAGTTATCTCGATTACTTAAACGACCAAGTTTATTATTAGTTGATCATAGTTCTATGACAACAAATGATAATCGTAAACAACAACCTTCATCAAATACAACTGATGAAGGTAAGAAAAATAAACTTCAACTGTAGTCGATTTATACTAGTTCGATTAAATCTCTTATTGAACTTTGATGAGAAAAGTTACGATTTCTTAATAACAAAAACATTTTTTGTACTTATTCACGAAACATTAAAAAATGATTATTTTCTTCAGAATAGTTTTCCCTAATTGCCAAACTCAACTCACAAGTTTTAAGGAGATTAAGAGATAGTCAATTTAGATTTCTCACATACAGCTGTAAGTCATTTTTTTGTTGTCATCAGTTATGAGATCTTGGTACTTTGTTCTTTTTCTGTATTACATTAATTGATAAAGAAGAAACTTTTCCATTATCATTACTGAATAATAATTAACATTACTGTGAATTGATAACTGAGAATGTAATGGTTACTAACCATGTGCGTTCGTACAGAATACACATTTAGTGTTCTGCTACTAATCTTAGTTAATCCTTGTTATTTTATAAATAATGACCACTTAGGATACTAAACCGAATTGATGACTACTGTAGTAAACGAAGTAGAAATCCAATTCGTATCCAGTTACTTTGGACTGTTGTATACTAACAACGACATAATACTTGTGAATCGTATCGGTAGTCGATCGGAAAAAAATACAAAGTTTATACAAGATTTTTTTTTTCGTCTCTAGAACAGAGATGTCCATTGCGACTCAAAATCTGCCGCTGCCGCGCCGCGACGAATTTTCAAAAAGGGTGCCGCTGCCGCGATGGTACTTGAAAAAAGTTTCGAATTTTATTGCTGTGAATGTATTGAAATACAATTCTTGTTACTAATCGGTGAGGTTCATTGAGTCGTAGAGTGTTACGTCTGTGGACACTCAATTTTTGTGCAAATTCATGCAGTTTTGCAAGATCTTCCAGAAATAAGGTGCCGCCGCCACGACTGTATTGCTAAAAGATCTTCCGCGCCACGATGTTTTTTCAAAAAAACCTTGCCGCTAACCGCTACCGCGACAGCGGCAGCGCCGCGATGGACATATCTGCTGTAGAGCTCGCTGTGCTGATCATCTTGATTAAACAAAAACTATTCAAATTAACTCAATAAATGATGGTACAAGAGTCAAAATATTCGAAAGCGTCAACTACCACTTAGCAGCAGTTAGAAATAGACGAACTATTTGAATATTTTGACTCAAACATCATCATTTATTAAAGAATTTGAACATCTTTTTTAATCAAAATGATCAGCTCTACAGATGTGAGCCTTATGTTTTTTTTT
This sequence comes from Rotaria sp. Silwood2, assembly GCA_905329745.1. Classification (NCBI taxonomy): domain Eukaryota; kingdom Metazoa; phylum Rotifera; class Eurotatoria; order Philodinida; family Philodinidae; genus Rotaria; species Rotaria sp. Silwood2. Next base: position 174,604 of record CAJNSZ010000003.1, on the reverse strand, counting down.
GCAGTTGACTATCGATGGAAGTATCTATCAAAAATACGATTCTGTAAGCATTCTCTCATTGGTAAATATCTAGTTATCACATAGATATATATACTAAATAATGACACTAATTTGAAAGTAAATAGTCCATGATAATTATAAATGATGAAATTCTTCATTTTTCTTATGAAATATATTTTTAATTTTGTTTATAAAAGTATCAAATAAAAAAGTGAAACTTTATTCTATTTAGAACGTGAATTTTCTGAAGATGAATGTCATTTTCTTTGGTCTCATCGTCATTTTGTTATTCATAAACCATATGCATTACCAAAATTACTTAAATCTCGTTCTGTTTGGGATTATCCAAGTTTAATTGATATCTATGCACTTCTTAATGAAGTAACACGTGATCGTACAATCGATGAAATTGAAGCATTTGAACTTTTATTACCAGCTTTTTCTGATATGCATATACGTTCATTTGCATATCGATCATTAATATCACATTTAACATCACAAGATCTTCTCATTTATTTACCACAATTATTACAAATAATTAAATTTGATTATACACATTCATCAGTTATTATTGAATATTTACTTAAACAATGTTTAATTGATCATAATTTAGCACATAAATTATATTGGCATTTACGACAATTACTTATAACAGAACATTTACATTATATACGTTATTATTATTTATTTTTATCATTACTTTATGTATTAGAAGATAATTTTCGTTTAGAATTACAAAATGAATATGATTTATGTTTAAATTTAAAACGTATTGGTGTAAAATTAAAAACAAATAAATCAAATGTGAAAGGAAATGTTTTATTTGATCAATTAAAAGAATTAAATAATGATTTTTTTCATTCGGGTAAATTAACATGTCGTTTACCATGTCAATTTAATTTTATGACAAATAGTCTTGATATTAGTTCATGTTCATTTTTTAATTCATTAACATTACCAATTAAACTTGTTTTTAATCCAATTGATTCATCATGTGAAAAATATTATTCAATTTATAAAATTGGAGATGATTTACGAGTATGTTTTTAAATAAAATTATATTTCTTATAAAATACAATCTAAAACAAGTTTTAAACGAAGAGAATCTTAATTGTTCGAAAGATATAAGATCAAAGTACAAACTATTGAACGTTCGTAAAACAACTAATAATATTATATTACTGCTAAAGGTCATCTTCTTTCATTGGGCTGCGGGTGTGACTAAAAAAAAGATTTTACTCGTTCGAGTTTTTATCTTTGGACCTTCTTTCTTTCGAACAATTAACATCAATCCGTTTAAGTATGAGGAAGTAAACATTTAGTCTTTAATCTCTCTCACATCGTGATAGGTGCTAGTCAGAGAGCATGCAGAGATGGAAAAACAAAGAAAGAAAAAATGTCAAAATAGAGAAGAATTGAAAAGAGACAAATCGATTGTGAACCATCAAGTAGAAAAAAATTCATTCATAATAAGAGATTGACAGAATCGACTGGTTAAAAACATTTTTATTTTGATTTCGTTCGTTCTATTGTTTATGTCTATTGTTCAAACACTGCATTTCTATGTATATGAATGAATTGCAACTTTAATGTACGATTTAATTTTTGAAGTATTTTTCTTACAACTTCAGTTGTTGTGAATCAGTTTTAGTGTTGAGTACGGGTGTCAACCTTGTTGTCATCTACATCTTAATAACTCTTCTTTTATTAATGTTATAGATTGTTCGATATATTTCCTTTGTTTGTTTTTTTTCATCCTACCGAGACGACCATTACTTATCGTAACAGATACCTTTAACAACATTGCTTCTCCTCCTCCCGTATCACGGACGGAGAGGTTAAGTAAAAAGATGATGAAGAAATTTGTCCCGAAACATATAGAATTAAACAATCTTCCTATAATCAGTCAGAGTAGCTACAATTGTGTTTTACATTTTAAGTTCATAAGAATTGTACTAATAACATTATAATGTTTTTTTTTTTTTTCATATTTATAGCAAGATCAAATTGTTTTACAATTATTTGCATGTATGGATAAAATATGGCAAGCAAATGATTTTGATTTTCGTTTAAGTTTATTTAATGTTGTACAAACACAAGAACGTTGTGGTTTTATTGAAATGATAACAGAAAGTGAAACATTAAGAGAAATTGAATCACGTTCAGGAACAATTAAAGGTTCATTAGGTGAATCAGCTTTATATGATTGGTTACGTTTACATAATACAACAGATCGAGAATTTCGAATTGCTTTAGAAAATTTATCATATTCATGTGCGGCTTATTGTGTTGCGACGTATATATTAGGAATTGGTGATAGACATAATGATAATATTATGGTTAAACAATCAGGACATTTATTTCATATTGATTTTGGAAAATATTTAGGAGATACACAAAAATTTGGATGGTTCAATCGGTAGGTGTAAAAATTGAATTTTAATTAAGATAATTAGAATTTACATGTATTTAAGAAATAATAAATGGATAATATATTGAAAATAGAATAGATTCGAAAGATTAGAGTAGCGCTCCTTAAAAAAAAATAACCTATCGGAGAAGATCGAGAAAGCCAAAGGTAAGTTCGTTGGTCTGTAAGTCTTGCTAAAGTATGAATAAATAGGAAACAATTTATCTTATACTTTTATCGGCGAGAAAACTCTACCGTACTTTTCCTTTTTGTTCCAAAGAAGAAAAGTCCGATAGATTTTGCATTATAAACTCTTATAGGTTTTGAAATAAATCATTTTGATTTTAACAAATCTTAAATGACAAACAGATACATTTCAATTGTTATTTTTTTTTTTTCAAAAGTCTATAAACTATTAATTTCGTTTTTCTACTTGTAATAGTATTTCAATTTCAAATGATAATTATCTTATTTCGAAAAATTTTCATTTCCTAAAAATATTTACTATTGATAAAAATTTTCTAAATTTAGTGATCGTGCTCCATTTGTATTTACAAAACAAATGTTATATGCTATGTCTGATCGTGGTACATCTAATGATGCCTTACATCGTTTTGTTGATTTATGTTGTAATGCATTTTGTACATTACGTGAAAATTCTTCATTACTTCTTTTACTTTTATCTCATTTATGTTCATCAAATGTATTAAATCTTAATTATGATGCTGTTCGATTTGTTTATGATCGTTTATCACCATTTTCTAATTATGCACATAATATAGCACATTTTACTGAACTCATTGTTGATAGTTTAAATTCAACATGGACAACATTTAATTTTTTAATACATACATTTGCACAAACAACAGGTTCAACAAGTTCATCAAATACAATGCCTATTGGTACAACATTATCATTTGTACCAAAAACATATACAATAGCAACAGATGGTAAAATAAAATCAGCACATGTTGTTAGTTATGATAAACGTACACATCCAACAAAACATTATTTATATAAATTAAAAGTTGAACGTGAAATAATTGATGATGCTATAATGATGCATAATCAAAATACAAAACGTTTATATATAACATATCATTATCGTACATATAATGAATTTTATGAATTTTTTGAACGTTTAAATAGACAATTTCCATTAAGTGGTTTAGATTTAAAATTTTCTCGACAAACAGAAGATAAAATTGTTGCTCAAAGACGTGTTAGTGATATAAATGATTTTCTTGCAAATTTATTTCGTTTAACAAATGAAGTTGTTGAAGTAAGTTAATAGAAAAGTAAAAAAAAAAAAAAAAAAGTATAATTGAATTTTTCAATGATTATAAATAATATTAAATCAACCTATTGAAGAAATTTTAATATATCAAAAAACAAAAAAAAAAATGAATATTAATCTTCTGTTTAAAAATGTTTTCATTATTCTTTTTTTTGTTTTTTATAGTCTGACCTTCTTATTACATTCTTTCATATGATTCAACAAGATCAACAAATAAATGATTCAAAAGAAAAACCTATTGATGGTAAATGAGTAACATTATGAAAAAATCTTTTAAATTCTATATTTTTTTTTTTTCTGAAGATTTTTCATCACATTTTTCTCATGATTCATCATCAAATAATCGACCAAAAATTCGCATACAATTAAAATATGATAATGGAAAATTATTTGTTATGGTTCGGTATGCAAACAATTTGGTAAGACGAACAAAAAAAAAAATATGTTTATTATTTCATATGTTCTATTTAGCCGTTAATCAATGGTAATGATCCAAATCCATATTGCAAATGTTATCTATTTCCTGATGCATCGAAATCAACAAAAAGAAAAGGAAAAACTATCATAAATACACGAAATCCAATATTTAATGATACAGTAAAGAGTTCTCTTTTTTTTTGTATGAGAAATCGAAAGTTTTTGTTTGTTTTTTTAGTTTACATATGAAATGGATTTAGCAGAAATTCAAAAGTAAGATTTTATTAATGAATGATTTGAAAGTTTTTCAGATACTTCAAAAACTATAAGTTGAGATGCTCTTTTAGAGTGGGTGCAAAGGTTTCAAAAGGAATATGAGAAAATAAAAATTTTTGTCGGATTTGCAAAAAGAAGGACTCCAGAAAAGCAAAGACTATTTTCTCAGCACTTAGAACAGATATATATAATTTTGTTTAGGGCTACATAGAACGATAGAGTAAACATTTCTCTATAAAATGAGAAATCGCCGGGTTCTCTAAGTTGTATTTCAGCTGTGAGATAGCAATCTGACGGAAGCTCCCGAAGTTGTTTTTTTCCAATTTCTTATAAAAAAAAAACATTTTTTGATCTTCAATAAAATTAGTTTATCTCAGCTAAAAAATATCGCCGAGAATTTAGAGATGCGTCATTTCATGGTGACTGGTTTACCCTATTGTTCTATGAAATGTAAACAAAATTATATTTATGCGCTCCAGGTGTTTGAAAAACTAGACTTTTGGTTTTGGTGGGGCCCCTATTTTTGTAAATCCAATAGTAATTTTTATGGGTTACGGCCACTTGCCTGCAGAACAGTTGCCCGCCGGACAGATACCCGCAAGAAACTTGCCCGTGTGATACGTGCCCGCAATGGGCAATGTTGAGGGTGAGGATGCGGGCAAGCATCATACGGGCAAGTGTCTTGCGGGGATCTGTCCGGCGAGCATATGTTCTGCGGGCAAGTGGCCTAGATTCAATTTTTATTTCTACTATTTTTGTTTGTCTTAAATACTCATTTTTGAAAAATCAACAACCGTTTTACGTTAAAAGGAATTCTGAAAAAATGCTTATAGCCTCAATTGAGTAAAAGCTACAGCTTAGTTCAATATGACATTTTGTAGAGAAATGTTCGCTCTACAAAATGATGGACTCCGATAATTTTTAGCCTGTTTGAAAAGGTACTTATGAAAGCAAACAAAAACCTGTTGGCTTATCACTTTCAAGTCTTTCAAAAAGTTCCTCATTACACTTAAATAAAAATAGATACAACATTTTAAAGTTCATATTCAAATTCTGATCGTGACCTATAATAAAGTACTTTGGAACAGGCCTACATGAACAAACATATTCATCAGAAACGTCGGTCCACAAATTCTAACTAAATAATTATTTTAGACTTTTCAAAGATTATTTCACTATTCTCGAACAAAAACTGAGACAAAATTTCTAAGACAAATATTCGAAAAGAACATTCTTACTTACAGGTTTTGGCTTGTCAGAAATACTTTCTAGTGAATAAAAAGTGAACAAAACATCTTGTCTAAAAACTTTCCAATCATTCATTTATAATAGATAAAGAAAAACTTGTTTTCTTCTGTATTTTAGACGTCTTCTTCGTGTAAGTGTATGGAATAATGTATTAACTGTTGGTAATCATGTATTGGGCGAAGTTGATATTGTACTATCTCAAATAGATTGGTCAAAAGAAAATGCTCGTGATTACACATTTTTTTCAACTGATTCATAAGAACCTTCAAAAAAAGAAACAAAAACCAGAGTTTTATCTCAATGGTGCTTGTTTATTTGAAACTCATACCGGTTAATAGAATGAAAAAAACAATTTGACAATTTTCAATCTACTATTCATTTTCCTTTTTTTTTGTCACTTCCAGTGTATGTGTATAAAATATATATTAAAATTGTAAATTCAATTCTTTCTTTTTTCTTTTTTTTTTTTAGTCAGCTCTTTTCTTTTACTTTCCGTTTAATGTGATTATATAGAAGGCAACCAAAAAAAGAAAATTTGTGAATTAAACAAATAAAATCTTTAGGAAAAATAGAAAGGCAATTTTTATTTCAGATATTTCATGTCTATTAATCGATATACGCGAACGGCAACTGATGTACTCAGTTTACGTTTTAATCAAGATTCAAGTAGAAATTCAAAGATTGAAATTTATTAATTTAGTTTTTATTTTATTCTTTTATAGCTTGTTTTATATGTGCTACAGGTGATGGTATTCGAATATTTAATGTTGAACCATTTGCACAAAAAGGTTTTCTTGGTAAAAGAAAAAAAAAGAAATAGAAGAATATTTATTTTAGTAAATTTTAATCAACATTTTATTTAGATGTTGGACGTGCTACCTATGCAGAAATGCTCTATCGTACAAATTTAATAGCATATGTACCGGCTGATCATGTTACAGGTTTACCATCGAATGTTGGTATGAGAGAATTGTTTTTTTTTTTGTTTCAATTGTTTTTTTTAAAATTTAAATGAATGTTTTAGTGAATGTATATGATGATGAACGAAAAGTCCATGTACTTGAACTTTGTTTTAGTTTACCAGTTGTTTCTATACGAATGTCAAGAACAAAGTTTGATAATAGAATTGATTTTTTTTTTCTTCATTTTCTTAAGTGGAAAATTTTTGTTATAGACTTATTGTTGTACTTGTACGCAAAATTCATATTTTCTCTTTTCCTAATCAATGCCAACTTTTACATACTATTGATACGAAAGATAATCCAAGAGGTTAATTAATAAAAATTATTGATCTAGAGAACTTTTTTAATTTAATTTTGTTTTTTTTTGTAGGACTTTGTGAATTATCAAATAATGATGGGTCATTACTTGTCTTTCCTTTCAATGCGAATACTAAAGGTGGTTTTGTTCAATTTTTAGTAAGTAAAATTTTCAATTCGTCTGATGAATATGAGATGTTAAAAAAATAAATACAAATTTCTTTGATAAGTGGCGTTGTTTTGTTTTTCAATATTCATGAGAAAAAATCTTCATTATTAACCCTTTACCCCCCATGGAGGTTCCAGAAGAGTCACTGATAAAATAACTTTATTAATATAGTACTACCCTCGCTAGTATGCAAATGGCATAATCTGATCCATCGAATGTTCTGCTCCAAGAGTAGGACGATTTGATTTATCCAGAAATCATGGGGTAGGAAAAGAAAATTGAACTACACCGTAAGAGTTGATTTTTATTCTTTGACCACAATATTGAGTGCACAGAAGGAACATCTATCTCGCGCTATTAGAATAATGGAAAAAAGACGAGAAATAAACCCNATATTTGTTTTAATATTGTTTTCAGCATTATCAAATGGTATCCGATCCAATGGAGCAAGCTGATATCGATACGACAGGTTAATTATTGATTATGATGTTTTGTGTAGGAAAATAATATTATATTTATATTTAGTTTCGACAACATATTCGACTAGTCGCAGTATTGAACAACAACAACAACAACAACAAAATAATAATAATAATAAACATACTTGGTATGCTTGACTCTTATTTATAGGAAATCAAAATTTTCGAATAGTAAAATAATGCATCTCTTTGAACGATTTTATGTCAAAATTAAATAAAATATTTTTTTTTCTTTAATTCTTTTTTACCTATATTATAGAAAAATTAAACAATTGAATTAATTTTTTTCTATAGGAATTCCGAGCAACGAAAGCCGGTTTATGGTAGTGATAGTCATTTAATGAATTCCAATGGACACAATTCTTCTTTTAGTCGTCCATGTGTGAGTTTATATTTATTTATATTATTCTCATAGTTTTGTTTAAATTATTTCATATAGTACTCACCTACGAAAAGTGATTATGCTCATGTAAGTAAAATTGTAATGACACCACAACGAGTAAGTCATCATTTTATTACTTTCATATGTTATTATCTATATATAAACTCAATAAAAGGAATCAACTTATGATCTAATCAAATCAGCTAAATCTATAGCAAAACAAAATACAACAACGTTGCCAAAAACACCAATAGAATCAAATCGAGTAAATGAAAAAGCCTAACATGTGTGCCAGAATAAATGTCTTTTCTCGTTAGTTTCTCAATATCATTGAAATTTTGTTTTAAACTGATTCAGTTCTCTACAAGAACGCTTCACGAGTTTCGCTCCATTAAATACTTAGCAACAATAATTAGAGAAATAATATTGAGACATTTCAACATGTCTAATTTTCAAAAGTTGTTTTCCTTGCATTATTTTTCTAGCTTTATACAAATAAAACAATACGACAGAGTACTTTGAAAAGAATAGCTAAGTACACTCTTTCTCATGATGTACAGTAAAGTCCGTTTTAACTGAATATGTTGAAGTAAGCATTGATTTTTTTATAACTGAACTGGATAAAACATAAAAATTGACTCATTTTATTCAATCCACACGAATTATGAGCCCTATTCAAATTCTAGCATTTTAATCTAATGTACCATTTGTTTCTCTTGAAATTGAAATAAAACTATCTTATATTGACTTATTGTTTTCGTCTACTTATGTAAATTCTTCTGAGAATTCAAAATTTTCTAATTTACAAACTGTTATTTTGCTAAAATTTGGAAAAAATAGAAATGTATCATTTGTGTAGCAGATATTGATGCAAAAATTTTACTATCATAATCAAACGTTAGACCTTATCGACAGTTATGGCATTGTTATCTGTTTTTTTGTTTTTCGTTAGTTTCAAATTCCAACGAATACATCTAAACACATTGGTTTTTATTTGTGAAAGTTGGACATATTGGAAGTTCAAAGTATTATTTATCAAATTAATCGGCTTAGTATTTAGTATAGCAAAACTTCTTATATGTTCTTACAGGAAATTGAATAATGAGTTTTTAAAAAAAAAAAGATTAAGGCATAACAAATAAATCTTGACCCCGACATTGAGAAAATACTTACGAGCAAAGTCCACCAATCGATTCATCGCTATTGAGTCGCAAGTATGTACATTGTATATATTCTAATGGATTATGAATATTCCCGAAAAAATTTCAGTCTCATAATAATAGAAAAACTGATTTTTGAGTTTCGACTTGAAACTTTGCATAGAAACATTCCAAAAATGTCAGATATTTTTATTGATTTTTTCTTAAGATATAACTATAGTAAGAGTGCATCTTTTAGATCGATCATGCACACTCGTACAACCGATGTTTGTATTTCAGGATAAGCACAAATTAAATGATCTGGTACTTACAATTAGTTGTTTTATTTAAGACTTGTTTCTAAGCAAAGTTTCAATTCGAAAATCAGCTGTCCTGATATTTCTAAGGAAGGACTACAGCATTGTATTGAAAACAATCATAAAAAAACTACAGGTTCTTCGCAGCAATAAGCTAAAGTGTACGAGCTTTTTTCAGAGTATTCATAACGTATAAGGATCTACATGATGCACATAGTCTTGACTTAGAAATGATTAATCAACTGATGAACTTTCCAGATTAGAAAGACATTTGTTCTTTTACATTAGTTAATTATTCATTTTTCTTATTTATTTGTTTTTGTTCCCAGAGACAACAATCAAGTACTAATATTTTTGGTGTATATCCTTATGCTCGAACAGCTATACTTCATGTTGCAAATGCTATAATGCCAACATCTTATCAACGTCAACAATCAATTCGTTTACCAAGTACAAAATCCCGTCATCATGATCGTTAATTCATAATGATTAAAACTTGATTCCACTAAATGACCAAAGAAAAAAAAAACTATTTTCTGTTTTTTTTTATTATTATTATTATTATTATTTGATTCTTCACTTGATGACATCTTTGTGCATATTTATTCTGTTATAAACGAAATACTGAATAATTCTATTGTTATATATTGAAACAAAGAAAGAAAGAAAGAAAACTAAAAAAGAATACATGATTTTTTTTATTTCACGACATTTTTGTACTTTAGTTACGGTTTCTTTTTTATAGTATTAAGTTATTCTTATCTTCATACGTTTTTCTTTTTTGCCACAATTCATGATTGAGATCTTTTTTTATAAATATACACATTTCTTTTCTTTTCTTTTTTTCTATTTAAAGATGAGCGCTAAATCATCAAGTCGTATAACATCACAAGCAACTGCAACATCATCAAGACCAAGTACACGAACACCAAAACCACAAACTGATTATACAGATCAAGAAGAAGAATATAAGTAAGTAGAAGAAAGAAGAAAAATGATATGATATTATTTATTTAAATAGACGATTAAATGCACAACTTGAAGCAAAAACACAAGCACTTGTTGAAGAAGCAGAACAAGTGTTAGTAAGTGTTAATTAGATGAAAAATTATTATTTTTTCTTTGATAATTCTTTATTTTCTTAAAGAGAAATCAAAATCGATACATTTCAACAGATAATAATGATCGAACATATAGTTTACTTGATCAAGTTGATACAGATGATCAATTATTTGGGTTAGAAAATTAAAATATTCATTTTTATGAATATTATTCTTAAAATTTTATATGTAGAGATCTGCAAGCTGCTTCATTAAAACCAAAAGATCTGAAAGTAAGGAGTTAACTTAATATTAGAATAATAATATAAAATAAAAACCTAATTTGACATTATTTTTTTTTTTTTTTTTTGTTTTTAGAAAACTCCATTACCAACACAACAACAGGAAAATTTATCAGCAAGAAATAGAAAACCATCTATTACGTAAGTCAATTGAAATGAATTTATCTCAACAAATGATTCATTTTTTTTCTTTTAGAAAATTTCGTCCAAAAATAGGAGATGAAGTTGCTATTGTTGATGATAATCGATATGATCAATCAATTGATCGTAATATATTACAAGATCAAGCTCGAAGTACATTTGATAGAACAGTTGCTGACATTGAAACAAAAATCAATCGTACAAAAATCAGCGTCAATACAAATATTATGGATAATGATGAAGATGATATTTTTCCAGGTGCTGCAAAAGATATGGGCTCTGGTAAAGTTTAATCAATGATAAATTATTCAATATATTTGTGTTTGTTTTCCTTTCCAGAGGCTAAAATTCGTTTTCTCAAAGCACGTCTTCGTGTCATGCAAGAAGAACTCGAACGAATGCATACAGAATGCGTAAAACGTGTAAGTTTTAAAAGTTAAATTTATCTTTTCCAACAAACAAAAACGAAATGGATATAAAAACTCACTATTTCAACTTTTATTCAATATATCTAAATCTTTCAACATATAGATGAATCAATCATAATTCCAATTATGAATTTGTAGACTTTACAAAGAAGAGAAAATTCAACAGAATGGATTGACTATTCTCACTAACTTTTCTTTTAAGATTTATTGAAGATGATGTCGATTTAGTTTTTGTGCAACACGATCTAAAAGGAGTGTTAAGTTATAAAGGTAAAAATTTGGATCCTCCAAAGACCATGAAAAGCGTTGTTGAAATACTGTCACAGACCGTATATCAAAAATGTCTCGTTAATACTCTCGTTATGATTAGCAATAGCAGTTACATTGCATTTCACATTTTAGCTCTGCAGGGATTGTGCTTAGAGTTTTTTTATAGAAAAAAAAATTGAAAACGAAAGCTTAAATATTCTCTAACTTTACTATTTTCTATTATTGACTCTTTATTCTTAAATATTGGATGTTGAAACACATCGTAAGACTTGTAGTAATATCTCCAAGAGTAAGTCCTAGTTGTTTTTGGAACTAACTAGTCGACAGTTCATTAGTCTTGATATTGTCATATACATAAGATAAATTCGGTGTATATCAATTAGAGATTCACAAAACAATCTCGCACTGAACCGTGCCATTGCTTCCATGTGAATGTGCTGCACATCTCTTTCATATTTTGGTTTGTGAATGCATAATTTCAGTGTCCTTTCTAAAAAGTTCTAAACTATGGCACGGCGAAAAGCGCAAGATTGTCTCGTGAATCTTTGACCTCAATATGTCCTTATTAAAAATATTAAAAATCATTTTTAATGTGACTGTGAATCAATAATTGATTGTTAAAATTTTATTATTTTCAATTTTCCATTATCTTTTAGGAAGAAGAAAATGAACGTATAAATTTAAAAGTAAAAGAATCTGATGATGATCGAACACGTCTTAATCGTGTTATAACAACATTACAAGATCAATTAGAAAAATATAAAAAATTAAGTAGTGATACAAAATCAAAACTTGATACAACTGAAGTTGAACTTAATTCTTTACGAAAAGAATTTGAACAAACAAAACGTCAAACAAAAAAACAACAACAAGATCAAACACAAACCGATACAAAATTAAATCGTGCTTTAGAAGAAGCTGAAAGATATAAACAACAATTAAATAAAATGCAACAAACAACTAAAGATATTAATGAACAAGATAAAAAAAAAATTGAACAATTAACAAATGAAAATCGTCGATTAGAAAAACAACGATTAGAATTAATGAATGCATTTAAAAGACAATTGAAATTAATTGATATACTTAAAAAACAAAAGGTTTTTGAAAAAAAATAATTATTATTAGTTTTTTATTTTCTATTTATTATTTATTTATTTTAGCTTCATCTTGAAGCATCAAAAATGCTTCAATTCGCTGAAGAAGAATTTTGTAAAGCAATTGAATGGAATACTTCATAATTTTATTTCTTCTTATTGACCTTGCCTCTACATGTTGTTTTTGTAAAGAATAAAAAAAAAACAAGTCTATCATGCTTTTTTTGTGAATAATTATTCTAGCATAATGTTCGAAATATTTTTGTACTTGACTGTCGCAAGAAATGAATACAGTGAAATATATGATCCGAAAGCCTAAAGTCTGCAAGAATCCTAAGAAAAACAAGTCAACAAGATTTAAAAATGTCCAATCTCGAACTTTAAGATGCTTCTATGATTCCTTGTATGTCTCAAAAAACACTTGGACAATTATTCTAATACTCGATACTGTTCGAACTAATTGGATAATTTTTGAGTTCGAATGCGAGTTGTTTGCGTTCGATTCATGTTTATAATGCGTTAATATAATTACTAAATATTTTTTTTTTTGCTTAAGCTCGTCATTGCTTCTTTGATAGAATACGAGAAAATCGTTAACATCTTGTTTATAACATGAACTGCCATTTGATGATTATTATTATGCTCGATTATCGAACGATAGTTATATCATTGTGAAAATAGAGTGTATTATTTTATTGATATATCTGCATAGATATTAATCATATTTGAAACCATCTTATCTAGGAAATAAATCCATTGCTTATTTAACCAAATCAATAGGTAGAGATATCGATACACTTGATCATTAAAAATATGTCTTTATGTATTTGTTAATATGACGAGCTCATTCTTTTTGTTTTGTTCAAGATTCAATTATATTGAATGTTAATAGAAAAAAAAAACGACATGAAATTTATTTATATGTAAATTACGATTGTTTAGAAATAAACGTTAACAGAAGAATGCTGGAGTATAAAAATGCAAAGTTACAAATGACATTTTTTCTTATATTCTTTTGAATATTTTAATTTTTTTACTCAATAAACTTGTCAAACAAGAATAATTGTATATATATTGATAAATTAGTATCCAAATTGAATTGAATTCATAACACAGTGTAGCAACTAACGTATAATCAACGCTGTTAGAAAGCAGATTCTATTGAATCTTCTCTAGACAAGTTTCATTTAGTTTTGTTGATATGTCGCTTTTTCCTAGTAGCGTCACTCCAACTACCAGGCAGATTGTGCAACCCTGCAAAAATGAATTAAACTAATGTATGTAATTAGTAGAGTAAAATGTTATTTTTTAGTTTTGTTATATGGCATGGCTAATGTTATTCTAGCTTATATTCAGTAGATATTTAAAAAAAAATATAGTACATTATTGTAGGCAGAATGTTAACATGCTTCTTTTTGTTTGCACTAGATAAAAAAAAACAACGTATAAACCTTGTTATGTCTTCTTCAATTAATGAATATTTCTTTCGAATTATATAAATGATCATCCTTTTGATTTAATGAATGTTAGTCCATTTAACATGATTGTATAATGGATTTCTAAAGAAATTCTTTGTATTCTATCGATATTCTTTCAACAAAACGATAAATATTACATTTATAAGAAAGCAATACGAATAGATGAAATTCTATCATCCATTTTCTTATTTATAATAGAAGTTGAATATTTTTTTTAAACAGAGTTATGTACAAAGGAAATTAAAAAGTATTATATAAATTCTGATTAAAAATCTTAGAAAACGGAAAAAATATTTTCCTGTACATTGTTAGAGATTAAACTACTTCAAACATTAATCATTAAGCCTATGAAAATCATAAAACATTTATAACACGTATCATCATGTATAAATTTTATTGATGTTATTTACAGTTTAAATTAAAATCAATAAAACTATGAACAATTTCTATTATTTAATTCTTTTTCTTTTCTGTTATATATAGTTAAAACAAAATTTTATTTCCCTATAGTTTAATTTTATAAAGGCCACCGTTTCTAAGCAATAATTGTCATCAGTTACTTTCCTTGTTTTTTTTTTCTCTTTTATATTTTTTACTTCGATAAAATATAGATTGCTCTTACTTTGACGCTATTATGTCGTTTTTATTCATGAACAAAATGATGATGATGATGGCGGTGGTGGTGGTGGTGATGGTGAGCGAAATAGAGAGAGTGAGTGAGAAAAAAAAAAGAAGAAAAAAAAAGTGAAAGGCAACTTGACAACTCTCGTAGCATACTTCTTTCTCGGGTGTGCAGCTTCCTTTCTCGTCAATTGTGTATTCAAAAGTAAGACGAGAAAGAAAAGTAAAAGAAACTTTTGTGTATATTTCACAGACGACTTTGTCAATCGACAACAGAAAAAGAGAAAAGGGGAAATAAAAAAAAAGAAACACAATCAGCTGCTATACACTTTTCCTAAATTCATTTTTTTTTATATTGTAGTTCATCCACAAGTGAAATGCAGAAAGTAATTGAATGTGTACCAAATTTTTCCGAAGGTCAACGAAAAGAGGTAATTGACACAGTTGATTAAGATCAATAGTATAATTTATTTGTTTTAGGTTATTGATACAATAGCTCATGCTATTGCAGGTGTTGAAGGTGTTGCTTTACTTGATATTGATCCAGGCTTGTCAACAAATCGAACAATTTATAGTAGAGGAAAAACAACAATTGATGATTGCATGTAATTAATTTCCCTGTCTTCTTTTGTTTTTAGCCTTTGTTGGACATCCACAAGCTGTAATTGAAGCAGCTCTAGCTGCCGGTCGAGCTGCATATAATTTAATTGATATGACAAAACATACTGGTGAACATCCTCGTATTGGTGCAATGGTAAGTGACGATAGAATCATTTCTCAAGAAAGATAATTGAATATTACTCATGAATCAATTTACACACGAGAATAATTTTCGAAATTTGAAATATTAAATTTTTTTTTCTATTGGTTTTCTTTTAGGATGTTGTACCATTTGTACCTGTACAAAATGCAACAATGGCTGATTGTATTGATATAGCACGTGAATTCGCTGATCGTTTAGCTATGGAACTTAGTGTACCTGTTTATTTGTATGGTGAAGCACAAGAACGAGAATATCGTCGAGATTTATCTCAAATTCGTGATGGAGAATATGAAGCACTCTATAATAAAGTAAATTTTTATGAAGTACTATTTAAAAGAAGTGCTGAAGTATAGACATAAACATTTGGACTTCCCGCAGACACTTCAACAACGTCGTTGTCTATCACAGACTTCGACACGGAACTAAAGTCTTCTGTAGGATTAGTATGAAAGAAGATTGAATCTAAGATGTGCATCTTTGACTCTCTGTCTGAAGCCACCAGAGCACATGAGCACGATCATTAACCTCCATTGTAGATGGTGTTATCATTGTTTAGTAGACGGAGTATTCCGACCGTATTTTACAGTATGGTAAACGGGATTGGATACTCAATTTTCAGATCATTTGATGATTATTATTAACTGTGTACGGTACGATAAAATACGGTCGTAATACTGTACCTATCAAAATTTCATATACAGCTTTTCTTACGACCATAAACTATATGGAACAACAATATACATTACCATTTTTGATCGCCTCGGTGACTGTAATCATTGTCCTAGGTCACTATAACATAACGAATAACATCTTTCATCACGGACCTATCAGTACGTTGGAAGTCTAAAACTGAAGCACATATTGCAGAATCGTTTAATTTACAATATACTTAGATTGATCCATTTCACATTTTAATCTCGAAGAAATTGCAGTACGGATACTTTATTATATTTTTGTTCTGTTTTATTTAGATCCGAAAACCAGAATGGCAACCAGATTTTGGTAAAATTTTAATTTTTTTGTTTTTCTATATAAATAAACAAACATATATTAAATAGGACCTAATGAGTTCATTCCTACATGGGGTGCAACATGTGTTGGTGCACGAAAATTTTTAATTGCATATAATATTAATTTACTTGGTACAAAAGAACAAGCTCATCGTATTGCATTAAATGTTCGTGAGGAAGGACGAAGCAGAGAAGAAGTAAACATTGCCAAAAAAAAAAATTAATTAAAACTAAGAAAATGATACGAAATCAATGTTTATTTTCTAGCCAGGTAAATTAAAATGTGTTCGTGGTCTTGGCTGGTGGCTTGAAGAAGCAAATTTATCTCAAATTTCACTTAATTTATCAGATTTTGAAGTAACAAATATTCATACAAGTTATTTACAATGTGTAGCCGAAGCTGAAATGTTAAATATAGGTGTATGTGGTTCACAAATAGTTGGTCTCGTACCATTACGTCCATTATTAATGGCTGCTGAATATTTTATTCAAAAAGAAAATTTATTTATTCTTGATGAAGATCAAAAACTTCGTTTAGTTATACAACGTTTAGGTTTAAATTCTATAGCATCATTTATACCAAAAGAACGTATTATTGAATATATTATACGTGATCGTGAAGGACATGATGATACAATTAATTCAATGGAAATAAAAGATTTAATTAAACATATAAGCGCACGTACATTAGTACCAGGTGGTAGTTGTGTTACATCACTTGTAGCAACACTTGGTACAGCACTTAGTACAATGTGTGCATTACTTACATATGGAATGAGAAAAGTAAAATATTAAATTGAATTTTAAAAACTAGAATTTGAGATTTTTTATTTTTTTCTTAGTGGGAACCATTAGAACAAGAAATGCGAGTAATCATTGCACCATTACATGCAGGTACAAAAATATTGATGGATACAATGGAAACTGACACAGAACTTCTTAATGCATATATGACAGTACAAAAAATGGCAGAAACAAATGACGAAGAAAAACATTTGTAAGTTTAGAATTGAGAAAAAAAGAATACTCTTCGAATTTAAAGTAAAAGATATAATGCGTCGACTTCAGAATTTTTTGAAAAATTTAAAAATTAGAAATATCAAAAGAGATGAAAAGAAAGAACTAATCAATCTTATATATCTATATTAAGTTGTGTTCAGTTTTAATTGAAGTCTAGTTAAATCTAGGAAGTTGTAGAATTCGCCAGTGTTCTTTATTAAAGTTTAGTTTGCCGTGACCAACTTCGACTAAAGAAAAAATCTTTAAATTTATTTATTTTTTTAAAGTATTTTCTTAGCGATAGTTATTTGTCTGTAAATGCTACGTGGTTTTTAAATGATATATACACTCCTGGACAAAAGTAACCGCCTCCCCTGAAGTAGTTCGAATTTTATTGATATTGAGCTGAGTTTTTCTATACATGTGAATCATGATTAATGCTGATCGCAAGCACTGACCCGCTCTCAATTGATTGCTGTATACTTGAGTTATGAATCGAACATTATCTTCACCTTGTGATGACTAGAACTTAGCTATTTTAATAGATTTAGTTTCGTGGAACTTATCATTTAAAAGCTCATCATCGAAAATATCTCCAGTACCAGTTTCGCAGAAAATGGTTTTAAAAATGGCCAAGATATGATTTTCTCAATGAAAATTTTTGTTCATTGATTAAGTCAAGTTTTCATTCGAGCGTATGTAACTCAGGATGGTCTTGACAGATTTACTTGAAAATTTCAGTACAAAGTTCTCATATGCTCTTAAGTATTTTCTAAAAGTTTCATAACTACCACTTGTAATAAAATCTATATAGAACTAGAAGAACACTCCTCCATGACATTGCTTGCTAATCGCTGAAATCTCGATGCCATGCACTGAACTTTGGATATATAAAACTATGGACATAGAACTTTGTTTCTAGCTCAGAAAATCATCTAAGACCAGATCTGTAATAAGAGAAATAAATAGAATGAATATGACTCGAAATATATTAAAGCAGCTGAGTTCTAGTCATCATAAGGTGAAGATAATGTTCGATGAATAACTCAAGTATACAGCAATCAATTGAGAGCGGGTCAGTGCTTGCCATCAGCATTAATCATGACTCACATGTATAGAAAAACTCGACTCAATATCAATAAAATTCGAACTACTTCAGGGGAGGCGGTTACTTTTGTCCAGGAGTGTATATATATAGTATTAATAAAGGATGTTTTCGTTTATATAGTCCCTGTGT
>CAJNSZ010000003.1:0-138814 GCA_905329745.1 Rotaria sp. Silwood2 | reverse complement strand
TTTCGACAACTCTGGGGTCCCCCACAGGTGTAAAAAACCAGGTGTAAAATGAAAAACATTTTTCTCCAGAAAAAATACCTCATTTTACTCAGAATTTAAGGCTGATTCCGAATATGTAATTGTTTTTTCAAAATATTGGGGGCGAAAAAATGGCCTTACCGCCACTTGTCCTTTAAACTACTCAGGAGAATTAATCCAGCAGCGGAATCTTATCAGATACTATCCAAATTATATAAAATCAGGTAGAAACCTGTAAAATTAGTGTCGAAAATCTCATCAAGTAATTACAAGTAAATCTCTAGTGCCGGAATAGAGGAATCAGTGTTAGTTGCCCGAAAGGAAAAATCTCGAAAGGCAAGAATCGAGAAATAGAAATCTCGAAAATCTAAAATGTAAAAACAATTCGAGTACTTGTTAGATACTTGGTTTATTAATCATAAGTTTGTTGAAAAAGGATCAAAATGTGGAAATAAAGAGGATACATATACATCATCGGCTGTGATGCAGCGTTTTACCATTGTAGCTAGAGAGTAAAATTAGCACAAGAGAAAAGTGCCAAGTAGCATGATCATAAGAAAAAATTCAGCACTGTTTCGAAAATCTCTTCTTCGCTTTCATATTCTTTTGGTAAGTAACAGTAAACTTCAAAGATTTCCTTACGAATCAACTTCTGCATTTTGAGATATTGACGGTTAGAGTATGAAGGTCGGTGTCAAGTGTGATTACTGGATGTGAGTGGATTAACGGCTCACACCCAGGCCTACTATCATCAAGATCAACACCCAAACTCACTCACGCTCGAAAATGCGTTCAAACCGACATCGACACTTGAAGGAATGTGACTCATAAGTCAGTGGAGCTCGGCTGGGACCATTGTAATGAAAAGTAGTTTTGAGCAAAACTCTACTCTTATTGATTGTTTTATGAATTTTCGAGATTTTATCTTTCTAAATTTTGTAGGTTGACATTCTGTATTTCGAGATTTTGCCGATTCGATGTTTTTTTTCGGACTTTTTCTGGTCGAGATTTTGCGTTTCGATATTTTTCCCTTCGATCTTTTGCCTTTCTGTCAATTAACACTCCCCCGAATAGAGCACTAATTAAATAAAACAGTAGCTAAGTGAATACTTATTTAGCAAATAGACATCAAAAAATGAGCTCTAAACTCCGAATTCCCATGTCGAGCTCTCTCTTTCGGATCATCTCTCTGTAACTTATGTCTGACTAGTGAATGAAGTAATATTTCCCTCTTTAGACGTAGTTGTTCATACAAATCTCATTCACAGACTTCTATCTAATCCGTCCATGCACATGACTCCTCCGTCTAGATAGATGTGAACTCGAAACTCTTAGAAACAAAATAAAGATCTAGAAGTCTCGAGAAGCATCACGATTCGAGTGTTAGGCTTCACCATTGAATATATATCGGACGTGTAACATTGGATATGTTGATGCTTCTGTCACACGGATTTTGTCAGGTGATCAGATCTCTCAGAAGCTGATAGAATTTATTTACCTGTTTTACTCATTACCAAAAATTTTCTCTTAATTTTTTGATACATGATGTTTGCAGAAGATCTTCAACATTGCATTTTTTTGTAATTTTAGATTTTAAAATTTTTTATATCTATTTCATTTTGAAAACAACACGAAGACAAAAGCTGGTAACAATAACGATCACTTATCAAGTCACTTCTGGTCATATGTACATGCAAAAGTGACAGTGGCGGGTCAGAACCGAAATATCTGATGTGAGAAATGCCACACTTTGCCACGCTGTCGGCTCGCCACTGAAAAATGACTAATTATAACATACATTGAATCACATAATTACGGCTCAAATATACGCACTTCATCACTGAATCACTTGTCACTATCTTTATCATTGTTTTAATTTCTTTTTTTGTACTTATATTAGTAAGAAAATGACGATGTTAACTTATCGAGTGAATCAATGCGTGATATTCTCCTTGAATCATAATGAAAAAGAAATGTAACATAAATTTAGTTTTGCATTAAATCTGAAATGTTCGACCTTTATTTTTGTATATGGTCATCATTAACAGAGATGACAACATCAATGGAATTTTAGAGAAACAATATTTTAAAAAAACCGAATAAAAAGCAATCATAAACAAAAAAAAACTAATCTTATTTTAATTTTAATCATAATCAAATATTCATAAAATAATGATAATAAAAGTCGAAAATTTAAGATTTTATGTAAAATCACATTTATAATGCATGTCTGTTATTTATATTCAAGCATTTACTTTCATTTTTGTTGGGCTCAATCACTCGCGTTAAAAAAATGACTATATTCAAAAGAAATCTATCTGTAATCATATCTTATGAAAACTATGGATTTAACAACATTATCCATTTGTAAATGAACTTTGATTTAACAGTTATTAAAAATATAATCATCATATTAGAAAAATTCAATAGTTCTTTTTCAGCTTAAGAAAAAAGTTTTACTAAAATTCAGCTAAAGCAGAATACGGCGAGTTTTACTATTCATTTCAATCAGGCAATTATTTGCAACAATAAACATTAATCGCGTGAGCAGAAATATGACCTGTACAGTATCATCATTTATGTTGAGTAACACAGGTAGAGTACACACACAAACTACTATGAATCATCAATATTTGTGACTAATATGATATGATTTTTTTAAAGAAAAAAAATACAAAGAAATCAGCGAATCAGAAGAAAATATTGCTTTTATCGATCAAGTTACACAGAAAATATCACTCATTACGGGCAAATTAGTTGTAAAATCAAAAACCGGTTTAATCTACGTCATTACAATCATTCTTAGTTTGTCATAAACGACACTCAGACATGACTATACACATTCGATTTACGTCATATATGCCAAGAATGAATCAGCAGTATTTTATTCAACGTAAATAATTCCTAAAAACATGAAGAAAACGTTGTCAAATATACGGATCAAAGTCATGTTTCGCGACGTTACCTCAAAAACATATGAATAATTGTGGCTGATGTAAATGCATTCGATATAGTAATGTAAATGTTCCATTTTAGTCTTTCATTTGGTCACGGTCGTTACTTTTTGGCTAATATTTGTACGTATATATACATCATTGACACTAATTCTTGTTATTATAAATAGAACAGCAAAACTTAATTATTGCTCTATATTTATCTACGTGATGTCAATAAATCATGATCAAATGACAACAGTAACAACAACTGTTCGTTTTTATGATTCAACATTTTATTCAATTGCTTTAACTTCAATCATTTATTTAATATTTCAAATATATTCAATAAATCCACATAAATATCGTCTAATTTTATTGTTATCATTTTTATGCACATGTCTTAGTTGTGAAACATTCTTTCATATATTTGAATCAAATACATTAATAAATTTATCTAATTTAAATGTAACAAATTATTTTTCACCAATAGCTATTCATTTAATATTATTATTATCAGTATCATCATTTTTATGGAATGCAACACAATGTGTTGCATTAGCATCAATACTTTTTTCATCAAATTCAGCTAATCAAAAACAATCTCCAAATTTCATTTTACGTCGTTGGATTCGACATATTTGTGTAGATCATGTTTTTGCTCTATTAATTGTTCGATTAGGTCGTTTAAGTGATATTATAACTGTTACTACATTAAGTAATATGGCAAGTATTTATATTATTGCAAGTTGGTGTTCACAAATAGCTGTTTTTCCATGTGTGCTTTGTGTTCTTCATTCATTTTTTATAAATACAATAATATCTGATGATGAAAATTCTCAAGAAATATATTTAACAACAAATACGGATGAATTTAATTCGATTTTACATCGTTTTAAAATTATTAAAGTATTAGGTTTAGCTTTATTTGGTTTAAAAATTTCAGCATTATCTATTTGCGAAATATTAGCATTAGGATTAGTACTCACAATTTGTTTATCATGTCTTGTTGTTGCACCATCTGGACGTGAAACATCAAGATATACAAGAATATTTGATATATTTATCGGAAAAATCTTCGATGAAAATAAAGATAAGACATTAATTATTAATGAACAATCAGAAATTATACAAAAACCTATTATATCAAAAACTGATGGTAGAGAGACTATTTTGTAGTTCTTCTGCTAATAGTTTCTAATTTTAGATGTTTCTTTATTTAAAGTTCATAATCTTATTCATCAACAAGAAACAACTCAATCAATTTGTTCGACTTCATCAACATTATTATTACCAACAATAGAATTTAAAACATCCGATACAACAACGATTATTAATTATTCTCTTTTAACGGATGAACAAATTTTATCGCTAATTAAAACAAAAAAATTAGCTGTACATAATCTTGAAAAATATTTACCATCATTAAAAGCAGTATACATACGTCGTTTAGTATTAAATCAACAAATAATTTCAACAAAAAATGTTTCATTTTCACTTGATTCATTACCTTATGAACATTATGATTATTCATTAGTTACTAATCAATGTTGTGAAAATGTTGTTGGATATGTTCAATTACCAATTGGATATGCTGGTCCTTTACGTGTTGATAATAAATATTTTTATATACCAATGGCTACTACGGAAGGTAAATATGATTATTTTATTATTTGGAATTTTGTTTTTTTATAAGAATAAATTTATCAAGATAATTTGCTGATGAAGGAACTGATCAATCGCTTTTTTCACTAAACCTATTCGGTTATCGACCACGCCGATTCCGAATGTGACCGCAAGGAAATCCCTTCAGGCCTTGATATACTGGTTTTCTAGAAAATTGATTTGCCGACACTAACAAACTTTTCGTTAAACATATTTTGTATTTGTCAAGATTATAGAGCATATTGAATTATTGTTTCTATGAACAAACATAGTAAAATCTTCTTCTTTAGGTGCACTTGTTGCTAGTACAAATCGTGGATGTAAAGCAGTAACAATGTCAAAACTTGGTATTAAAACAATTGTTTTTAATGATGGTATGACACGTGGTCCTGTACTTAAATTTGTAACAATTCGACAAGCCTATGATGCTTATCAATGGTTTCAAACAAATTTCAATGAAATAAAACAATGTTTTGATCAAACAAGTTCATATGCACGTTTAACAAGAATTAAACAAAATTTAGCTGCACATTATTTATTTATTCGTTTCGTTGCAACAACTGGCGATGCTATGGGTATGAATATGTTATCAAAAGGTGTTGAAGCTGTATTAAAACTTATTAAATCAAAATGGCCTGAAACAGTTGATATAATTAGTATTAGTGGAAATTATTGTATTGGTAATAAAAATTTTCATTTAGATTACTTTTTGTGAAATAGATAGGATCTAAACGGAATATTTAAGTATATGAGTAAACATTTGGAACCTTCTCCCAGCATACTGTGACAGACGCTAGTTAGAGATCATCATGAACAGTCTTCTATCCAGTCCGAATCAGTCCCATTTGATGATTTACAATACGTACCTAATATTATTGATTTCAATTTCTCATAATTATATTTCATATAGAAGAGAATAACAAGATAAATATGAAAGTTATCAACATTTATAACGCACAGATACGTAATATATAAAGAAAGTTATTTTGACGAACTGAATTTGTAATTGTAAGCCTTATTAGTTAAATATAAGGGCATTACGATATGTTGTTGAGAATTCTATGTAACGTATTGTTCGCTTTTTGTATTCAATATGTATATCTTAATAATGACTGTTGACGTGTCATTTCGGTTAACTCGAATTATTAAAAGATATTTGCTCTTAAATGGGACGAAATCGAATCGCAAATAAACCGACGACCACAGGCCGTGATAGACGTTGATATACGATCACCGACGTATATCATTAACGTCTTGTTAAAATACATGAACTATTTCCTAACTGCATTTCTGAAGAATTAAGTAGAAGAATCCCGAAGAAATACGTATCAAAATAGATAGAATAAAATAATCTTTCTGTGATTAACAATAGCAGCTACATTGTGTTTCACTTTTGAATCATGTAAGGATTGCGCTAACAGCCTTGTGTTTTTCTTTTTGTTTTATTAAAGATAAAAAACCATCTGCTTTAAACTGGATTGATGGACGAGGAAAATCAGTTGTAGCTGAAGCTATAATATCAAATGATATACTTGAACAAGTACTTAAGACAGATGTTAATCGACTTGTTGAATTAAACCAATCAAAAAATTTACTTGGTTCAATAATGGCTGGTTCAATTGGTGGATTTAATGCACATGCTGCAAATATAGTTGCTGTAAATTTTATTTATATTTTTTGTTTGTTTTCCTAATCAATCAAATCATATCTTTTCTTTCTCTTTATTAGGCAATGTTTATTGCCTGTGGTCAAGATGCAGCACAAATTGTATCCAGTAGTAATTGTAATTGTGCAATTATTGATTTTAAAAATTTCATTTAAAAAATGATTTTAGGTTTAACATGGCTTGAAGCAACTGGAACTGATAAACATGATTTATATATATCCTGTACAATGTATTCACTTGAAGTTGGAACTATTGGTGGTGGAACAAAATTATCAGCTCAACAAGCTTGTTTAAAAATGCTTGGTATTGATAATTCTCTAGCAAATATATCTGGTGAAAATTCTTGTCAACTTGCTCGTCTTATATGTTCAACTGTATTAGCAAGTGAATTATCATTATTAAGTGCATTAGCAACTAATGATCTTGTTCAATCTCATTTACGACTTAATCGTAGAACAACAGCTTCTAATTAAAGCCGATAATATTTTCTTTATTGTAAAAAAAAAACAAAAGAAAAAGATGAAACAATATTTATTAATTAATATAGATCATTTTATTTGGTATATCGATCCTATAGAAAAAAAAATGTTTTAATAAACAGAAAATTGATAACAAAAAAAAAACGTCACAAAACGATTTTCTTCATCTTACTCAACATTCAACAGAAAACATCTTTTAGGACAAGGGATCTTCCTGTGTGTCTGGCCTGTAGTATGACCCTTTAATTGCTTTTTTTTGACAAACATATTAAATTTGTCTGTATATGAAGTAAGATGTCAAATATCATAGATTGTTTATTGATACAAAATTGTTCTCAAGTATTTGATAATAAAAATGATATTTATGAAAAATATCAAACTTCGTTTTCACATATTCTTCATCAAACAAAAAGTCTTCATACAATTCGAAAAGAAGATAAACTACAATCTATGTTAATACTTGAACCAAATACATCAATTATTACTGTTNGCTACCCCATATAATGCCCTTGGGATCCTCCTCCTTATTGCCTAAAGATCATTCAATAATGACCTCATTGTAGTGAATGCGATATACGAATAACGATATGTATATGAGCTTTTAAATCTCAAACCGGCTCTATCGTTTCTTCAAATCCCGAAGCCAAATCCAAATTTTAAATTACACAAATCCGATAACCAAATTCAAGTTTTGAACACAAATCCAAAGCCAAATCCATATCTTATAGCCCAATCACAAGTCCAATACAAATCCAAATACCAAGTGTAGATACAATGCTGAGTCCAAATCCAAACCTAAATCCAGATCACATGGATTTGGTCACAAATCCCAAATCTTTTCAAGACTTGTTGCACCCCTATCTTTTTTTAATCATAACTGGTTAGTTTCTGCAAAAGTCTGATTGAACAATTACTAGCAAGATGGGCCGAAGTTTCGATAATAATGGCGATTGTATTGTTGATTGATGTTGCATATCTTTGTCGTAAAATACATTTGTTCATTAACAACAAAAGCTGCAGAACTTATGTTACAATCCAATATTTGACTGCTAGTAATATCTTTTTAGTGTTCGACAAAACAATAAACACTCAGAACAGTCATAGTGTGAAAAGAAGCAATTTGATTGACTTCAAATTTAAAAAGGAATAAACTACAACATATTTTTTTTGAGATAATTTGTGTTTTAATTGTTCAAATTAATTACAGCTTAATTGAGCATAGCATTAGAATGAAATGCATATAAGTAAACAAATGAGACTGATTGAGTCCGACAATTCACTGCGGTTTTTATTTTCAGCTTAGTGGAGAAGCAAGAATGAATTATAATTGGGCTGTTAACTGTTATAACATGGACGGTTATTGATTTAAAACAGCAATAGAACTGTTTTAGTTCTCTCAACACGTTAAGTTACAAAGGAACTTATATAGATATACTATGTTTTGTAATTAAGATCATAATAGAAAGACTGAAAATGTAATAGAAAACCAAGACAAGGCAGGAAATACATCTACAGCTGAGCAACATTAGAATATCTATACATTTTGATTTACTTTCTATTAAAGCAATTAGCGTAAAGGGTATATTGTTCCTCTGTAACAGTGCAGTTTCTTTTTCGATTTAGAGAAAAACATATCGGATTAAAGTTAGGCCGACAGTCAGTTATATCCATACAAGTAACCGTCAGCTTAAATAGTACAATGACATGTTTCATTAGAGCATTTCGAGGTATTTTCCTCATATGAGTACGATTTTGTGAGAAAATGGATGTTGCCTAAATGTACGCAACATCTTTTTCGAAACTGTCTCCATTGAATTAAGTTGAATTAAATCAGATTGCATTTCATAGTTTTCAAAGAGAATAAAATCGAATTGAGTTACAGACAAATAGAATGAAGTTCGAATTCAACCGTTGTTGTTTGCTTCAACCGCTGGTATATAAATTTTGCAATAAAGATCAGAAATCGTTGATGTTCAAAAACTGTAACTTCATATATCAATGATCAGAACGTTAATCTAAACAACCCTCTAGACCTAGTAGAAAATCATCAAAAAGGCAGCGTTATTCTAGTGCCATCTAATGTTTTTCCTCAAGAGAGCTGGGCAAATACGAACTTTCTGAAGTACTGTTACCGAATCCTCGACTACGAGTACGAGTCAGTAAAAAATTCTGAGCACTTCGTTATAGATAATTTTCCCTAGACTGAAAGGCTAGGGTCTAGAAACCATAAATCACCTGTGTCTGTTTGTCCGTCTGTTTGTCTGTCTGTCTGTAACAAGCGCTTGGCACAAATGACCATTTCTATGGCACAAATGACCATTTTTATGGCACAAATGGCCATTTCCAAGGCACAAAAAAGCTTTTTTGACGCAAATTACGAGTCTACTAACCAAGAACTGTTTTTACGGTAAACCATGATATCATTTTCGCGTGCATGTATGGAAGACACGGAAGTGATGTAAAAAGCCTTTGTGCTTCATTGAGTTTGAGTTCTCAATGTGAAGTTTATGGAGAACAGTAAAAAATATGAGGATGTGTGCATCANAATATGCAAATCAAAATTTATACTTAACATGTCAATGAATAGCGATGCATTCATTTGCAACAGTACTCATATGATCGACATAAAAAGCATCAACTTATCGAGATCTATCATAATGTTTTGAGACTCTGTATAGATAGATATACTAAGTCTGTTCGACATACTTCTTTGTCAATTAAATCAATTGTTAGAATTATAATAATGTTAAATTAAGAAAAACAAAATATGATAACGGGATCAAATAGAAACAAAGCAAACATAAAGAATGCAGAAATCAATAAGATAGATCATTTTCATGATGATTAATTATTCTTGGATATTACACGTTTATTGTTTTTATACTGTAATACTCATAAGTACTAACAACATACCAGTCGTAGAACAACTATAGTTTTCTAGAAATTGTTCATTTATTGTATTTTGTATTAGTATATTAATACTAAAAAACACATTTAATTTCTATATTTTAGATACATAAAAGGATTTCGTCGATAAGTTTTATTCAATAAATAAGTTATTTAGATATGAAAATGATGTATCTGAAATTCAATCGATTTGTATTAAACATTTTAAAAGTTACTTTGTTAATCATTCCGAAACATGAATAGATCTCGAACGTTACATCTTAATATGAATCTCCGTTTAGAATATTTATCTAGTTTTTTGATAATTAGATATGGTGATTCAATAAAGTCTTTCAACAGACACAAATATATTCTATAACAAGTTCAAATCTATTAGATATTAATGCTAAAATTAAATAAATTTTGAGTTAACATACACGAAATAAAATTGTATATTTACTATAGTAGTTTGAAGAAAACAAAAAAGAATTATTTTTTTCTTTTCTAGTGACCAGTTCGTAAAGAAACATTAGATTATCTTGGACATGTGTTTATAAAAAAGAATGTATTAAATATAATTGGTGAAATGATCTAGAAAAAAGAATTAACATGACTAGCAAATTGTATTATGCATTTATATTATCAAAAAGTTACACAAGACACGTAGAATAATTTATATTAATTGAATTTATTTTAAATTATTTCCTAAATTTTAGATGATTAGTAGAACGATTTTTAACATTTAATCTTATGGCATGTAATGTTAATACCAATGATAAAGTGCAGATTTTATTATCGTTATATTGAAATGTTGATGAAAATGTTTCTTTTTGTTTTCAGTAAAGAATAAACTTATTCTAGATTTAACTATACAATCATATTAAATTAGAGTTAGAGAAGATAGAGAAAAAAATCTAGATAAGAATATGTCAATATATTTGATAATTGATTTTAGATGTCGAAAATCTTCAAAAATCAAGTATTCATTTTTTTTCTCATGTCACAATAGTACTGGCTAACACCATTTTTCAAGACAAATTACAATACTTTGCATAACGTTGCTAGAACCCTGCAGAACACCTAAAGTTAAGCAAGTCGCAAGGTGGAACAAGGCCAGGTGAAGAAAATTTTTACAAGGTCAATTACAGACTATTAAAGTCATAACCTATAAACCTGTGCCAAAAATGTTTTTCTAGTATGTTTAGAAAATTTCAAGAAATAAGAGAAGTGATTTTGAGCTGCATCAAATCACTAACAGGTATTTTCAGTATGAAAGGTAATTCTGTTTTTTTTTGTCTTTGGGATGTCTTATGTCAGCATGTATCACTTCCATATGTTCCATATTTTTCTCTTTTCTTTTTCGTATTCAAAAGTCTTTGATCAAAGTGAAGTGATGTTCTCTTGTAAAGCCAGATCGTGTGAGAATATCGCGCTCATAACGAGTTATTAAATAGCCTCTTCTCTTTTTTTATCATTCTAGTAGGTACTAAAATAGTTTCTTCTCGCCTCTCTTTTATGTTGCAGAGGTAAGAAAACAACTAGAACTATTCTTCCTTAATGGAGCATGTGATCCCAGTGCTTCTGCTGAAGACATTCGTCTTTGAATTAGAACAACAATGCGATGATCAGTGATTAGTAGCTGATATTAGAGCTAAAAAATCTAGTTAATTCTTCAACAAAGCGACTTCGTATCGCTGAAAATTGATTCCGAATGAAGAATATATTTATTAAAATATGCAAAAACAAATAGTAAATTGTCTGATCGATAGCGCCTATATGTACAACGATCACAGATGCAATGAATCGAAACAAGATAGTGTAGTACGTTAGCTGATGTTACAACGAAAATCACTCATTCATAATTTAAATAGACAATTAAAATCCGAGATTAATCTATTTAATAGAAATCCTACTAAGATACCTACTGTTTGTGCAAGAGAGGTAATCAATTTCACAGGTTCTTATAGAGAAAATATTGTATTTTTTTTAGATCTATTCATGTTCTAAATAAATATCTATTCACTTCAAACAAGATCTCCATCTAGAAGTTTTATTGTGTCTTATTTACTTCTAGTTAATCTTTGCCAGTAGTACTAAACCGGACAACTTAACTTTTCCAAAAAACAATTTCCTTTTAAATATGCAAAAAACTGACTGCAGGACAGGGCTGGATCAGGTTAAGAAAATTTTTACAGGACGGGTTATTGATTACAAAAAGTTCCTTAGCCTGTAAACCTTTAAACATGACTTCAATGGCGACGTCTTTCTGTTTTGATATTGAGGAAAAACATGTTGAAAAACTTTCTTTTGACTAATTAGTATCATTATAATCTATTCTTTATTTTGATAATGAAATATATTTGCTCGAAAAATTGAAAACGAACAAGATATACTTACTTTAATACGAAATAATCAAACATAAAACATTTTACATGTAAATGAGTATTTCATTTTGATTATCATAAGAATTTTATGTAGTGTTATTTTTGAGTCAAATACATTAAATTGATTGAAGAGTCAATTTGCAATAGAAAAAAAGTAAAAAGAAAACAAAATTTCATTCGGAAAAAGTTTAGAAAAATATTGTAATAAAGAAAAGCTCTCTCGGTGCAATACTATTTATAGCTAAATTGATTAATTCATAAATTTAAATACTTCATAAATTATCCTTAAGAATGATTTCATTCTATTTTTATTTTAAACATTTTTTTTTACTTTGTTTTTTTCTTGTATATTAATTATTTGTTTAACTTTGATTATTTATGTTAAACAGAAAATTGAAATGTTTGTTTTCTCTGTAAAATCATAGAACTTTAAAGTGACATATGAGTGCATAGCTTTAGTTATTTTGAACTTAAATTTATGAGTAATAATCAACAAATCGAATGAAATAGATTCTAGTTTGAAAATTTGAGTTAAAATTTTGTGTTTTATTATAATTGGTTATAAGAAGTAATCATAATGTAAATATAAAATTTCCGATAAATTTTGGCATAGTTTTACGAAGATTTGAGATCAGGGTTGCCAACTGTACCCCACAGAAAGCAGTACGCCAGGGCCTGGGATACACATTTCGTACCCCATTTGGATATTTCCTTTTACACTGTAAATGAATCATTTTCGAGCAGAGTTAATCAATTTTTTTTCTTTTAGCTAGTGTCATTTTTTATAGGGATATGAAGCTTAAATCATATTGACTGGATAGTAACTAGTGATTGTAGGCAACCGTTGCATCCGTTCAAACTTGTGTTTTCTGTTTTTTTTTTCTTACTTCTCAATTTCACGGCAAAGTCAAATCGAATGCTTGATGGAGTTTTCAAGGAAGAAAACTAGATTTTAGTCTACAAAAATCTATTTAGCAAACCACATCTCGAAAACCACATGTTAGTCGAAAAAGTTGGAAAGTATTTTCAAAATTTTAGCTTGATCAGTATACTTGAAAGTTAACTGGTTAAACATATCTTGATCAAGAAAAGCTGTGCTCACATGGAAAACTTCAAAACCCTCAACAAAATAAAATCTCGATTAATAAATGTGAAAATTATGCTTCTATTGAAAAAACTAAAATCATCTTGAAGAATATTTCGATCAACAATGTTGGAAACGTGCTCAAATTGGTGCTATGGATGCTTACTGCAGTAATATTATGGAAGGCGCCTCGAAGTATAATAATTAGATACTATCCATTGCGGAAAAATTTCCTTTGAAATTCAGCAAGATTCAATGGGATAAAAAATCTAGTTTTCTCCCTTGAGTTTTGAACTTTTTCTCTTGTTTTCGAACAGTCCTGTTTATTCGGCTTGATTTATCTGCGAAAGGCTAGAAAATCGTTTTTGACTGTAATTTTGACTTAATGAACAACGACGACCTGATCCACTCATACGTCGTGATCGTAGAAGAAAGCAAAGCACCAACTGAGCACAAATTCGAAAATACAACAACCTCATTGAAACATGTCTCGCATAAGGAAAGTTAAATATAGCCTCTCCTTTGCTAAAAAGACCATTGACTCCAGTTGTTTTTTCGCATCATACCCTTGGATTTTGGAAAAATGATGTGCCCCATCAGTGTACCTCATTTGAAAAAAATTGTACCCCGCAAGTACCTCATTCGACATCTTCGGAGTTGGCAACCCTGATTTTGATAGATTTTTTAAATCAGAAGATCTTTGTAGAATCATTCAGGAATGGAAAAATAAAATAAAAATCATTATTTTATAAATCGTTTCGTTACTTATTCAAATGTAACGTTTTGTAGTACACATATATTTCTTATAAAATGTATAATTTATTTGTCTCCTAAAAAAGAAGAACTTTTATATATATCATTAACCGAGCACTTATGAGTTTGATGAAACTGTCTAAAGATATTTTTTGTAGAAGAACTGTTTACTGTTTCAGATGAGATCTAGAGATTATTTATTGTTGCTTTCTTTCATTTAAGGAAGCATCAAGACCTTTAAATCCTTAGAATGTAAAAGGAGATTCTACAAAAAGAAGAGGTTTTCTACAGAGCTAGAGTCGAACTTAACAAATATTTTTTTGTATAACAAATTATCTTAAAAGAGAATATGCGCGAACATCAATTGCTGACACAGCTCAATTTTCAGAAAATCTCAAAAACTATCTTTCTGCATTTTTGTCTACGTATTTCTGAACATTAACATAATATATAACGATATCATACCTCAATTTCTATAATTAATCAAAATCCTAAAGACTGTACTCATAGTGACACATACAGTTAATAGAAAGGGAAATTGTTTACAATTTTTCTTTGCTTTTAGTTATGTTCGCTAAAATATATTATGATAGAAAGCTTCAAAAACTTTAAGTACATCTCTTCGAAACGTGTTCAAAATAAAAAGCTTTTTTTTCTCAATATTTAAAATAGCCACCTTAAGGCACATTTTTTTATGTTTATCTTACAAAGCATTTTTTTGACAAACATGAACTTTTTGTAAGTACAGGTAGTTCCCTTAACAATAAACTTACATTTAATTGAAAACAATACAAGAACTTATAAATATATACGTCAGACAATATCTTTAAATATGCAAACCATATTAATTAATTTTTCACAATAAGATTATGTTTAGTAATGTACATTATCAGTCATGTTAATGATGATTGCCCTAGACAAAAATAGTATGTGACACATCGAGGTATCATCCATATCATAAAAAAATATTAATATCAATAAAGTTCTCAGACTAACTTGAGTTCAACAGGTTAAGATTTATGACATAGCAGTACAATAAAAAGAAAAAAAAAGAAACGAAGCAAAATGTCCTATAATTTACGTCAACTATATACAGCGAATGAAAATCTTCAAAACACAAAAAAAAAAGAAGAATTCTCATATATATGCTTCAACTATGTTTTCAAGTTGACATATTTGTAATAAATTTAATCATCTTGCAATTAATCATTTAATTCTTATATCTTTTCCTTTCAATACCTTGTTAATAGCTAATCAATTATGAACTACATATAAGTATTTATATTTGTTTAGCTCTTGTTTTTTAAATACGCAAAAAAGAATGATAAGAGTGTTTGAACGGCATGAACTAAAGAGTACAAGCAAAATAAGCTGATGTGCGTAAGAGCAAAGACAAACATGAGATTTAACAAAGAAATGTAATAGTTTTAAGGAAGAAGGCTGAGATAATATGTACTAGTCAATGACGACAAATAAGAAGAGGAGAAAATGCATCTATACAATGTTTTATAACAATAAATAAAAAGAAGATAACGAAGAGAAAAAAAAAAAGAGAGTTTCCTTTTGTACAGACAATGATTTTTTTTTCGATGTTAATTAGAAAAAAACTGAAAATACACAAATGGAATGAAAGAAAGGCACACACACATACACAAAGAAACACAACAAGAAATATGTTCAAGATACACACATGTATATATAAAGGAACGTGTTCGTATATGGGTACTACTACTGTTCAAATGGACAAAGTGTGCGCATTTGGGAGACAAAGAAATCCATACGACGACAAAAGAAATAAAAATAAAAATAAAAACGCAAAAGAAAGAATAATCATATGAAATCATTTTGTCTTTACAGAGCTTCGACATAAGTAGCCGGATAAAGGCCTATTCGATTTCCAGCACGTCCTTTACACCAACCTTGATCATCTTCATCTTCTAATTTTGTAAATATATCACCTAGAGAAAGAAAAAAAAGGAATATATACATAACAATTAGAATATATATATATAAATTAACCTTGTTTAAATGATAGTTCATCTTCTTCTTGTGCTTCATAATCATAAAGAGCTCTTACAGGTACACCGGCACTACTATCAAGTGATGAACCACCTGCTGATGTTGGTGATTGATGTGAAGGTTGATGAGATGATGATAATGAATCACCATTATTCATATCATCATCTTCATAAAATGGATTACCTGCTGGTGGAAATGATGATTGATATGATGAAGTATTATTTGTTTGATATGCTGGTAACGATGAATGACCACCATTACTTGTTCCTGTTCCATAACTAAAAATCATAAATATTTCAAATTATAAATGTATATTCTATTTAAGAAAATTAATTTAAGAAGCATAGAACAATTACATGCATATCATCACAACAATTACCATATAGGAATAAATTG
The DNA here is from genome assembly GCA_905329745.1 of Rotaria sp. Silwood2. Classification (NCBI taxonomy): domain Eukaryota; kingdom Metazoa; phylum Rotifera; class Eurotatoria; order Philodinida; family Philodinidae; genus Rotaria; species Rotaria sp. Silwood2. The sequence goes on along the minus strand of CAJNSZ010000003.1, from coordinate 122,531 downwards.
GTTTTTTCAGATATATTGCAGTGCAAAAAAAAAAGTGTAAAAGCTTAGCTTAGAATTGATTGGATGAACATATTCCCATTGCTGTTTAATAAAACATGAATTGCATTTGTTAGTGATAAATGAGATTAAGAGAGAAAAAAAAATAAGTGGAAATATATCTTTTTTTGTCAAGAAATACAAAGCAAGTAAATATAGCTAGCATAGCTTTAGCTTTTTTTTTTCGTTTATTCTCTCTACCGATTATTTCTTTGTAATATTTGTCGACTTTTTTTTGTTTTATGATAATCATTCTTATCGAAAAGAGTTTTTTGTTTTTTTTACTTCGTACGATTGATATTTAACACAGGATAAACAATTAAATCTATACAATATACAACTGATAATTTAATATTTACTAGACAATAAACGAAATAAGCAAAATGAAAATAATGCTGACGAACAAGACAAATTGAATATAAATTAATAATTATGATAATGAAAACCTACTCATTTGTCCAAGAATTAGCTATCCAACCGGGTGATACATCAGCTGGAGCTGAAGTCTGTTGATGATAACTACCCATATAGGGTGAAGCCGATGCTGAATCAGTCTCTTCATTGAATGCAGCATTACTGATAGATATGAAGAAAATATATGATTTTAAAAATTTCGATAAAACAAAACCATAAAGTGATATTGAACGTCGATTTTTTTTTTCTCTTATAGAATTATACAACAACAAAAAATTTTCTTACTTTGTTGATAATCGACTATCGGCAGGTGCAGCACCTGATGATGTATTAGCATTTGATCGAATAGCCGTAACAACTACTGGATTTTCTTTTTCAATTTCACCTTTAGCACGACGCGAGAGTGTACGATGGGCTTCCGTATATTCCTAAAACAATCCAATGTATACATAGATGTCAATGATTATAAATTTAAAACAAAAAAAAAAAAGGAAAATTCTATGTATATAAATTTTAACGTCAATATTAGTTAGCAAAAAAAACCGAAAGAGAAAATAAACTATATAAAGCAAAATAAGATAAATAAAGAATAAATATATTATATAAATCTATCGATACCCAAAGTAGAAAACGAAAAAAACATATATATATTGTCAGTAAATGTGCAGCAAAAAAAAACATAATACGCAAAGAAACCAATATAAGTTTTTTTATCTATTAGTGGAAGCCTAATTGTAAATATGTGATAATCTACTTCACGCTTGACGAGATCTCGACGAACGCGTGTAACAACAGCAGCTGTTCGTCGCATCGATCGACGAATAGTTGCATAAGAATCGACAACCAATACTCGTGTATCATATGCAACAGCAGTACTTGTTTGACTAACAAAATGTGCTAATTGTCGGCGATTATATGTATCATAACCCATCAATAAATCATTAGCACAATAAGAAAAACGATTTTGTTGTTGATGATGAACTAGATTTGTTGATTCCTAAGGAGGAGTAGCAGTAACGGGTGATCATCGAAAAGTAGAAGCAAGATTAACAAGGTTCTTTTCTTTTTTTTTTTTTAATCAGAGAATAGAAATGAATGAAGTTAAGATAGAAGCATTATTGATATCGAGGAAAGACAAAAAAAAGAAAAGAATAAATAAACTTAAAATACCTCAAATGTAGGCCAATTCATTTTCATACCGGCACCATATGTATCCGACCACCATGATAAATCTTTATCAGCATCGCAACCTTTAATTGTCTGATTAAATTGTTGAAAATTTGATGATCTAAAGAAACAAAAATTTCGAAAATTATAAATTTAATAATATTCAAAAAGCAAATTAATTTTCTATAGAAAAAAAAAAAAAAAAAAAAAACATCGAATCATTAGAGCAAAATAAAATCTCTTGAGAAATATTTCAACTTACTGTAATCGATTGCTTAGATCAAGACATTTTTCAGTTGTACCTAAAAATTCTCGAAATTTAACAAGACGATCTCGTTCAAAAACTTGACACCGGGAAAAAACCTTGAAGAAATTAAATATTAATGAATAATAATTTCTTTTTTTTTTTTTATTAATCATATTCAATAACATACATCGTTCATATCATCCATATATTTTGGATTAGCTCGATTAAGTTCTTGAAGAGCTTCATTATATTTACTTTTAGCTGTTTCTTTTTCCTTACGACTTCTTTCAAGTTTTTCTGTAACTTTAGCACGCTAAATGAATAATTTTCATTAATTGAAATCAAATACAACAAGAAAATATATAAATAAAATTTGATTTACTTGATCTAATGGTACAGTTCCATCAAGTTTTGAATTATTTTCTTGTGTTTCAGCCATTTTAAGATTTTTCGTTGCTGTATGATAATCACGTTTATATTTATCAACTTTAACATATAATTTAGCCCATGGTTTTTGTGCCTAAAAACATTAATAAAATATTTTATTTACTTTTTTTGTTTTTAAGTAGGAAAAAAAACAAACTCGTTTAAATTCTTCATCAAAATCTTTTGTTGGCTTAACATGCATCATTGATTTAACATATTTTGTTTTTTGCCATGATTTTATTGCTGGTATTACATCATTTTGTAATTCATCATGTACTGTTTGATGAACTTCAGCTGATGCATCAGCTTCACCCATTATTGCTTTCCAAGCTGTTGTCATTGAACCGAATTCTGATGCTTAAAATCAGAAAGAAAAAAAAAATTAATTCCTTAAGTAGAATAAAACAATTCTTTTGCTTCATACATTTTGCAACATAATCTGACCATTTTTTTGACCAACTTTTAAGCATTTTTGAAAATGTTTTTTCAAGTTCAGCTCTTTCACTAATCATACCAACAAGATCAGCTGTTAATTTATTACCATCATCGCATCGTTTTACTACGCGATTATATTTACCAATCTATTAAAAATAAAAGATTAGAAAAAAATAAATCTTGTTTTTATTTAATGTTAAATACATACTTCCCAAAATGAATCAGTTTGTGGTAAATAAAGATCATTTTCAGCATTAGTTTTATCAATGTTTCCTGTATCCATGATGGATTTATGGATGGATAAAAGAATAAAATAAAGAAAAGAAACAATCTGAAATACATGTAAGTTTATCACTAATTTACAGACATAAGAAAAAAAAAAGCCAATGATCTACATTAGTATGATTAAAGATATCACATATCCATACGTTGGTTTCTTGAATAAACATTGAAAGATAAAAAAAAAAAAAGCAACGATGAAATAAAATAAAATAAAGTTAAATCATCATTTAATCCGTTAGTAAATGTTGATACATGGAACGTCACCATCACGTTCACAACAACACATAAACACTTTTATCATTGTGACGTATAATCGAAGACAAGAAAAGAAAGAAGAATAGCTGTGAGACATACACAGCATCATCGCGCTAGCACTACATATGCCGTTCATTCAATTACGAAGAACGAACGGACGTAGTGACGATCTCTTTGCTCTTATTTTTGACGAAGAACGAGAGAAAATAATAATGCGTGAGAACTTTTGTTATGCTCGCAAAACAGATATAAGAGAAAGGAAAAAAAAAGAAGCAAAGAAGAAAGGTTCTTTTTTTTCTGAAGTCATGTTATTTTATTAACACTACTTGTCGACTCGATTCGACTTAAATGAACCGTATTACTTATTTTTGTATATCTTTCTCTTATGCCTCATATTTTCGATCAAGCTTCTCTTATCTAAATTCTTCTCTTTTTTTTTTCCAGTTCTTCTTTTTTTCCGGTTCTATATTTTCGGTAAAAAAGAAAGAAGAAAAAAAGAAGAAGAGCAAGATAAGGACTTACAATTTATTTGCTGCTCTTCGGTTGGATAAAGTAGATCATACACAGAAAGATGACAACAACAGCCATGCTTGCAACTAAGTCCTTGACAGTTAGAATAGAGATGAATGAACGTATAATACAGAAACAAAAAAATAGAAAACGAATAAAAATGAACGTCAAATAAGACAGAAAAATGAATGCATATTACATGGTCTACTGATAGTAGACATCGATTGTATCGGATTCACTTGTTAACTCGATCAATCAATAAAATATAACATTAGAGATACGTGGTTGTAATCTTCTCGTCTACTCTCACATTTTCTTTTTGTCATATTTCACTTCTCTTCCGTTTGTGACATTGCATAAAATACATTTAATATGTTTTTTTATTTTCCTAAACGAGAAATTGCCTATACTATATTTATATTCTATTTCCGTCTCATGTGAAGGAGCATAGAAAAAAAAAAAAAAAAAAAGAAAAAACAAGGAAAATTTCATAATTGATCATGGCAAGAGCAAAAAAATAATCTTCATCAGCAAATCGAGGAAAAATAGTACCTATACATGATTATTATTGTTTTTTGTTCGTTTTCTTCTGTTCGATCGATTCAGGTCAATCAATGTATTATCAATAACTACTACTTCGCCGCCGACGCCGCCGCCGCCGCCGCCATCTCAATAACAACGTAATGTTAGAACTCAATATGCGTGCATACACGAAAAGAAAGAATGAATTGAAGTATGCGCAAACGAATGAGTGCTTGGAGTTCATCTCTATTGCTAGTATAAGAGAAAAAAGAGAGACAAAAGAGAATGAACAGTCTCTCTTGTTTGGTATGTAAGGTACACTATGACTATATGCATATATTGTTAAACGTTTACGAAAAAAAGCAAGTGATCTTGAACTCGTATATGCGTATAACGAAATGAATGTTGGCTTTCCTTCTCTCTCGCTCTTTGTATGTATGTGTCTTATGTTGATGAAAGAGTTACTACTCAATCTTTTACACATGCTCGAACAAATGAAAACTTCATATGTTAAATACACAAGGGATTTCAAAGAGAGTAGCATGCAATTCATTAACCCATTCTACCATATCTTTTTTGTGTTGTATTTATTTATTCAAGTAAAAAAGAAAAAAACTACATATATATAGATATATATCCAGAAAACATTTTTCTAATCTAATAGATACTGAAAATTAACTATCTTCTTGGAGAAATAAATACAAAAAAAAACAAGAATTACTTTGAACGCGATCATACCATTGAGAAAAAGACGGAAAGTATTAAATAGGCAAGAAAATTTATGTGACTAAGCAATAAGAAGATGAACAGAAAGAGAGAGAGAGAGAGAGAAAGGAAATACGAAGGTGATCGATAAGTATTGATTGGTAAAATGATTTATTTTAGAATCTAATTAATTAATTACATAAATATTTTAAAATCAAAAAGTTTTATTTTTAACATTTATTATTATTTCATAAAATAAATCAAGAGATGTCGCTATTACTTAAATCATTGTTTTCCATATGGTTATCAACCCTAACAAATCGGAATGTTCACTTTCTATTCACATTCACTAATATTACTAACAGTGTTTCTAATGGCAAGTGTACACTGCAGAAGCAAAATGTACAAACATCCGCAGCTATAAAAATACACGCTGCTGTACACTTCACTTAAAAAAGCAGCGTGTACACTTTTCTGGAAAATTTTATAATATATCTCAGTTTTTACTACAACTTTTTCTTTTTTTTGCTCTTTCACTTCACTTCGGTAATGGAAATGGTTGTGTACATTTTGTGGACACTTTACTTATTCAAAACAGCGTGTACTGTACATTTTGTTTTAGAATTCCATTAGAAACACTGATTACTAAATCTGATCTTATAATTTGTGTTGAAAAAAATAATTGCCAAGAATGGCATCATTAGTAAGTCGTGGTTTAGCACAATTGAAAAGCAAGGAAATGCGTGATTATTTAATGAGGTAAAAATTATAAACATCTGCAAATAGAGAAAAGAATCTTGTAATATGAATTTTTTAAATTTTTAGCACGGTAAGAAAAAAAAAAACATTTAAAAAAATAGAAAATGAATTAATTTGTCTTTTTTCTTGTCGATACGATTAGCATTTCTGGGGACCAGGTAAAACTATTTGAAATAATTATAAACAATTGAAAATAGATTTATTTTTAATTTCTAGTTGCTAATTGGGGTTTACCATTGGCAGCTATTGCTGATTTAAAGAAAGATCCAGAAATTATTAGTCCAAAAATGACCGTTGGTAAATAAATTATTAAATCATCGTTGTAAATATAATCGTTTTATTTTTTTTTAGCATTATGCTTTTATTCAATGTTATTTATGCGTTTTGCTCTTCAAGTGAAACCAAAAAATCGACTTTTGTTTGCTTGTCATTTTGCTAATGAATGTGCTCAATTAGTACAATTAGCAAGATTTATTAACTACACGTATAGATTTGTATTTCTCTGAGAAATTTTTCATTTATTTTTTTGTTTTAATTTTTAAAGATATGGTACACAACAACCAATGAAACAATATGAAATTCCATCGACTGTCATCACCAGCAACGAATAAAACCAACAATTGAACTTGTTCATTCAACATCAATGAATAGAAACTATTTGAGTACTCTCAGAATAGTGATTATTTCACCTATGTTTTCTTTTAATATTATTTGCATTTGACGTTCAAGTACTTTTTTTTTATTCTATTATTATAATCGTACAATGTTATACATCTAATCCTAAAACATATATTTGATTGCTTTCATATACCGCAGGGACAAATGAAAGAAGTTGTTGATGAACTTGAAATATATACGAACAAGAAGAACTGTTCATAATTTATTTGAACTAAAATTTTGATAAAATGAATACTTCAAAAAAAAAAACATTTCTCTCATGCAAAAGATATTTTCTGTTGCCTTCGTAATAACTGTTTGGTATAACCATGGCAATGTTCAATCAAAAAAACGAAACTTATGACAGTGAGATATGTATCAAGTTTATTTTTGAAGTTCATTAGTTATCATAACTGTAAAAAAATGATGTTAAGAATATAATTTAATCTGTTTCATTATTGAAATAATAACTATAGTTTTAATGTTGAGTTTTATATTGTGATAACTTTTCATATTTATTCTCATCATAATAAACATAAGCAGTAGTAAATATCAATTTCTTTCATATTATTATTATTATTTGACAAAAATGAAAAGACTTCAGCTTCCTGTAAACTATAATTTGAATTTGTATCTTTATGATGATTTATTTTAATTTAAATAAGATTTATTAAATTTAATCAATTATGATTTATTATATTTAAAGTTTTAATTGCATACTTTTTTTTTTCTATAATGAAATTTTCAAGTGTTTGATATATTTTCAATCCAAACGAATTGATAAATTTTTGTTGTTTTTTTTTTTCTTAATTAACACCTTGAAGGTCACATTTGATTAGATTTTATAACGTTATTACTTGACAATCTACAAAGAAAAATGTTTTATTGACATCTGTAACAAATGTTTTAGTTTATGATATGACTAAGTATCAAGTTTATCGGCTTTTATTCTATGTCGCAATCGAGTACTGATATAGCTTGAATTTTGATTAATTTTAATTCTTTTGCCATGAATGCCAACTGGCATGAACATTGGCAGCAACACTATTGCAACAACTCGAGCCATATGATTCACAATCGATTCAATCTCAGTTGTAGAGAGCTTTACAAACTATGAATTTCTGGAGAAATATTATTTTGTCTTATTATCTTGTCTTCGAAAAGCATGACCTACAAAATTGATAAGGTCAGAAAAATAAAATTGTCCTTCAAAGTCTCTTCTACTTGCACGCAAAATACATCTCTGGAGACATGTTGTGTGATAGGTATTGACGACAATATGTCATAGCCAATTAAACTTATTACAGAAATTTCTCACTAGCTTGGTAGATAAGAGATGTTGAACTATTGAATGAACCCTGTAGCGATCATCGGGAGGTAAAAAAGGAAATGATGCATTTCATGTATATTTGTTTTTGTAACCCTTATTACATTAGAAGTCGAGCAACATATTTATCATCGAGTTAATGTCTTCCTTCACTATACTATTACTTCGAGCATACAATATTTCTATTTCAATAACAAAAGAAAGTTTTCATTACTCATACAATTACAAACAATTGGATTCATAAATGGTTGATGAATGTAACACGTATATCAGTATGATTAGCAAAGCTAAAAATTTCTTTATTTATTAATTGCTTAGATTACTTAAGTCCTTAAAAAGTGTTGAGTTTCTTAATTTGTATTATCCATTTTATTAAATAACTTCCATAAATTAATTTTCGAGCTATTACTAACAGAAAAAATGAAGTTTCAGATAACCTACGATGAAGTGTCTTAGACTCGAATTCTATAGGAGAACCCATATAATCCGATAACTTCTGACACCTTCTAAAAGGATTCTGATGGATATTGTTAGATTTTTTATATTGAATTCCGATATGAAGTTGTCGGATATCGGATCTGATGATTTCCGACAGTTGGATCCAATGTCTGGGAAATGTCGGATATGCTTTGGATCTCATAGGATTCAATGGACTCATATGCTGAACATACAGGAAGACATTAGATGTTGTTCGTTCCTCCTTCTTTCCTATTACCGACTCCTATTTCCTCCCTTATCTACAATTAACTTCAAATTAACAACTCAAATGTATCCTATTTTACTGATTAGTACATTCAATTATTGAATGATAAGTGTAAATGATAAAAATAGATAAGTACGTCTTTCTAAAATTGCAGTTATATTGATATTTTAAACGATTAATCAGAATACATAGTACAAAATAAATAAAATATATATTCTGATTTACCTACATATGCACCTCGCCAATTATGAATCTAAATAAAGAAGAAAAAACAAAATAATGCCTCATTTAACTTACTATTATGTTCAAATTTTGCTCAATAAATTTTAATTTAATTTAATTTTCTATTCATTCTTAACTGAAAATGTCAAATTCTTAAATAGAAAAAAAAAACAATTTAAACTTTTCACAAAATCTGATTTTTTGAATGACACATGCCAATAGAAAATATGAAAAATGACAACATTTGGAATTCATCATTAAAATCAAACCTTCCATAATAAATCTAAATAAAGTTTAAAGAAAAAAAACCTAATTTATCTGCACTAATTGTTAGCTTGATATGTTCAATAATAAAATCGTACAAAAATTACTAAACACAAAAATATTTATTTTGCTTTAATCTTATATTCAAGAGTTGAAAAATAAAAATAATTAAAAAAACATCAATAACATATTAGCATATCACTGAAAGGACATGAAATAAAATATATAAAATGAATAATACTATTTTAGTTGGATTTACGAATATCTTTTAACCCGAATGATAATTCTATAAAACAACAACATGAAATAAATAAAAATTGAACATGATGAAAACAATTTATCTTTAAGACTCGATTGATATTATGGAAAATGGTCGTATCTTTTTGCATTTAATAACACCCATCTAATTCAACTAGTCTAACATATCATTGATACTGTCACATCATTCTAATCACGTGCTAATCCACTTAAATGAAACTCAGTCTTTTTCATTTTTTCAGATTAGATATGTTTCGTTTGTCTGAGAACATTCAGATCAAACAATCAAACGAAAATCGTACAAAAGGTCTTCACTTCTTGAGGGAAGATTTTCTAGTGATCCATCACTTTTAAGTCGGGGCTATGTGCATGATGTAGGCCAGAATGAATTATGAATACCCTGAAAAGAGTTCAGACCCATAGCTCATGCTGTCAAGATACTGCATTTTTACAGTTTTTTTAGCATAATGCTATGGGTCTCCTCAGAAACATCAGAAAAAAAAACTGATTTTGAAATTTCGACTTGATATTTTATATAGTGACAGACCTCAATGAGAATAGTTTATTGTTAAAGTTTCAGATCTTCTGATTGCTCCTATTCTGAAATATGAATCTTGGAATTTAGTAGTGTGCATGAACGATGTGCAAGTATGCATTTACGATAACTGTATTCTGGGATAGGAACAACCAAGAGATCTGCAATTTTGACAATAAATTATCCTCATTGAGGTATGCCACTATACAAAGTTTCAAGTCAAAATTTCAAAATCAGTTTTTTTCTGATGTTTCTAAAGGGGACCACGACATTATACTTATAAATGCAGTATTTCGACAGCAATAAGCTATGGACTCGAACTCTTTTCAAGATATTCATAACTCATTATGGCCTACATATTGCACATAGTCCTGACTTAAAAGCAATGAATCATTTGGAGACCTTCCCTCGTTAGAAATCTTACGCTAAGCCGTATTATAAAAATCTTGAGAGATCCTTCTGTCTTGTAAGATATCACTATATGATTATGGCAAGTCTTATGTGACCGTAAGACCTGTTAAAGAACCTTATAGTACGATTTAGTGCAAAATTCCTGAGACTACGATGTTTTTTTTTGTATGATTTTATCTAATCTTATAAAGTCTCACGTTTGATTTATCGACTTGGAGAAAGAGACTTCACTATGTTATAAAAAGTATCGAAAATGTATTTATAATGTTGTCTGATACCTATAATAAGCAAAACGAGATAGGTTAATACCATTGGATTTCGTGAAATCTGTCAAGTTCCTACTGTCGAAGTCTGACTAAATCCAATAGTCGAAAGTCGTCAGAAATTAAAGATAGTGATAATTTCCGATAGTTGATTTCTACTGGATGCCGACTATCGAATAGTTTGAGAATTCGATAGTATCCAACCGAATGAGTTCAGCCTGGGTATATAACAGTTTCCAATGATGAGTCATTGCTTTAGCATGCAAAAACTTCTTCATTTTATGATAACAAAGATCAAAAGCATGGTCTTATGATATTCAGTTCATTATAGTCTAGAATAATAACTCACGAATGGAATGATGTTCACCTATCTTAACAAATTCATTCATAACAAACGAAGTAATATTGAAATAAAGGAACGTGGATAAAAAAGGGTGTGGATGTAGGTGTGCGTGAATGAGTGAGTTCTCTTCACCTACTTCACCCATCAACATCCATATTCTTCAAGATTCACACTCTCGACAACATAAGGATAAAAAAAAGGAAAAGCATGCGGACTATAAAAAACGAGTGAAATTCGACACATTATATAAAATTATGTTATAGTGGATTTCCTTTCTTTCTTTTTCTACCAACACTATAGATAACAACAGACAAAAGAAGAATGAAAATACCTAAATGAAAAGATACTCAGCAGAACTCCAATGGCAACAACAATCAAAGATAAATACATGCATCTATACAAAAAGTCTAGCATACTATATAGATCCAAGTCAGTTTATTTTATTTTTTCCATTGATAACACACAACACACATCATGAACAAAAAGAAAAAGTTGACAACAACAACTGGTGCTGCTACTGCAACAAACGAATATATGGGTACAAAACCACAATGATCTTCTACCGCTCGTATGCTTCAAAACTTCGTTTTGGTGTGACTCTATACCAATATCAATGGTGAGCTGAACAACAATGATTGTAACAATACCATGAGAAAGCTAAAATAAGTGGTCGACAAAATGCATTCATACCCTGATATAAATGAATACATCGATTTTATTACCGATACTTAAAAAGAAAAAATATTTGTGGTTTTTTCTCGTGTTTTCGAACAAACAATTGTTTCCGTTGTCCTTGACATTCCGTAAGATGATACTATCTACATTCTGAGTAAGAATCAAGCTCAGTATGAAGATTGGGCCGAAAAAATCGTCAAAAATAATAGAAGTCTTTGCCAATATTGCTCTTATCTGTAAAACCCTTCAACCAACGGCACAAGAATGTGATCAAAACATGATTTCGATTAGTTTTATCATCACTAGTAGTGGAAGTAGCAAATGAAACTTCGATCAATTAGATTCATCGTTTATGTAAACTTAGATAATGAAGGGAATTTTTATTAACCGTCGTTTTCGAACAAAGACATATCGATAAATTTACTACGTATTTTGCGTCAATTATTTGTTGTAAATCTGAGGGAACTGCAAAATGTTCAAAACTCAGTGAACAGAAGCACAAAGTTCATATAATTCTTTGCGAGTTTTCTAATGAAAACTCAAAAAAAAAATTACTCATTCAAACATCAAGATAAAATTTCATGATCAAGTCAATACTATCCATTTTCTGATATTGAATGGCGCGTTTAGCCATCGTATACAAAAACCACTCAAAAAACTAATTTTTGGGAGTTTAGTTTTCTTTTAACCTTTAAGATGATTGAAACGAAGAAAGAGCAACAAAAGCTAGCTGTCACTCTCTTTGCTTTCATCCAAATCAGCTGTGAAAAGTAGCTCATAATAGATAATGAATCAAAAAGTGAATCAAGCAATCAATCGATAGTATTCATTAGAAAGCATGCTAATATCTACTAATCTCGGCTCGATGATTCCCGGCTCTGGATGTTATCGATTTTCATTGGAATCGACCAGAAAGATGCGGGAAAAAACTATCGTATCCGACAGAAAAACACAAGAAATCAATGAAACATGAAATTAGTGTTGTGAACGAAAATATCTTCGGCTTTTTCTCGATGATTTACAGTTGTTTTCTGCCGCAGAGAACAGGAGGTTGGCCAGAAGTCACAAAAAAAATTCGGGAATTTTACAGTCCGAAATACTGCTTCCCAGTTCGATCGATTCCCGATGTTTTCTTGTTGGAACTGGCTCGTACCTCATGATCTCAGATAGTTCTCTTAGTTAGAAACTTCTTCATGGCTTAGCTCATCGGATCAGATGAAAGGTGAATTTTTTCGATTTATAGCGACAGAAAAAAACGCTAATTCGAATAAAATGTAAATATCTTTTGGACAAAAATGTTTCGGGATGAGTCGTATAAACGATTATTTATTTTTTATGAAGTATCGTTTTCTTCGATCATCGACATTCAAAGTTGCGCAGTACATTTTGCAATTAAGTGAAACTCCAATATAATCTAGTTATTTTGTTGTAAACTTGATCATAGTGAAAGTCGAACAAAATATTGATTGTCGATTAAATGTCTTCATTGATTATACTATTACGTCGTGACTAAAGATTGCTATAAAAAAAAACTGTATCTAAAGTAACTTATGTGTTGTTATGATTATATTTTTCATCTTTTCTTCTTTTCTTTGATCATATCAGTCAAAAGACTCTCAAAACTATCATCATAGAACAGAAAATTATGACTTTTCAAATTGTTCTGCTTTCTCGTTTCTTCAAATATTTAGTGGTTTGATCAAACTACTTCGCATAATATGTAATGCATCTCTTCGTTCTATTCATACCACAACCTCATGGACAATACTATATTTGTATGGTTATTTTTCTCGTAGCTCTTCTTAAGGAGTTAAAAATGTTGTCTAATTTAGAAATGCTTTATGTATATTTTTTCAAGGAATTTGATAACCTTTCTTTGCATAAGCGTGAATTATCCCATTTTATTTTAACAAAAAAAAAATGAAAAATACAAACAAAGACAATATTTCTATTTCAATAACAAAAAATCTTTCATCACTCATACAAGCACAAACAATAGGATTCATGAAGAATCAATGAATATAACAAATACACCAGTATGACTAGCGGGGCCAAAAATTTCTTTATTTATTAATTGCTCAGATTACTTAAATGTTTAAAAAAGTGTTGAGTTTCATAACTTATATTATCCATTTTATTAAATAACTTTCATGCATTCATTTTCAAACTTTTTCCAACTAAAGAAATGCAATGTGGAACTAGATAACAGTTTCCAAGGTTAAATCGTTATTTTAACTTGCAACGTAAATATTTCTTTAATTATAAAAAATAGACAAGTAAAAGACAGTTCGACGATACTTAATTTATTCTGATCTTCAACAACATTTGTATAACATAATTGCGTTCATTTATCTTAATAATTCATTCACAACAAACAAAATAATATTGAAAAAATGACGATGGGTAGAAAACAAATTAGAATTATTGCCGCTGGAAATCGTAACGATAGCAATTGGGATATCAAAATACTTGTCGTTATAATTACATGGCTCTCCTCATTGTTGAAATTAAAATAAAAGCCGAATACTGTTGCATAATTCAATATTGACATTGCGAATTTAGTTAAAAAACTTTGTTGGAGAGCGCGTTGCATAATAAAATTTCTTTCGATAGTTTGTGTAATAATAATGGTATGAGAGGCAAATGTAATATTCAAATGGAGCAAATTTTAACTTTTTAAACATTCGTATAGTTGCGAACTGCTTGCAATAGAAAAACACAGAAGAAATTGTGTTAATATTTTACTGTATTTGCGAATTGTTCATTTTGTAATGATAATCATTTACTTATCATTATTATGATCGTTCTTTTCTATGCGCTGGCTGTTGTATTTAACGATCAGACAATTTTGTCTATGCAGAGGCAATATATTTAACTTTCGTTCTTGTCTTTGTAGGCAATTTTTTTTTTATCTTTATGTCTTGTTTTTTTGTAATCAATCAACCGTATCAATCGTGCATTTGTGATGAGAGTGAAGATAATAATCAATCATATGAAAGTAAAAAAGTAAAAAAAAAAAAGTATCTCATATTTATTAAAAATTGGGCTTCATAGAAAAGAAAAATCTGACTTTCTAGGGAAGAAAATGTCGCATTTTAGAAGTAATCAATGAAATGAACTATAATTAAATAAAGTGAATTATTAAGTTCATTTGTTTCATGACATTAAAAACAAAATATCATCATAAGAATTCATTTACATACTTGTTTATAAAGTTGAAATGTCAATTGTTTTACTAAGTTGTAATGTCCTACGGCAAAGATTGAAAATGAAGGAAATATACTTTGCAATTCTATTAGCAATCTTCCTTTCCTATCAATAAAATAATGAACTTGAATTATCAAACCAAGGTTATTTTGTATAGTTTTATTCTATTAGTTATTTAAAACTCTTGACTATATTTTGCATAAAAAATAATCTCATATAAAAGACCAAGCGATAAAATGCATTTCAGCATAAACAAGAAATGAATATATTATAAATCGTAGGTAAGACTTGTAAATGAACGTTGTTACAACAAATTATAGAGATTTTTTGTTTGTAATGAAGACAAATTTAAGCTGGTGAATCAACTTTAATATCTTATTTTCTCTTCAAATATCTTCAATTATACATTATATTCTTTTACTTTATCGTCTAATTTTTAAAAGATTTATACGAAGATTATTAAGCAATCATGTCTTTATTATTCTATTTATTACCAATCTTATTAGTATTCTTATTAATTTTACTATAATTCTTGATTATTTACATATACAAACAATTAGTTCAAATTCTTTTATACATTTTGTATGCTAGAAATTTTCGAGATCTTTTTTTCTATTCTTTTATAAATTCTACTTATGTTAGAGTTACCAAATCGAAAAACATGTACTTATTATTCAGTATCTAATATTAATCATTCTTCCTAGTAATTTAATACTTATCTATTTAATAATAACATTATTTTATTCGCCTACAATTATTGTTGATTGTACATTAGTAATTTATAGAGAATTCTGATATTTCAAAGGATACTTCATGATTAGAAACTATAAATGATTAGTTCATAATAACATACCAATTTGTTCTATTATTGTTTTCTAGTTTTAGCAAATTTAGACTATTGAGGAAAAATATGCTTATATGCGATTATCGATACGACAGTATGACCNTTCATTTATTATTTATTAAAAGGTTATGTGTAAAGCTGATTTAATGTCGTCTCAACTGAATAAGTCCATTTCGAGTTCCTAAAATTTTAACTCGAAAAAAGAAACAAAGTTGTTTGTCTAATATTTCTTTCATCGTCTAAAAATAATATTAAATTTCGACATTATATAAAATTGTGATCAAATGAACAAATGTATAATGAAAAATGAAAGTACTTTTTCGATTTCAATAAGAAAATAGAATAACTTTCTTCTATATGTAAGGTAGCGGAAATGCAAAATTTCAGTAAAATTTTTTTTTCATTCATTTATATATGGTTTGATAGAGCCGGAAAAGCTGATCACGAATATGTATTTTTTATTTTGATTCGATCAATATTTTATAGAGAAAAACGCTAACAAAGTCGAATGACTACAAATGTCACATCTACAGCTATATTGTGCTTCTTTTAAAGAAATTGTTAAATTTGAAGGACATTTATGTTGTTAAATTTTAAAAAAATATTATATTCCAAATCAGCGTGAAAAACTGAGCAAGAAAATGTTATTTCATTAGATTTAAAGCTAAAAAAGGTTTACAAAATCCTGTCCGATATAGATAGCCCAACATGCTGAAAAGTACATAGCTTGCAAACCTATCTAGTTTTTTGTTATAAGAGATAGAACCAACTGTCTTATCTCATTAGAATCGTCAGATGATAGGCTACAACCGTTACCATTTTGTTTTTTAAGATTCTGTTTAATTGCTGAGAAAATTGAGCTTTTTCCTCATTTGATGGCAAAATCTGATAAAAGCATGAAAAATATGCTTGTATTTAGCAGTTTCTATTATTATGGTTTAGCGAAAAGTGAAATAAATAGCATATTCGGAATCAGCATAAAAAACTACACAGAATCATATATGTTTTAAGAAATTTTTTTTCCAACCAAAAAACGTCCCCTGGGGGAGCGGGGGCAAAATTTTAGAAAAACAGGCCTGAGGGGGACCACAGGTGAATTTTTGGTTGGAAAAAAAATTTCTTAAAACATATATGATTTATGTGTAGTTTTTATGCTGATTCCGAATATGCTATTTATTTCACTTTTCGCTATAACATAATAATAGAAACTGCCAAATACAAGCATATTTTCCATGCTTTTATCAAATTTTGCCATCAAATGAGGAAAAGCTCAATTTTCTCAGCAATTAAACAGAATCTTAAAAAACAAAATGGTAAAAGTTATAGCCCATCATCTGACGATTCTAATGAGATAAGACAGTTGGTTCTATCTCTTATAACAAAAAACTAGATAGGTTTTCAAGCTATGTACTTTTCAGCATGTTGGGCTATCTATATCGGACAGGATTTTGTAAACTTTTTTAGCTTTAAATCTAATCAAATAACATTTTCTTGCTCAGTTTTTCACGCTGATTCAGAATATAATATTTTAAAAAAATTTAACAACAAAAATGTCGTTCAAATTTAACAATTTCTTTAAAAGAAGCACAATATAGCTGTAGATGTGACATTTGTAGTCACTCGACTTTGTTAGCGTTTTTCTCTATGAAATATTGATCGAATCGAAATAAAAAAATACATATTCGTGATCAGCTTTTCTGGCTCTATCAAACCATATATAAATGAATGAAAAAAAATTTTTACTGAAATTTTGCATTTCCGCTACCTTAATTATTTTGGGAAGCCAATTTCATTCCCTGCTTCCAACCACCCCTGCTCAAAGTCATTCCGTCTAAACTACAAATTATTCATTATGATTTCAAGCCGCACTAAAAGAAACAGTCATCTAATTCAATTCGCTNAATTATTCACAACATATACAAATCGACTCAGTTTTTAACGCTGATTCCGAATTTGATATTAGTTTTGAACCAAATCGTAGCTTTCTAACAAAACATCCCCTGAAAAAGGTCTCAAAATGCAGAAAAACTGCATCCAAAAAGCAAATTGCCTAGATATGCCTCAGTTGATAAAAAACAAAGTGAATATACCTCTTCACTTTTTGAAGTATACATAACACTCGGATTTAAATTCGAGGTTTTCGCATTTATTTATAATATGTAATTATTGATTCTGATTTCAATTGTTAGAGCCTCGTTCAGAGGGAAGACCATAACAGAAGTTACAAGTTTCTATATTTTGTCTATAAAAAATTATTAAAAAATAGCCATAGGATGCTTTTTTAAGCGACTATTAGTTCTACTAACATTTTTAGCATGAAGATCATACTATTTTATGAGTTAATATTGAAAATAAAATGCCTCTAGAAAAACCACTTTACATGTTACTCACTATGAATAGGTCATATTAATAAAATTAGAAATAATCTGAAACATAAATGTTTCATACAAGTTGCATTAAGTCATAAAGATATTTTAATTCAAAACTCTATGTCAATTATCTTCTCGCTAAAATTCAAAAACTGTTGTGAGATTTAGCAATGTTTCTAAAATATATATTCAATGTATAAACATTTTTCACAGGAATTATTACGGAAGTAATCTACATTTTATAGTTAAATGTGTCACTTTGACAGCTACTAGAATACTTACAAGGAAACATCTTCAAGTGTTAAATCAATTTTCAATCGAGACCATACTTATTTTGATGAGTACTGACGAGTAATAAGAAAGCATAGAATGGTTTGGTTTTCCAGTCATTAGTTCTTTAGATGTGGAAATTTTACTGAGTTTTTCGACAAAAAGCTGTGGTTCCTCTCAATTCACATGAAACATCCATTTTCAAGTTTAGACTTCAAACTTGGCAGGAACGAAGTTCTTAATGAGATTAGTTCATTGGATAAGTCGTAAATTTTCTAGCATCTCCCTATTCTGAGATATTAAATATTCGAAATTCTCTTATATGTAAAAGTAAATTTTGCTGATATATTCACATCTTCACAAAGGAAATACATAGTTACATAGTTAATTCATCTCAATGAGAACTTGTTCGTGCAAAGTTTGAAGTCGATTTTGCATTTAACCTACGGAGACCACATCTTTTATAAAAAAAAAAACTTAGTAAAATCTCGATTTCTCAAAAACAAAGACGTGAAAAACCAAACTATTCGAGAGTTGGTGCTTCTACACGATATACACACCCTCGCCCTCACCCACACTGTGCGCTGTGCATGTGTGTGTATATGTGGGGTGTGGGTGTGCACATCGTGTAGAAGAACCCGAGAGTTTTCTACTACTCACTTGTACTCATCAAATGAACATCGTCTCAGTCAAAATACCATTTGACATTTGGAGAAATTTTCTCGCTAGCCAAAAACAGCACCTCAGGTGATGATATCCAGTTAAAAACTGTCAGATACCTATTACCGTTATAAATTTTTTTTCTATAACTTAATTGCAAATAGTATTCGCTTCTTTTTGTCAATAATACCGATGAGATTTTTAACGATTACTTATACGACATGATTATATAAAGTGTTCAGATATGCAACTTTAAACTGATTTGTCAAATAAATATCCGACGAGCAAATCATGTTAAATCTTAAAAAGATACCTTCATTTTGTTCTTTTATTTTATTAATAAGGATTTGTAATTGTGTTGCATCTAACCATTTAATAAAAAGCTGATTGATTTCTTTTTGATCACTATCTGATAAATTATTTAATTTATGACAATGAATCCGATTTGTCATTCGTTGAATTTTTTCATAAACAGATAAATTTTCACTTTTATTTTCGTTTTCATTTTCACTTTCACTTTCATTTTCACTTTCTGATTGGCTATCGTCCGAATCATCTTCATCACTTTTTTTTGATTCTAATGACCGACAACAATATATTCCACCTTTATTAGTATTCCAATGTGTATGAAAAATATCTAATTTTGATAAAATTGGTTCAATTAATGTTAAAAATTGACTTCGATCCATAATACGTAAAAGTTGACTAATATCAAGTAATTGTTGACTACATTTATAATATTTTAAACGACAATCTTCCATTTGCTTTTTAATATTATTAAGTATTTCATATTTAGTTGCTAATTCTTCATTTTTTAGACGAATATCTCGTCTTTGCAGACGTAATTTTTGAATTAAAAATGGTTCAATTTGACGATGTGTGCTACGACCACCAACACGTACAATTTCACCTGGTTGAAGAGAAAGTTTTTGAATAATTGATGATAAAAATTGATCTAATGCATGATTTGTATAACAAATCATTAGAATTGGTCGTTCACAACCAGTTATTCGTTGACGATTATGATAAAATAACTCAGCTAATCGAACACCAAGATAAGTTTTTCCACATCCCGGTGGACCTAAAATAATTCAATGAAAAATTTCATTTGATTTCAATTAATATGAAATAAAATAAAGACTAATATTATGATTAATCGTGACAAAACAATCAATCTATCCTATGAAATCTTTTTTTCCTAGAAATTTAAATCTAAAAATTACTAATAGAAAATGATTTCGATGTTAATTTTTATTTAATATTTACTGAACTCAATATTCTTATTCTCTTAATGTATAATTCATCATAACAATAGAATTTTTACATGAAAGTCTTCCAAAGAGTAGCTGGATAATATAGTCTCTTTTGAGGCTATCTTTCCCTGTCCTGTTTTGAGCTTTCTGAAGAAAATCTTATCCAAAAACAAAATTGAAACTTTTAGAGCAAGTAAATCTTGACGAGTAGAACAAAAGTTGTCGTTCCGGATGCTGTCTTCTATGAGATATTGGGATCACAACAATGGCTCCAATTTTCGTCCCTGTTTCTCCGAGATTCTATGCTCGATCAAGCTACAAATGTTTTTACAGACAATAGACACTACTTGGAGTGTATGTCGTTTTTGGTTTCTTTTTATTTTTTTTCCTTCGAATAAAAAAACCAAAATATCGAAGAAACCCTAAAAAATGCATGTTTTTTTTTCTGAATAGAACTTGTTTTGTAAGAGGTATCAAAAATGAGGAGAACAATAATTTTTTCAAGACGAATAGAAAAAAATATCCATCCACAACAGTCTATAGTATACATGAAAAAAGTTGCAGCTTGATCGGATGTAATAAACCGAAAAAACGTGGATGTTTCTGCACTTTTTTTCATAAAAAACTTGGTTTGGGAACAACGTGAAACAATGTATAGTTTTGGCTAATTTGATTTGTTCTCGAATTTTTTAATATTGAAAGACAATTTTTGTACTCAGTAGATAGATACTATTTCAGACTATAAAACGACCATAAAAAATCAAAAATTTTAGGTCACGAAAGAGATGGGAGGATATCCTTAAAAATTATGAATTAGTCAAATTGGAAATATTATTAAATAAGAGATTTATTCTAATAATACCTTGAATAAGAGCTACTGATTTAGTCATGGCTAATTGTAATGCTTTGTATTGACTTTCATCAAGGCCAAGTTGTTGAGCATTAGGCCATGTTGATAAATCTTTAACATTACTTAAACTACCATCAAATTCATTACATTCACCACCAGTTTTAATTAATATAGGTCGAAAATCAATAGTAGAATTTTGTTCAAAGTAATTCGGTAAAGGAACATTTGTATCACATTGAAGTAAATATTTTTCAAGTGGTATCTGATCATCTTTTATATTTTGTAATGCTTGTAAAATTGGTCGATAGGCTTCAAAATATGATGTAGTTTCTAATAATGTAAAATGTGTTCCGGGTGGAATTCTCATTAATTTATGATCACATAATTCTTTTTGACACTATAAAAACCAAAAATAAGACTTTTCCTCTCACGAGAAAACATAGTTAACTGTTGAACACTATTTGATTTCATATTATAATTAACAGTAGACCTCTGTGAAGTTCAGGAAAACGTTAAAAGGATTTGAGCCTATGGTTGTGTCCGTCGGATCCAGAAACTTTTCTGAGTTAGACTCGGTTGATCAAACTTTTTTGGACCCAGCCGAACTGTAATTTAATACTCTTAATGAGATTTTCTGATCAAAATTGAATAATCGTCCCGAAGGTATGAGATACTTTTTTTCCTCTTTTTTGTACTCAACGATTAGTGCACCCTATACAAGTCTCAAATGACTGGAACCCATTAGGACGGAGCTTTTCGAATCCGAACCCGATCAAGTCACAGTGCACGACCAACTCGACGGGCTCTAGCCTATGACCTACTGATAAAGGATTATAACCGTTACATTAAGGTTTTTACTAAGAGTAAGGCATTTTCGGAAAACCCGAAACAAAGAGTTTTGATGTGAAACATTGTCTATAGACAGATTAAATTGTCATGAAATAATTCTGAAAGTTTCAACGATGATAAACCTGTCTTTGCGAGATCTTCAATTTCCAAGTAGATATAATCAGTGTGTCCTTGTTTGATAAGTTACTTTTTTCTTGAAATCGAAGATCTCGAGAAAGAGAAATGTTCGTTGTCGTTGGAACTTTCAAGACTATTTTAATGACTACTAAATCTACTTATAGATAATATTTCAGATCAAAACTCTTTATTTTAGGTTTTTTCAGAAATGTCTTGTTCGAAGTAAAAAATCCAGCAAAACGGTCATAACTTTTCATCAATAGGCTATGGGCCTGAACCCGTTAAAACTTTTCTTTATCTCATAGAGACTTATGCAAAGCTATAATATAAAGTTGAACGGTGTCCAACAGTCGGATAGGTTCTCGCCTATAGTGAGTATTTTTTGCTGAGTACAAAAAAAAGAAATCAAATTTACTCGAACATATAATGTTCCATCTTTATCAATATTTGAACGATCTTCAACCGTTAATAGAAAACAACTAGTATAAAAATCATCAAATGTTGCAGCTAGTAAATTTCCATAAATTAAACGTCTTGAATTCGTCCAAATAATTGTTTTTGGTAATGATTGTAAATCAATAAATAACGAAAATAATATTCCAGCTTGAGAACACATTGAACCTGTGAATGTAGTATTTCTATATAAACGAACATTAGAATTTCGAAATGATACATTTCGATTATCATCACTCATATATTGACATATAGCTTCACGTAATGGCCAAAGAAAATCTTCACGAAGAAGACGAAAATGAATCTAAAATTTAAAAAAAAATTATTTTTTTTCCGTAAAATTATAATAATTAACTTACATCAAGATAATGTGTTCCATTGTTATATTGACCCGTTGTAATATTCTTTCGTAAATAAGGAGTTTGTTGTTGAAAAATTTCAGTTAATGTTGGATAAATTGAAAGCTATATAAAATTGATTATTAATTGTTTAACATTATAAATCAATGAAATACGTACTTCATGAAAATCATCTGGTGGTGGATCATTTCGTTCTAATGCGATTTCAACTTCAGGTTTATATTTTTCAACTCTTTTTATATGTTGTGTACGTAATTCATCTACTCGAGAGATAAGTGTAGTAACTTCTATTTGTACATCTTCATTCTAGAAAAGGCAAAATATTATATATTATTTTCTTTTATTAAATTTTCTGAAGATAAAACAATAGAACTAACCAAAATTTTTTGATTGCATCGTTCGATTCGATCAAATATACCCAGAGAATCTAATTGTTCACAACAGGATGGATGAAGTTCAAGTAAAAGTTGTAAAATTTTAGATAAAATATCAACAAATTTTTCTAATAAATCTTTTTGATTTTCATCAGCAAGTGAAGAATATATGAGATATGAATATGAAAAATTTAATAGATTAGAACCAGGTAAACGTATAAGAAGTTTAGAAGTATTTTGTCTTGATGTATTCATTGATTGTAAAAGAAATCGAAAAAATCGTACGAGTATTGTCAAATCATTCATTTCGGAATCAGAAAAAAATCTATCAACAAGTTTCGGTTGTTCAAGTAATGATTCACATCCATTTCGTTCTTGTTCAAAACGATTAAGTTGATCGACAAGTTGTAAATTCTTTGTTTCATTATTTCTTAATTATGAAAATATTGATTTATTACTTTTTTTTATAACTAATAATTTTACTTTAACTTATTTGCACTTGAATTGAAAGATTTTTTAAAAGACATATTTTATGTATATAACAATCACTTTTAGAATAGAATAGTCAATGGCAAAAAGAATTTAACTGAATAAAAAAAAACTTATTTATTTGTTTGCATCTGTGAAAAAAACCCAGTGCGATGAGTCATTTTTCCTTTGCTTTTCTTTTGGTATATAATATTTCTTTTCAGTGGTTCTCTACTTATGAGTTTTGCATTTGTCTGTCCTTTCCCAATGTGGTTTTATTTTTAATAGCAGAAGTAAAGAAAGAAAGAAAACGCAATCATATTCATAAGCAAACGCATCTTTTACCCTGAAATGAACTGGCTAAACTGCCATTGGTAAAAAAAAATACCAGTAAAATACACATTTCAACACACAGGTTTTTTTGTTGTTGTTTCGTCTCAAAGCTTTGCTTGTTCTATGTTTGTAGACATGAATGAAGATAATATTTGCCAACTATCTAGTCAGTAGTAATGGATTCTATATCATATATTCGATGATTGAATTCTATAAAATTATTTGTATTTTTACAATTACACAACTGTTTTGTTGATATCAAGGACTATTTCATCAATCTTCAAACAGTTTAGCAACTATATTTAATCAGTATTAAAATAGCAATGAGACATTTTTTTTATTTGTTTTTATGCATTATATTTACTTAGAGCATGATGAATACTAGGAAACTTAGTAATAAAATTATTAATTTTTGATGCTCAAAAGAACAAGATGTAGATAAGTAAGGTACTCATAGTGCAGAAATCGAGTAGATGTTTTTCTTACTTCTTTATACACTATTTGATAGAGCAAGAAAAGTTGATAAGAGATATATTAGTTTTAAATTGATTAGTTCATGTTTTAAGGGAAAAAAGCTTGTTAGCGCAGTTATTTTGGGGCTGAAATGTGAAACTCGCATATGCTCTCTAGCCTCATTAAACTAATACAAAATACGTAAAGTGACAAATGTCTCGTAGACAATAGCTATTTTGCAGGATTATCGACGCCCAGAATAATGACATCTCTAATTTCTGCATTTCGAACAGAATTTTTATATTTTTTTCTACGGACGTCCTATTTTTTATTGGAGACAAATTAAATGTTCAGTAAAATTTGTTTAGTATTATATACAAATTTTCAGTAATTAAAATCAAACTATTAGTATAAAATTTAATGTTCGATAACTATTACGTTTGTTCAGTCAACTAATTGTTTGCTCAGTAAATTAATAAATTGTTCAGTATTAAAATTAAAGTTTCAGTAATCAATTCAGTTTGCTAATCCAAAAATTCATTTACTCAGTAACAAGCAGTATTTTTATCAGTAATCACTTTTATTTTTTTGATGAAAATATTTTGATGTAAATAGAAGAACGCTTAGTCACATTGACTGATGATGACATCATCAGTCAAAAGATACTATTTTACATAGTTTCTCTTGATATTCGCATACATATGTTGTCCTATTTATCGATGTCATCTTTTCTTGATCTACTTTTTATATTTTATTACAGTTATTCGATATTTTACAGTTACATAAGAAGGTGAATATATTGCATTCTCTTCTTTTTCTCAATTTAACAAAGGAGAAGAGGATTCTAGACATCGCTCTTTGTTTGCTCCTATGCCTATCCCTATATAAATAGCTCATGTTTTTTAAATAAGTTGAATTTTGATTTACCAAAACTACGTTTACCATTATCAAGATTTTAAGTATTAGCATTTGAAATTGTATAAATCTTATGAACGAGGTTTAAAACAATACAGTGACAAGCTACCATTCTCATTGGAATTATGGACAAGTGGATATCAATGGATCAAATCAAATAAATCAATACTTTCGACTGAATGTGATAATTTAGTTCAATATTATATACCTTCTGAAGACGAAATAAAAATTACAAACGTCGAAATTGATGCGATGAAGAAAATGAAATGGTACTCCTTTGATCAAGATAAAAGAAGCATTCAATATTTGGACTGTTACATTACCAGTAGATAAATCAAAATGGTTAGATGATGTATGCAATTATTCAGCATTTGTCAAAAAATTTATGTGTAAACATGTCGGGATGGCAATTAGGTTAAACTGCTGCAAACCATCAGCTACTGCTAAAAATGTTAAAATTGGTGAAAAAAGATATTGTGGTAGACCAACAAAATCAAAAACAACATTACTAATTAAATAAATTTCTGTTAATGGTAATTATACTTTTTACTGAAATAAATTATTAAAAAACTGAGCAAAAATAAATAAAATGCTGAATCTTTTAAGATTAATTACTGAACTTCTTGAATTATTTACTGAGCAAAAAATAATTTTTTATTGAACAAGAACTACTGAACATATGTGTTAAAAAATTTACTGAACATTAATAAAATATTGAAAAAATAAATACAAGCCTTTTTTATGTGTATTGTTGCTATTCATTCATTATTTTCAGCTTTTTTAAATTCGTTTTTCTTAATTAAACATTCTTGTGATTATAATCATTGAACTAATTGATAAATAAGTCTGTTTTACATATTCATGGTATCTACAGTAGATCTTACGCACTATCATATATATATATATATTAATCAACTCACAGATAATGATTTTCATTATTTTTCAAAATTATAACTTGATTAATTTTGCAAAAAGAAAACTTTAAAAAATCTGCCGTCTGCTATTCTCGATTGTTAAGGTCTGTAGTGAAAAGTGTCTATAATGGGGGCTTCCGTTGTTAAGTGTCTGTAATGAGAAGCGGGAAGGAGTCGCGAAAACTTGGCCTTAAAACTGATACTCACTATTTTCTTCGAAAATATATGTGAGCTCCACAAAATTAAAAGTTTAGGAAAGTACGAAAAAATAATTCGAAATAGTAGAAAAAACAAGTCTTTATCAGAAATTTTCATGTTTTTTGTTGCTTACATTTCCGTAATGATTTAATTCATTATTAAAAATGTTATTTGAATGGAAGTGTCGTTCAACATTAGTCTGTTCACTATGACCATCCAAACACGTTGTTGTGGTATTCATAGAATATTTTATGAACCTTTCGGTAGCTTTTTGTATTAAATAATTGGACTAACTGTCATATATCATTAATATTGCTAGAAATTAATCTTCAAAGGCATCCTGTTAGTTTTTTTAGATTTTGTTCTATGATTGAGAGATTTGTGTTCTTTCAATCATTTTTCTACTGATATACTAAAATCATGACAAAACATGCACATATTTATCTCATTTTACTTTTACTTTGTCGTAATATGAAAAAACAACAGATAAAATATTCACAATCATCATAACCAATTATATATATTTTAATTAAAAATGTTTTCCCTAAAAATCATCTCTCCAGAGAACCATAGAGCAAATTTTCAAAAAATTTTGTCTGTCGTGAAGGGAGGGCACAGGCTTAATATTATATGAATTTTTTCTTTGCTAAAAGATGTATGATTTGGTGTAGTTTTTTATTCTAATTTTAAATATTTTATTTATTTTTTCATATCACGAAAAAAAAATAACATGAAGTAATTATGTGCATATTTTGCTCTGATTTTAGCATATCAGTAGGAAAAAATCAAAAGAACGTGATCCTCTCAAAGATAAAACAAAACCTACAAAAACTAATAGTATACGTTTGAAAGTCAATATCTAGTGAGTCTAATGGAATATGACACTTGATTCTATCTCTTGATATCAAAAATTAGAAACGTTTCCAAAATTATCGAAGAATACAATAAAATGTGTTTGGATGGTTTCATTCGACAGGTCCGTGTCGAACAACACTTTCATTTCAAACTCATTCAAATAACATTTTAAATGTTGAATTGAAAAATAGTTCTTTTAAAACGTTACTGAAATGTAAGCAACAAAAAACTTGAAAATTTCTGAAAACTTTTTTCAGCTATTTTGAACTATTTTTTCATACTTTCCTAATCTTTTTTTTTTTCTCTTAAAACATGAACCAATCGGTTTAAATATAATATATTGCTGACCAATTTTTCGTGCTCTATCGAATAGAATATAAAGATATGAGAAAAAATTCACTTGATTTTTACATTATGCGCACTTTAGAAAGAATTAAAATTGATAAATAGCTTTTAGTGAAATAACTAATGAGGAAATCATTTTTAGTCATATAAATATGATCAATATATAATAATTGATTGACCTAATTAAAAAGCTATCCTTGATCGAAAAGAAAAATTAGACAGAAATAATACAGCAAGGTCAAGTGACTTTTATTATTGAGACCTAGAATTTATTTGATATAATAATAAAAGCAATAGACCGAAGTACAAAAAAAAGAATAGTTATTCATCGACATCGTGCTGTTTTGATCATTGTACTTTCTAATTACATGATATTCATGTGAGACAAAATTTGTATGGCTATTTTTCTCATATCAAACAGCATCAATTGAAATATTCTAAGTCACTATAACTTAGTAAGTGAATGAATGATTATATATTTTTCTCAATCCTGAAAAAAAAAAGAACAAAATAAATGAATGATGTATAACAACAATCATTTTTGTAATCAAAATCCTAAAGTAAAAGTTGACAGTGTTTGAAAAACAACTTTAAATCGTTTTGTTTATTTACACATCGCATAATTTTCAACTGAAATTATGTTAATTTATG
The DNA here is from genome assembly GCA_905329745.1 of Rotaria sp. Silwood2. NCBI lineage: Eukaryota > Metazoa > Rotifera > Eurotatoria > Philodinida > Philodinidae > Rotaria > Rotaria sp. Silwood2. The sequence goes on along the minus strand of CAJNSZ010000003.1, from coordinate 94,378 downwards.
CTTTCTTGAGTCTTTTTCTTTATTCAAAAGAAAAAATGTAATAAAATTCGTTATTTTATGATTCACATTTTAAATAAAGTATGACAAATGTATATGCGTATGTATCTATGAAACGAAGTGAATTTGTTAGATTTCTATTGGCAATCCTTCGAATTTTTAGTTGCTAAATTTACTTTTATATCAATAGAAGAACTATTCTTATTTGATTGGTTTTGCGTCTCGTTATTTTTGTTCGGTTGATTCATGAATGAATAGAAGTGAAATAAGCTAAGTTTGATTAAAATACAATAATTTTTTTTTTCAATACTAGCTTTTTGCCAATTTAATCATATTCACGTTAGATTTTTCTTCTGTTTTCATCATCATATCTAAATATTTCATTTAATATTTCAAGGCTCTTTTTATTAAAACAATATTTTAGAATTATATCATACATAAAAATTTTCTCGAAACATCAAGGTTGTATAAACATGACTATGAAATGTAGTATGTTTTGTATACACCATACATGATGACATTACAGTATGTCATTATGTTGACATTTTGTGAATGAAAAACAAATATATCTATATCAACTTTTTATAGATACTTCGTATTATATAGCAAACAAATAAGATATTCGAAATATTTCGATGAAGCAACAGCCCTAAAGCATTTTCATTACTATGTTAATCGATAAGAATAAAAATCATGCAGATTATTTTTTTTCATATCAATAGCAAACAACATTACAAATTACTAATATTTATTAACAATTCTAAGCAGTATTAAAGTAATGAAAGATTTATAGAACGATTAAGTAAAGAATTCCGTGCTAAGCATGCAAAAATTATTAAATTTATTACACATGATAATTTATTCTTGAATAAATTGATACAAGATATACTTTAGCAAGAAAAGAGATATGAGAGCGAATGTTTTACATAGATAAAATTTCATTCAAAATTATAAATAATACACCAAGTATGTTTATTAAAAAGTACTATGTCATTTATGATAGTAAAGCAATAAGAATATTTATTTTTTATTAGATTAAAAAGAAATTTATTTTTTTTTATTTCAAGTTAGTTAACATATTTAATTTAATAATTCAAAATAAAATAGATGAATACAGAAATTCTTCAAAATACCATTAATTTTCATGTAAGAGATCATTCATTATGAAGATTCGATCAAAAATTGCATTTTTTAAAATCCTCTCCAGTCCAAACTTCTTCGATTTTAGCTAACCCTTTTCTCTTGTTTTTTTTTCGGACGTTCTTTATAGATGACTTCTAATAAGAGAAAATAAATATGAATGATTAATCAAAGATTTCTGAAGCACAACAAATCATTTCATTTTAACATTGATAAAATTCTAAACAATCGTCATCATTTCGACGCATATAACAAACTCTTTTACCTACTAATTAAGATAGTCTTTTTTTGTTTCTTAGAGATCATTCTAGTAAAATTTAGTAGTTCTAAATGAATAATATGATCATTAATTGCATATTTATGTATTCTAAAAATTTATATAAATATATTTTCTGTTTTTTTTTTCAAAGAATTCTTTTTATTCTTGATTTTCTAAAACAAGAAAAAAAAGTATTCGCATAAACTCAGGTAGACAACAAATATCTAGTAAGTGACACTCGATTACATATAAATATAATTAGCTTCAATTTTCATTTATTAACAGAAGATTATTCATCTTTAGAAAAAAATTATAGTTTTATTTTCTTTTAATAGGCAAACATTAATTAAGAAACATATTTAATAATTAACTACATGGTTAAATTGCTTTTTATGAAACAGAAAAAAAATCTACTTACAATTGATAGACCTATTTATAGGTGATGAATGTCAATGTTGTCACAAACATCAAACTAAAACAAAATACGAAAAAAAAATGATGTCCTTGAAATAATATAAAGCAAAAGCTCAGAAATTATTGTTATTGATATCATAAGACTTTTGCCAGTCAATATAATAGATAAATTAAAAAATTTTATTTTGTATCATCTATCTTTTCCTCGTGAACAAGAAAAACAAAAGTCAAAGAGTAAATCTATATCGATCTAAGAAAAAAAACGGGCTGTTTATTATATTATATTTTCTACCAATAGGAAAGCAGAAAAGTTTCATTCCGAGATATAAATCAAATGCGAGCAAACTCGATCACTGTAAGGTCATGATGTCCTTACCTGGATTTTTTAATCGGAAACAAACGTACTGTACATAGATCAAGGCATTCTAGTTATAACGATTTTAAAAACAAAATAAAACATTATCTACTATTAAAGTTTATACATTGCTTCAATGAAATGAAATAATTCAAACTAAATAATATTTATCTTTGTCTCTAATGAAAAATAAGCAATATTTTTATAGTCTACATCAAAATATCTTTTCAGAAAAAATAAACAAAAAGAAAGACTTTGTAATTATCTTTCTTTAGGAAAAATGAACAAGAATCAGTTAGGTCATCATGCTCACTTAAAAACAATATATATATATATATTTCTTAAAAAACGATTGCAGAAGCTGTTAGAAAATAATATTTCTATAGCTTTATTTATGAGAACTGATTATGAATAGGTCATATTGACCTAATGGTGGTGTTTTGCGCGTACGCGTTGTGTTTTTCCACAACAAACTCGCAGCAGGCGTTTTTTTTCTTTTCTCTTTCATATTGCTGTCAAGATTACATCTCATCAGGGTCAAAATATTCCGCTGATAGACAGACAGAACGATGCAGAGAGTAAAAGCGCTGTAAAAAAGACACGATGTTGTGCAGTATTTTACATATATATCTGATAGTAAGACGATAATATTTCTACAATTTTTTTTATCTTTACTTTAGATAAATTTATTGTCATTAAATGCTCGACTATAGATAAAGTGGTATCAAACTTATTTATATTTTATTTCGTTTCATCTGGTGTATTTAGCAACCATTTTTTGCTTTTATTCGCCATTTCATCATAACTACAAGATTTACGCTATTGACAAAGAGTAAGAAAGTGATAGAACATAAGAAAAATATCACTAGGGCAAGAGAAAAAGAACATAATAAGAAGAAAACGACAAGACTACTTTATATAACTCATTGTGATACGTTAACATTCGTTTGGGACATTGTAGTTATTCAAAAATCACTTGATTTTTCCTGTCACACTTCGATTGTCTACTATGAATGAACAAAACATAGATAAAAGACAATATCATAAACGTTCTAAATATACGATGAAGATTCGACGAACAAAAGTTGAAGCGTAAGTTATTTTATGATTTTATTGCCTTAAAGCATAAAGCAAAAGTCTAATAAATTATTTTATATTAAAGAAAAAGACTTCCTTATTATGTTCTAAATACACATACACATCAAATTTATAATTATGTTTATTTTTTCTTTATAGGAAGTCAATTACAATAACTGTTGAAAGATTATCTGATAATTCTCATATAACATTTAATATATCATCCGATAAAACTATTGAACAATTACGTGCTTTACTAAATCGTCATTTACCACCATTACTACCAAATAAATTTGATCTTTATTCGTATCAACGTGGTGCACTTATACATTTTCATCCATCGTCATTTAAACTCGATTATTTTCCAGTTATATTTGATCAATCTGTACTTTTATTAAAAATGGACGATCGTCTTGTTAATAGTACCGATATAAATACTTATCAAAATAATCAAAATAAATTACGAAGAGACTCGAAAAAAAATAAATATGATTTATTAAAAAGTTTTTTTTCATCGAAAACAACAAATAATACTATAACGAATTCTACAGAACAACCACCATCATCAACGACTGTTACATGTTTATCGTTATTAAAACAAATATTTCACCGATCTCCATCAAATCATGTCAATACAATTAGCGAAATAAATATGGTAGCTTATTAAGAAAAAATATAGTTCTTTTGTTTTGTTTTGTTTTTGTTTCATCTACGACATTTTCTTTCGTTTGTTGTTGTTTTCTGTTCATTCATTTATATTTATTTTTTCATCAAATCACGATGTTTATGAGTATGCGTATTTGTATATAAAATATCATAATGGATAGAAAGAAAAAAGAAACAATTTTATCAATGATTTATAGCATCCATATCTTAATTGCAATGCCACTTCACTAAAATGCTCTCTAGTGACGTGTGTGTTGTATGTTAGCATGTTCTACGTTCTATTGCCTACGCTGTGTTCCTCGTAAATATTTATCAAAAAAATGAAGAAGTTCAAGATAAAAAAGAATCAATTCAAATAAACAAACGAAAAACAAAACCCTAATTAGTTATATGGTAGTTAAACGATAAAAATAATATTAGTTTTTAAAAAGAAATCATGAATAAAAAATTTGTTTTAATTAAAAAGAATTATTTTCTTTATTTTATCGATCAAAATTAAAGAATACTAATAATTAAAATTTGTCATTGTATTTAATTTGCATTTAATGATATTGTACAGTATATTTAAATGGATGAGGTTATCAAAATAAATATACTCAAAATATTAAAAATCGAAGAAGAAGCAAAAGGTTGCAGTAACCTCTATTATAATGAAGAAAAAAAACACGAAATTGGTCTCAATGAGACTAAGTGAAAACAAAAAGCCATCAACATATTTTACGTTTTGATAAATGTACAGTTAAACCTGTTAGGTCGCTCGAGGCCATCCGATATTCCCTCGACTGCTGCCTGCGGTGCGAAATTGCAAATATTGATTATCGCAAAAAATCCATATTTCATAAAGAACGACTAATCATTTTTACGGTTGATTATGAAATACTTATTCTTCACAAGATATTTACGCGTCACTGAAATCAGAATTTCGTTTTTCTTCGCAGTAAGTTATAAAATTTACATTTCGATCAATTAGTTGATCGAAGTCAAAAATGACATTGTGAAATAAATATTTCGAAATTCATTACTCAGAAATATCTGCTAACATATATTAGCATGTTTTCTTATCAATACAATCGCTTGGTTCTCGTACTGCTTATCAGCTGTATTCACAGCTGTCTTAGATGTAAGCAAAAACAGTTGTGATTAACATTGTCTTTGTGGGTGACTTCCTGTAAGAAAATGGAATTTATCATTAATGATTAGAGAACAGATGATATTGATTCAATCATGAAATTCTATTCTTGCGCTTCAACGAGAACTTTTTGAGTTTCCGTTCCTATGATCAACATGACAGAAAAAAAGAAGACTTTTGATGTCTATGTCGAGAGAAGAAGTATTAAAAAAGAAAAAGAAAAAGAAAACTCGCAAAGGACGACATAAATATAGTGTTTCGTCTTACATTTAATATTATTTTAGCGAGAAAAAAAAACAAATGGATGCAAGAAAATGTTCTCAGACGTGTTTTGCTTTAAGAAAATGTTTTTCTTTTTTTTTATTCACCTGCTAGCTAAAGTATCTCATTTTACGCATAATCACGTCTAGATTTGTATTACTTATCTGTCTGCAGATTTTTCATTCAATCTTATTCTTCTGTTAATGATTTGTATTTATAAAAGAATCCATACAAATTATAATTGTCTATCTCACTCTTTCTAGGTCCTTTTTCTTTTCTGGTTGATCAATCAAGGTTCTTTTTGCATTGTAAAAATCAGACAAGGTTACGAAAAAAAAGATGCACCAGAGTTGAAATATAGATAACTCTCCTTTGTTTCTTACAATTCTATTATACAGATCTTCTACATACACTTCTTCTCTCACTTTCACAACGCATTTTTTACAGTTGATATATTCTGTAAACAAATTAATTTGATCTGAAAACAAAGAATTGTTTTCTCATAAATTATTATGATCAACTCGATAAATATTTTATTAAGCTTGTAATGAACTTGTGCTTCCTATATTATTATTTTAGTTATTTGTAAATGATGGTAATCCTTGTGATAAATTCAATAATAATAATAATAAATTGTAGTGAAAATATAAATTTCATCAAATTCCAACTAACTATGAAGATGAAGTGTAAGAATCTTGACAGATTATCTAAAAAATCATTTTCTTCTGTGATAAAAAGAGAATAAGATCTAATCTTGAAGAAGTACAAGATTCTTTCCAGGTGAGATTTCTCTTACCTCACCAACCAAGATTCTGTCTATCATGTTTTCTTTCTTTTTTTGCAAAACAAATATCTATAATAAATACAGACAAGAAGATTAACTTATCATCATTGAATAATTTGTCTTTTGTCTAAGTTTGAAACTTTTTTTTTTTACAATTGTGACTGATTTTAAAGAATAGCTATGTTAATGATGAAATTTTATTGTAAAAAAAACTTGAATAATTATATGATGTTTTATATAAACAACAAAGTAATTTAGATGTTGAGCTCATATTCTATGACTAGAAGTTAGTTTAATATTTTATTTATTGTAATTCTATAAATAGTATTTTTAATTTGTCGGAAGTATGATTATCTCACTTCTTTTTCTATTTTAATGAATAAACTAAATGACAAATCTAATATTGAGGTCACAATGACCGTACATGGCACGATCTTAATTTAGAAATGCCATTGAATTCGAAGGATAAAAAGAAAAATGCTTGTAATATTGTTTGTTCTTGACCTTAGATAAGATTGACAAGGTCTTTTTCTCATCTTTTTATAATCGGTCTATCAGCATATATTTGTTTTGTTTCTTTTTTTTTTTTATCAAGTATTAGCCGATGTATTTATTTGAAATAGAGATCGATTCAACAGAATTGTACTGTTGGTAATTAACCAAAATATTTTAAATATTTATTTTTAGGTCGAGACAGATGAAATATGGTTCCTATTAAAAGCAATATGGCTCATTAAAAATTATGCTTGAGATACTTTTATTTTTCTTTATCTATTGTAAAATTTCCATTATGTGCTTGATTGAATCATATGTCACATAAATAAGTTCACGAGTGAATCATTTTTTTGTCTGACTCTTTTATTTAAATATCAAAGCAATAAAGATAATCATGATTTAACAAGCATTTATTTTTATGCTATAAAAACTAATTATTTAAAACCAATTTCTTCGAAATTTGTCTACGTTTATCCGATTTTCAAGTTGACTTTAACTATTAAAATTATTTTATAGATCTTTCGATATCTTTTATGATACTAGATGAATAATTATTTAGTCATGCATAAAACTAATCTAATTTCTTTCTTTGTAAACAAGCATGATTACTTGTAATGATTCATGAAAATGTTTTCGTTTGCTTTTTAAAGATGTTTATGTATAAAATATTCATTAAAAAAACAATTATGCTCTTCAACACTTTCTTTCCTTATTTCTTATGCATAAAACACTTACTTTAGAAGAAAAAAATACGTATACTATATTCCAAAAGAAAAAGAAATTTAATTTTCAAGATACAATAAACAATCTGACAGAATAAAGAATTTAAGAATAATAAAAAAAACCATTAACAATAAAAAAAAACAGATATCGAGTAATATGAATGTTAGAGAATAACATCTTCATCATTCAATTCATTAGAATGTGTAACTGTTGTTAATGATAATAATTGCTTGGTATATTTATATTGTATAATTTCACCCCATAATAAACTTTTTTTACAAGATGGACACGAACCATCAATTGGAATAATGTAATGTGGTTCGATATTGTCAAGAAAATATTTTGATAAACATATTATATGAAAAGGTATAGAACATTTTGGACAAGATACACACATTCTTGACTAAAATAAATATATAAAAATACCCATTTTAAAATGTTTGTACTTTTATCGCAAAGATCAACTTTTTTTATCATGGTCCTTATCAATTAACTGCATTTATCGTATTGTTTAAATGTACTTATTTTTTTCCTAAAGTGATTCTGACTATTAGTTTAATGAATTTTATATAAAAGAACAATACTTTGAAACACTTTTTTGGTTTTATAATAAGAAAACCTTCATGTTAAGTGAAATGTTTTTTTTGCATTAAGTAAAAGATTGGAAGATTTTATTCAATAAAATATTTAGAAGCTTAAGCATAGTAAATGATAACTTAAAAAGAATAAAACACTGTTTTCAAACAACAAAAATAAAAAACAAATGCTTTTTTTAAAGCTTATTCATTAGAGAATAGTTACTGTTATATAACTGACTATTTTGCTTTTCAACTAGTTTCTTGTTGATTTAGACAATTGTTAAACTGCGAATTGTCATTTATTGATTTGTTAAAGCATATTTTCTTTTTGATCCGATTTTTAAGAATAATATGTTTACTATAAAAAGGAAGGAATGGAATTTGTTGACGTCCTCAAGATCCTTCCGTAATCGCGCTCAAAGAAAAAACAAAGCATTGAAACTGGTGATTAGTAATTTCTATGCAAATGAAATCTAGAAAAGTATATTGTCAAAAAGGAAAACAATTCTGTAAACTATACGGTCCGATTTATGATGTCTTTAATGATGCAGAATTTCTTGGAAAAGTTTATGACATATTTCAAAATGTCGTCGAGAATGTTCTTCATGTTTTTTTTGTCTGTTGATAAGAAAGTATTATTGAAAAATAAAATAATAAGTTTGATAACACAAAAACTATGTTCTTTGAAATAAGGTCATCAAATTGGGGTTTCGCTATCTTTTTATTTTTCTAAATGTTCTTGTGTTTCATCATGTAAACATGATAAGAAAGGCCAAGGGGGGGGGGGGGGCGCATAAAGGTCATTTTTAGGCCAACCTCAGTTTCTCTCCATTCATAACTTATCTAATGCAGAATTTCATGAAGAATTGTTTGGTAACAAAATAATGCGACTTCTGAAGGATGCAGACCTGATTTTACTCAAATTATGGATATTCACATTTGTAATATGAATACATGTTTCACACATGAAAAGGTGGCTCGTATAAATTTTTCCATACTAAGACATTTCTAAATAAAAACTATGTCAGTCAACTATCCATCCTATAGTCTTTCTCTGATAAAAATTTTAGCTGGAATAGTTAAAGTTTTATTGAATAATGGCATCAATATTGTTTCAAATAAGCATAAAAGTAATATAGTTATACTACCATTTGTGTTTACTGTCATCTTAATACCTCTAGGAAGGAAGAAAAACAATATGATGTTTTTAATTGATTCTAAAAGCTCGTAGGAAGGGCTAAAAAACTAAACGCTTTTCGATTTTTTAAGAAGCGGACTTTGTTAAACACGACGACTTAAATCCCGTTGAAACTCCACTTTTTTCATTGATCTATAGCAGATTTTGATTGAAAAAAGTAGATTCTGAACCAAAACAAGTAATATATTTGTAATCACGATAAAAAGCTAAATCAACTTATATGTGTTTCAAAATTTTCGATGAAGTTTTTTTCTCCACAAAATTCAGCTGAGATTCATCTCAGAGCTTAATCAAAAAATGAGATTAATTAGAAACTCATTTGATCAATGAAAACCAAGTTCTGAGCCTATAAAACATCACTATGAGACAAAAGAACAAATAATGAAGCAATAAAAATAATGTCTTCATTGTATTCACTTTTTTAACTGGTTACTGAGAGAGTCCCAGTCGATTTTTGTGAAGACAAAAAATTCATCAAAAAAACTTCGAAATAGATTAAAAGCCGACTCAGTTTTTTATACTAATTCTAAATGTGCTATTAGGTTAATTAGGCATGGAGAGAAACTGAGAATGGCTAAAAAATGACGCTTATCTACTCCTGTTCTTTCTTGAATAATTTTAGAATATCGAATAGATTGTTCTTGAAAAGTATAATTAATAGTTAATGAAAATAGCATGTGATGCAAAAGTAATGGGACAAATATTGGATCTTATTTCTCCTCAATATAAAACTGCTGGAAGAAAACTTTATTTACCGTAAGAAAGAGAATTTTTATCTCTTTCGAATCGTTTATAACTTATTTTTTATCATACATTCATAAATGAAAGTTCGCAAGAGAGAAAAGAAGCATCCTTATAATGAACTCGCACTTTTCATATAATGTAGAATAACGATGCAAAATATCAATCCTACAGATCTCTTTAGTAAACACATGGTGAAACAATAACTTTTTTTGTCAGCTCATAGGAAATTTTCTTCTCTTTTAAACTGTATGTAACTTAATTTTGCTATACTTATTTTTCATTATTTAAAATAACATTTCAACCACGAGAAATCATTATGTAAAGCTGCTCGCAGTTATTTTTGGCTCTTTTTTCTTTACCTTTATTGCCCATATTTGGAATGTATCAACGTTTTCTGATAATAACTGATGTTTTTTCTTTCGTATGTTAAGACCGATTATTGAATGATTGACGTTAAAACGCTAAGCTAATTTACGCTGACTGATATCAAAATGATTATCAACAGATTTTGACAGTTGATATAAATTTTAACTAGAAGAGTTTTATTGGATGGTCACTCCTTGGTAAAAATTTCATTTGTTCATATTTAAATATTTATTTAATATACTATAAATTGTTGTTCTTGGAATGCCTTCTTTTATAAAATGACTATCTATCTTTTTACACGATTTATTTAATGAATTAATATAAAAACTACAAAAATGTTGTGTGAGTGTTAGGCAGAGTTGGAATCGGTCTAAAAAAATTGAACTGATCCGGTCCAGCCGATCTAAAAATAGTCCCAGACCGGTAAAAACCAGCGAATTGACAAAGTTTTTTTTATATGATAAAACTGATGACAGAGCATAATTTAGTTCTAAATGCTTTGAGATTTGCATTGATGAGAAAAGAGCTGCTTTTTTAAAATTCTCTGACCAATTATACATTAAAAAAAGTTAATGTGACCAAAAAATCAAAATATCACTTAATCAAAAAGGTCTGGTATGAAGTGTTTAGTGCCGTGCTCTTAAGTATCTTCTTATAATTTAAGCCTGTAGGTAGAATTTGGTTATTAAAAATGACTTTTGAAGCACAACGGATTATGTGTAGCATTATAATTGAAAAAGCTGCTTTTGATTTTTCCGGTTATTTTGACTTCTCTCAAATTGTTAGTTGCCCTGATTCTTTGTGCTTAAATTGATCGTCTTGATTCGAGATTGAGAGAAAATAAAAAACAATAGTGAGCTTTCGGCTTTTTAATAGAAGCATTCCATTTAATCAGTTAAATTCAAAAACAATTGGTTTCAGCTCTTCCCCTCATTTTTTTAAGCTGTTTTTTTTTGTGATGCTTATGTCTCAGCGAGTCTATTTTCAATTTGCTTACAAGTTTTCTAAGAAGAAAACCAGGTGACAACCCAAGGTTGTAACCGGTCGAGATTGTTGATCATGTTCGAGTTACCAGTCTAAATTTTAGACTGATCTAGTTCGATGAATGATTAGCCGGTTCAAAAAACCTTCTAGGTTGATGACAACGGACAAAAATTAGCCTGTTTGTTGCGTCATTATTAATTATCTAATAGAAATGCCTTCAAAAACATTCATTATTCTTTTTCCATTCCGATTTGTATAAATCACTACAAAGAAAATATCATGTTCTACTCCTTGATATCTGTTTGATTTCTCAAAGATAAGTATGTGAGATATTTACATAAACATGAAGTTTGAAAAAAAAAATGGTCATTTACATATCAATCAATTGGCACAATTCAAAACTAAAATTTCCTTAGCTCAACTTTTACAGACAAAACTAATGTTTTTCTTTGAACTGAGATCCGAACCTGAATTTTATCTGCAACAAAAAAAATGTACGAGATGAATGTAACTCAATTTATACAGTTTTAATTGTACTGAAAAAAATGAACAGCACTTCGGTTAAAGAAATGAAATAGATTAACAAAAAAATAAAAATAAAATACAATTTTTGAAATAAAACAAGTTGATTATTTTGATACGAGTATGAAAATTTGCTCTCAGCAAGTTTTATCAGAAAAAGTAGCATATCTATAAAGTATTTTTCAACCGGCGAAAACCGACCCGTCTAACCATTTCAATTGATCCGTACCGGTTCCAACTCTGGTGTTAGAATTTGATATTTTGCATCATTATTCTACATTATATGAAAAGTGCGGATTCATTTTAAGGATACTTCTTTTCTCTCTTGCAAACTTTCATCTATGAATTTAGGATAGAAAATAAGTTATATACAATTCGAAACAGGAGAAAAGATTCTCTATGTTCTAGTAAATAAAGTTTTCTTTCAGCACTTTTCTATCGAAGAAAAAATAAGGTCTGACATTTATCCCATTATTTTTGTATCATATGTTATTTCAAGAGTTCTTCTTATTAATATGAATTCTATAATGATGATGATGATGATTGATCATATATCAAGGTAAAAATTTCACGTACTTCTATGATATTGTTACATAAAGAACAAGACGTAAGAGATGTAACATCATCATTTGTCGATAAAATTTGATTATTAACTTTTTTTCGTTTTGATGGTATTGTATTTGTATGTTTTGAAACATTAATTTGCCCACTTGTTATAGGCATATGTAATGGTGGTATCCGTTCTAATGTTTGTTTTTTATCAGTTAACCATCGAACTGTAAGTGGTAAACGTGTCCATGGACCAACAGAAAGCATTTCAGCAAGAATTTTCAATTTAAATTTTAAACTAAATTTTTTTGTTTTTGGTAAATTTAAATGTTTGAGACGTATTGATTGTTCAGGATTTTGCCATGCCCATTCAAACTGAATAAAATAATAAACAAAGAGAAGAATATTTATTTTTCTTCTATCATTAATATTTACTCGTAATGCTGATATTTCATTTGGAAAACCATGCACAATTAAAACCATTTCCCTAGATAAAATAAATATTTTTAATGAAAAATTCTAATAAAATTATTTTCTGTTTTTACCATGGCCCTTTTCCACTTGTTCTTTTTGCTCCGCCAAAATCTCTACCTTTATTATGTTGTTTTATTCGTCGATGAGGATCAACAGTAAAACCAATATATGTTCGACCTTTACAATTTGGATTCAAACTATTTAGTAAATAACAACCAAAGAAATTTTCAACTTCAACATCAGCTATTTGATTAAACGATGTTGATAATTGATTATCGAGCAGAAATAACGCTGTGTCATCGATAGACATCTGAAAAAAAAAGTATTTATTATGAACAGTGTGTAGGTTTCTAAAAAAAAGAAGAATTTTAAGAATTTCTATGATTTATGATATTTTCAAAAACTCTTGATTCGCACTACTATGGATTATCGAACTGAAGAAAATTTTGGTAATTTCCTTTTTCCATATTCTGAACATACCTTCGGTACTTCCCGAAATTATGTCACTTCCGAAATTTCTGAAATTTGCGTAATTTTGTACTTACCGAAATTTCGAAATAACTGTAATTTCAAATATTTCTAAAAACTTTTGGTTTGCCCTGTTATGTGATTGTCGAGCTTCAGAAAAATTTGATAATTTCTTTTTTCCGAAAATCTAAATATAGCTCATAGGTAGATACCCTCAAGTGATTCGAGCTGTTGGGCCTTTGTTGCTGAGATATCGAATTTTTCATGGATTTTTCGTTGAGAGCATCAATTTTCAGGGACAATCATCTTTTTGAATTTTGATTTGAAACTTTGCCCACATCATGGTTCTGATAAAACTAGCTAGTAGAAACAATTTCAGAGTTATTTGACAAAATCTCTTAAAGATATGAAGTTTTCAAAATATAGGCGTTTTGTCATGGTTATTGTAAAAAAGACGAATATTGTGAAAGGTTCATGTCTCCAAAAGACTTTGTCAAAAAATTCAGAAATTTTTCTACAAGTTGATCTAATCGAGATTTTAATGTGAGCAAAGTCTCAGGTTAAAGTCCAAAAGTATAATTTTGCTTGAAAATTGGGGTCTATAGGAAAAATCTAATAAAAATTCAATATGTAAAGAACAAACGCTCAAAAGCTCGAACCATTCAACGATATTCACATACTCACTAGGCTCTATCAATTGAATATAGTCTTAGCTTAAAAACGATTTATCATTTGATTATTTTTCCTCGTGATTATTCATTTTAGGAAATGATACGAGAAAAACATGAAATATACTATGATACTCACAATCATTTTTATTATGAATATATACTTTTTATGATGATCACATTTATTTATCAACAAATGATCACCAGAACCTCATAACAAAGACATTGAGAAAAGCATGGTTCATTTTTATCTATTTTTTAATCATTTATGCATTTTTAAATTTTGAATATTTAGAAAAAGAAACTTATTCATAGAATATTAATATTTCGTTTACAAATTAGAAAATTGGAATTTTATATAAGATAATCTAGAAAGAAAAACTTATTTAAAAGTACCGGAAAAGCGCGATTTCAAGTATATTTTGGTGGCATTAAGACACTCGCATACATTAATCTCAAGCAATAAAAAAAAATTTCTTTTTTATTATAATTTATTATTCGAAATAAATTAAGTATTCTTCCTTTTTCCGAAGTAATAACTAAAAAGAACTCAATATCCTATTTTCTTTTTATGCTTCAATAGAACACAATACATTAATAAAGTATTCTTTAATATGTTATTCATGATAATCAATTACGAACTATGGTCAAAGGTTATAAAACAATTTTTTTTTCTCGTAAAAAGTCTTAGTAGTATTGAAGAAAAAAAATGAATAAATTCATCTGAAATCTTTTAGAGAATTTCAAATTCATATGTTAATCGGTTTGTAACATTTACGACTAACATCATAAGAATAAGATTATTTGTACTAAAAATATATTCAAAATATAAAATAATCATATTCTAATGAATAATCATCAAATATAATTAATAAGAAGAATCAATCAAATAATTTACCATTGACGATTTTTTGAAAATTTATTTTCATATTTATTATGAAAATATTCAGACAATGCAGAAATTAATATATTATTTACAAGCAAACAAAAAGTATATCACGTTCATTAAATAGACAAAATATTGAGCTAAGCAAGTAGATCGTTCTGTTTACTTAATTGTAATTGTAAATACAATTGTTTCCACATATAAATATTTACAATACATAGGGTTCTATTTATGTTCATTATTCCACTGTGTTTCCCTATGGAGATCTAAGTAATTAATATACGATCAAAACAACTATTTAATTAAGTGTGGGTGTTGTAAAGAAAAATACCCACAGGTAGAAAAAATTTCTAATAGAGAATTTAGTGTTTTGATACTTATTCAGATGTTATTATTTAAAGCAGAGTTATAATAAATAACGACTTAGTTTATAATTATAGCATGAAAAGAACCGACGTAGGAATTTCTGTTTCATTCTTTGTTTAATATTATTCACTGTCACATACAAATTCGAAAGGTGTATTATTCACACCAGTTAATCAGGGATGTCTTGGATGTGTGGGGAGGGAGACGGTCAAGACAGTGATTGTGCCCCCTCCCCCCCCTTAAATTTTTAAAATTTATTCTTCTATACGAGAAGCACACCTTCACCTTCATACTGTTTGTGTGTGATTGGATTACGTGTGTGTGTATGTGTATGTATATTGTGTAGAAAAATCGAAACATCTCCGTTTTTCTCTAACAAAGTTTCAGTGTTTCACAGATTTTTTTTCTGTATAATTCCGGAAAAAACGCTTAACCCTTAAAGTTCCGGTCAACTGTTACAAACATCTTCTAATCAGTCATCTAAGCAATTACCACCCCCTCAAATTCTGGCGACCTCGTTACATACCGATAATTAATATATAGATGTCAAGATAGGTAAAGTATCTCTTACTCGGAAAATACAATAATGTATTGATAAGAAAAATAATCAGATTTTTCTTTTGTTAATTTTATATTAAATGGTTAACAAAAAAAATGTTAGAACTAGTTCTAATCGAAAGAAAAAATTCTATTGGCTATCATCCGCCATTATCCGGTTCTTTTTTGTATCCAACAACCACTATAGCTGATGCGTCATTATTTATTTGTAGGTACCTTCATCTCGAATGCGAATGCCCGACTATTATAATATCTCTAAAAATCTTATCATTTATCTATATAAAAAAAATAACACAATAAATATTTTAAATAGTTTCACATTTATTACACAATAATGTCACTACTATGTTCGATACTTTGTTTCTGTCTTTTCGATGTTTCTCTTTTTGTCTATGCATCTCCATTTTTTTTCGTCTTACTATTTGTAGATTTAAATTCTCTTTCTTCATATATTGCACATTTACTTTTCGTCTGCAGCACATTTCGGCTAACAACCATCGTTCGTTTCTATAACACACATACACACATACACATCAAAGTTACAAGTTTACTTGTGCGTGTGTAGTCGAGTGGGAAAGGTATTTTAACTCGTCTTTGTGAAGACACCGAAAATATTGTCCAATACTTGTATCGAAGACAAAGGGTGGGGCTCTTCTATTAAGGTATGTTTAAATAATTTTTAAAGTAAATAAAATCAATGTTTTATTCTGTATTTAAATCGAATAGGGGCTTACTGCCAAAAGTTATTTGTTGTTATTGGTATACAGCTGTTCGCTATCTGTCTTGCCTGAATTTCCTTGGACGCCGGGTCCACTTCGCTAGCACCCGCTATCGGAATTTAATCGCTGAACAACTCCCCTTTATCGTTTTTGTAAGTATGATTTTGCTTCTTTTTTTTTTAATAATCTAATTGCCCTTTGGATATTTGTAGTGATTCGACACTTCGTATTCAATCCAATCAGCATCCCCTTTTTCAAACTAATTTTTTCTAAGCACAAAAAAAAATGCATCTGATAAAAGATAATTCAATTGTTGTTACCAAAGCTCAATATACAGCTGAAGAATTTATTCAAAAGAAAATTGATTTACTTGTAAAATAACATATAAAAATTTGTTCACAATTAACTTCTATTTGTAAAATTATTTAGAAAGATGAAGTTGAACCGTTTTTTGCTGTTGATCTTGAAGATGTATGCAATAAACATATTCGTTGGCTTACATCAATGCCTCGTGTAACACCACATTATGGTCAGTTGATTTTTTACAAAATAAGAATTAATTTTTGGCTTTTTCATAGCTGTTAAATGCAACGATGATATTAATGTTATTAAACTACTTGCTTATCTTGGAGCTGGTTTTGATTGTGCAAGCAAAGTAAATTATTTTGCTCTGATTGAAAATAATCACTTAAATTTTTGTTTCTTAGGGAGAAATTAAAAAGGTTATGGATTTAGGTGTAACAGGTTAGTGATTATTTTTTTTTTCTGTTTTTATTTGAAATTATTTTTACTTTTCTTGTTTTCAGCTGACCGTATCGTTTATGCTAATCCATGTAAACAATCATCATATATACGTTATGCACAAGAATCTGGCGTTGAAATAATGACATTTGATAATGAACAAGAATTAATGAAAATTAAACAGATATATCCAAATGCTAAGTAAATAAATCGTTTTTTTTTGTTATTGTTATTTTGAAATAAATTATTGAATGTTTTGTCTTTGTTAGACTTGTTTTACGTATTGTAACTGATGATTCTAATGCTGTTTGTCGTTTTTCAATGAAATTTGGTGCTGACATGAATACAGCACGTAAATTAATTGACAAAGCTCAGGAAATTGATATGACAATTATTGGTGTTAGGTAAAGAAAAAAGTATTAAATAAATTATCAGATATTTGATTTGATTTTTTTGTATAGTTTTCATTGTGGTAGTGGTCAAATGACAAGCAAAGCATTTGTTGATGCTATACAAAATGCTCGAATAATTATGAATTATGGAATTAAATTAGGTTTTAATATGCATCTTCTTGATATTGGTGGTGGTTTTCCAGGAAATAGCGGAACTGAAGATTATTTTTCAGAAATTTCTGCAGCTGTTAATAAAACACTTGATGAACATTTTCCTGAGGATGGAAATATTCGAATAATAGCTGAGCCAGGTCGATATTATGTTGCTTCGGCATATGCATTAGCTACAAATGTTATTGCTTCACGAGAAATGATCGATTCAGGTTAGTTTATTCATTATATAAAACATATTATAGAATTTTTTTTTCTATAAAATAGAAACGGGTAATTTGAAATATATGTATTACATCAATGATGGTGTTTATGGTTCATTCAATTGTGTACTTTATGATCATTATGTACCTGAACCTTATTTGCTTGCTAAGGTCAGTATTAATTAACATTATCTAGTAAATAATTATTTTATTTAATTCTGTTATTTCCTTTTGTCTTAATATAGAATGAATCTAGTGAAAAATATACATCATCAATCTGGGGACCAACATGTGATGGTCTTGATTGTATTAATAAATCAATTCAAATACCAAAGTTAAATATTGGTGATTGGATTTTATGGAAAAATATGGGTGCATATACAATATCAGCAGCAGTACAATTTAATGGTATTCCATTTGGTAAACCACTTTATTTTATGTCAAAACAATTTTGGTAAGTAATCATTATGGTTGAATTTGTTAATAACCTATGAATGAGGATAACCTATGTTCGAATCTTGATTCGGACTAAGATTGGCGGTGATGATGTTTATTCCTGTTACGCAGTTTCCACTCGAATTTCTCACATGTGAGGCCAGTCATTTACCTAAAATGCCTTCTTTGGAAGTCTGAGCCAATCTTATAAACAAAAAAAAATTTTTTTTTTTTAATAAAAAAAATTTTCATTTATTTATTTTTTTTTTTTGTCCGTGTGTTTAGGGATTCAGTAAAAGCTGCATTTCAAACTGTTCCACGAAAATATCAAATCGATACATCTGTTATTCGTCATAATTCATGCGATTGCTCAAATGAAGTTGAAGATGATATGTTACCATGGATTCCTGAAGATTTCATTGAAGATGCAACTGTTGTTACAATTCAATGATGCATAGAAAAAAAAAGCTGTCCTTTTCGTTTCCTCTCTGTCCATTCGGATGATTAGTGAATATGATGATTTCATTTCTTTGATATTCCCTAATCTAGGCTGTTTGGATTGAATACGAAGTGTCGAATTCGTCCTGTTTTATTCCCCCCATTCCTCACCAAAAAAACAAAAAAAAAACAAAAAAAAACTTATGGCGTTCATTTTTGTTTTCTTTGTTCTTCAATGTTTTTCTTTTTTTTTCTTTCTATTTCAAACTCATGTATTCAAGATGATGTGCGTTTGCTTCTTCTTTCTTTTTCTTCTTTTTTTTCTTAGAACTTCACATATCAGGCAATAAAAAAAAGACAAGACAAACCAAAAAGTGTGTTTCTCTTTATAAAACACATTTGACAAAAGAGAAAACTCAACTGAATTTTTCGTTTCATTGGTTCTATTGATGTTTTTTTTTCTTTTCTTCTTTATCTTCTATCTATCACGTTCGTTTGTTATGCTCAGTATTAGTATTCTGCATTCTCTATGGAACAAATAAAATAACAAAAAGCAAAAAAAAAAAATATCTATTTCATAGAATATTTTTTGTCAATTTTGTTATTTAACATGCAAACATGTACTAAAATAGATGCGATAAAGATAAATATGAAACTCGTGATGTATACCAATGCATTCATTTTATTAGTATTTATTTAAGGATTGAGTAACATGATAGACGTTGTTAAGATTTTGACAGCATACTTGATTGTGCTTGTTCATGATTACGAATGAATTTTTTTGCAAGTAAAATTTGTTTTTCTTTCTGTCGCATGTTTTTTTTCCGTTATGTGTATGACTAAATATATTTATTGCGAAACTGTAACTCTGGTAGAAAGTATAATGCGTCATGTAACATTATTGAGTAAGACACAATTGATCTTCGACGAGAAAAAAACAAATAATCATATTGAATTACCATATTAGTCATTTCATTATTTAAGTGTCGCCTAACTTGAATGTCTCATTGCATAATATAACATATGAAACATAGAATTTTGTTGTCATAGTAATTGTGAATCATTATATGACTACGGATATTTAAAATCAATATGCATACAATCACGAGATGACAAGTGCTAAGTAAATATATATGCTACAAAATGACGTATAATAAACATCTGGTATGATGTTGACATGAATCACTTGTTTTTTTTTTTATGAATCGACGATAAAAAAAGACTTTGACATAACAAAGATCAGAAACTTTGTACTATGTAAATGTTTTGAGTTGAGTACAAAGAAGTTGAATCGTTAATAATAATAATATGAGTTTTTTTTTAAAATAAAACATATGAATCTTTTGTTGTATCTAAATTGTTTACGATCAACAATCTTATTGATAATTATTTGATCAATTAGTTCTATTGTTTAAATTTTATTAGATCAAAATAACTATGTGTATAATCATTTGATTATTAGGATTCATATTCTCAGACTCGTCAACAAGATAAAAGATAATACTTGTGTTTTTTTCTTATACAAGACTTTCTATTTCAATTCATCTTTCTTTAATAATTGTTTTTATTTGTCTATATTTAACAATTTATGATATGAATAAACGAAATAAAAATTATAAACAGATTCGAAGTTTTTTCTTTATCAATTTTTTGTTATGATTGAAGGTAACATTGCAATTTGGTATCATGATGAAGTACATGAGTGCTCTTGGTTTTATTCCTATATACATAACATTAAAAAATTTAATGAAAGTAATAAGCTCATAGTATCTGACTGACACAGTCAGAAATCAGTATTCATCACGTACTATGTTCTGACCATGTTTATTAAATACATACTACAACTTTCGTCGTTTCAGTTGAAATATTTCTGAATAATGGTGACATTATAAAACATTGCAATTCGTTTCAATTGTACGTTCGATTGGTATAAATCTATTTTCATTGCTTTCGGATGTTCTTTTTACACGATGGCGGTCTATACCATTCTCGATACTAGATAATTCACGTTTTCAAAAACAAATTTTCATGTCTTACAGTGTACACTCAATAGTGAATGATATAAAGGATGCTCTATAAGCAACGATGCTAGTTCGATTTTTTTCGTATCTTTGCCATATTCAAAGGTGCAGGGGTATTGAAAAGTAACATCTAAGCTATTATTCAACATAAATTGTATTCAGTTTGCATCAACCGTAAGAAAGTACCATATCGGTAAAAATAATGAGAAAATTTTATCAAAATAATTGTTTACTTCTTTTCTATAAAGAATTGCTAACTCAGTATTTTGTGAATATCTCTATCAGTTTTTGACGATTTGATTTAAATTTTTTCCCAAAAATAGTCTGTGCAATTGTCTGCAAAATCCAAGAAAAATAGTGTTTCAAAAGAACGATCGAAGAACCATATCTGATCAGCAGTGCTACACTCCAAAAAGAGCTACTTTCACAGATACTGGTTTTTTACATAACAAATTTTTACACTTCTCTTGACTAAATAGGCTTTAGACCATTTGAAGTTATTCTTTTGAAAAGCTGTTTTTCTTGGATTATGAAGAGAATTTGGTTATCATTTGGAAAAAAATTTAAGTCAATGCATCAAAAACTGACAGAGATACTCACAAAACACTAAGTTAGTAATTCTTTACACAAAAAAAAATGTAAAAAATGATTTTGATAACATTTTTTCAATATTTTTACCGATATGGCACTTTCTTACGGTTGGTGCTAATTGAGTGCAACTTCTGTCGAATAATAGCTTAGATGTTACTTTTCACACATATATATATATCTGAACACCTTTTCACCTTTGAATATAGCAAAGACGCAAAAAATAAATTAAAAATGAGGTCCTTACTAGAGTGCTGCACGGGTGCACTTTTTTTCACCCGAAACCGGACCGGAGCTTTTTTCCGTACCCGTGTCCGAACCGACCCGACAACTTCGTACCCGGACCCAANGCGAGGAAACATCGTGGAGAGCTGGGCAACCACTCATTTTGCTCAGAATTTTTTGCTCTTTCAGATGACTATATTTAAAAACTTTTTTGTCAAAACTCTCAAAAACTCGATTTTTAGATGAAACGGTTTTCTGGAAAACTCTCTTCACTAAGTTTCTTTAGAAATTCTGGCTCATACTATATTCGATAGAGATTTTCAAGAGCTTTCCAAATTACTATTTAGATTTTATCTAGCTGTTCGTTTTTGTGGAAAAACTTCAAAAATAAAAGGGGTCTTATAATTTTGGTACACCCTATATATTGCAAGTACAGAGAAAAGGCAAGAGATAAGTCGTTTAGTTTATAATTTAATCATCAATTAATCATAATAACAGATAGAAAGGTATAAGGTGGTGCTCTGTCTACAAAAATCGACCATATAAAAAAGTAAACAACAATAAACGTATACATTATTCTTATTCATGTCTGTAAATTATATCTTTTTTCTTTCTTTTCTGTTGTTAGCAGCTTCTAAAAAGTAATAGACTAGAAATATGATGTCTGTCTGGTCATAGTCTATCATACATAAATATTATTCCTTGTTCGGTAAATGAATGAATTGTCTATCATTATATTTCCGATAATGATGATGATGATGATGATGATGATGATGATGATGTGGAGCATTGGTTATGCTAAATGTAACGACCCTCAGTCTTTCTACCCATATAATTCACAATAAGAAAAAAAAAGTATTCTTTGTTATTTTTGTTAATTGCATCCAATCATTGGAAGACTAGTAAAAGAAAACATTCGATCATATAAACTTGAGGGTCACTAAAAAATTAATAAAATCGTTCATTTTATTGACTATTGATGGTATTTGATAAGAGTAATAGTTTGAAAATGTAAAAACTTCATTTATGTGACTTCATCATTTTGTTAAATGACATGTAGAAACAACCTTGACATCAAGGTATGTATATCAAACTTTGTTGATCTATATGTCATTTACTGGATTAGTAACAATTGGTCTGAGTGTAGTAGAAAATATGTAGGAGACTTCATTTAGAAAATATTTTTCAAACAAATTTAAATTATCTTTGATAATTAAGTGAAATGAATAATTACAAGTCAGTCAAAGGATATAAATAGTCTGCACAAGCAAAAACCTGACAGTAGACACAATAGACACTACAGTAACTGTAGAGTTGTTCTTCAAGGTTATAACAACATAGCTTGATTAATTATTAATATATTAAAATTTAATATATATGTATAATTTATTCTTTATACCTAAATTTAAAAAATCTTGATTAAATAAATTAATTCGATATAAATTATTTATGTATAAACAACAATAGCTCTGATATAATTGAATATGATAATAAGTAAGGAATGGACTCAAATAAATAGAACGAATAACTGACAAATTATTTTTTATTGTTATATTTCTTGACAATTGGTTTATGAATAATAAGAATATGTCTAGCAATTGATGCTTCAAACATAATTAGACAAATGAATGCATAAAGACAAACAATAAGAGAACTTCAGATCATACAACAAACAGAAGACTTCCGAATGATTGTGTTTATTTGTAAATAATCGAGAATTATTTTGACATCATCAAGGACAGATATGAAATCAGCGAAATAAATTTAATAGTGAAAATATAATTTCATAATAACCTTCACATGAATTGTGTTAAAACAAGATAAGAATTTAAAAGAACACTACATCTTCTTGTAGGAAAATAACCGAGCTCTAATAAAACGGTAAGGATCCGTGTCTATGTCAAGTGTCTATCGAATAGTATCATGATACTTCAAGTTAAGTCTCGAATAAGAATATTTTCTATAAAACTTTGCATGTTACGCAGATATAACTTTTTATATATGCCTAATGTAATTTAGAAGCCAAGCAAGGTTTTCTGGATAATGATGAGTATTTTTCAATTACGAAGGAAAGAGGCGTATCCTCTCCCTTGCCGAGTTTCGAGGCCTCTGATGTAATTATATTTCGCATTCTGTCTTACAAGTTATCAAGATTTTGTTTTATTTTTAAATAATAATCAAAAGTAGTTTCTATAGATCATATTTGTTTTTAATGTACTAGATTATAATCAATCCGATTATACATAAACAAAGTTTTCTTAAATTTATATAACTAGAGATAATAAGAATAATATGTAAATTCTTTTTCTAGAAACCCCATTTAGTCATATATAATTTGAACTTATAATATAGTTCATGTTATTTTGTAAGTTCAGTTCTTTCTGTATTCTCATCTATTTAATCAGATCTACCATTTACACTATGTGATATAGTAACAGTCCAATAATTATTGTTCATGAATGTCTTTACATTCGTAAGGATTATGTAAGAATTCGAGAAAAAAAAAGAAATTAATAGTTTCCTTTAAGATGACATTGAATGAACAGAGTGCAGAATTATGACTAACAATGAATATATAGTTAAACAGTGCTATTGAGAGAGAGAGAGATTGTGGTTTCATGCCATCTTTAAGACATTCATTGCATTTCTTCAAAAGAAGAAGTTTCGATATATAAACAATTTGAACTCACAAGTATCTACAAGTGTGTTTTATTAAGAAGACATTGATTACTTCTTTCATGAACATGTGAGTTTTTTCTTTTTTTTTTTGTGTAAATAAACTTATGAGAATGGATCTATATGTACACATAGAATTTGATGCAACTTGCATATGTCTGTGGGAATTTCGTCATTGATAAAATATCAAAGAAAAAGCAATAAATAATGAACGATATATTTGCATTATTGTTTCATAAAACTTGTATTAAATATTCCTCAAATAAAAATAGTAATGATGTGTTTTTTTTTTTAACTTTGGCAATAAGACATCTACCTTGTTTTTATTTCACATGTATATTCATATAACTCAATACTTTACATAATAGATTCAATAAGATTAAAAGTTTAATCTTTGTGTTATTTAAATTTCTATTTTGATTTTGTATCGAAATTGATTTTTCTTTTTATGCTTATATATATTCTTAATATGCAAGATAACATGCCATTATATGATGAAGGACGTATTTACTTTTACACAGGTGATGAGTATTGCTGATTGATTAAAGCTACCAAAATATAAATATAGTTATTCGATTCAAAACGCATAGCCGTTATTTGTTTTTTTTCTTCTCTTAACTATTACCGTACAGTAACACCACAGAGTCAGACCTTCGGTTTCTTTTTTAACGTGTCTATATATGTGTACGACTGGCTAGACACTGACATCCTTTTGCTTGTCTCTATTTTGTTTGCTTGAGTTCTCTATTTATCTATGTATATTTTCTAGGCCAATCGACATCCGTATAATAAAGAATATTTTTCTCCAAAAAAAATGGTTGTACATCGCCAGTATCATTCAAAGAAATACCCGAATTCTTCATCAACTCGTCTTCTTCATTTAACAATTCCAATAACATCAAATTTTTTATATGATACAAACGATTTTGTATGGAATAATCCAATGGAACTTGATTTACTCAATATGAAAAAAGCACCATTATCAACATCAATAGATGAAAATCATTTTTTAAAAGTTTTACCATGTATACGTCGTTTATATACTATCTTTAATTCTATATGTCCTAATCTATATCGTATACATTGTTCAGATTCTTTAAGAATTTTACAAGAAATAATATGTTTAATTGACGAATATCTTCATATACATTTATCATCAAAAGTACCAATAAATGAATTATTATATAATGAAGAATATTTTGATGATTTTATACATAAATTAAGATATTCACCGTTTAATTATTTTTATCCAAATATTTATTCATCATCAAAAAAACCAGAAGTACATTGTTTTGGTCAAGGTATTCATGCATGTAATGATAATAATAGACTCAATCAGACAACATTGTTTTGTTTTGAATTAACATCATCATCAGAAAATAATTTTTGCTTACCAATTGATATAGTTATATTAGATCCTAATGAAAACATCGTATCAAATGATGTTAAATATATAAACACATATGATCAAGGTTATACAAAACTTTTTTCATGCTGCTATAAACCAGTAACGCAAGCTGGGATTTATAAAATATCGTTTTTGTATAATCGTATTCAACTAACAACTGATCCATTTACTGTTTTTATAAAAAATTCAGACCAATTAAAAGAACAATCATTATCCGAAGATGCAACAGAAATAGATGTACAAGGTAAAAAAAGAAATAATTATTTCTTGTCAAGGATTATGTTTTTTATCTGATAAATGTTGCTGATAGAAATTTTTCTCTTCAAGTATTTTTAGCGTTGAAAAGATATGATACTATACATATATACAAAATAAATGTTGTTTCTTTTTTTTTGTTTTTATATTGCTCTTTGGAGTGATGATTATTCATTCCACGAATCCAAATAGAACACTTAACTATTGTAACATTTTCGAATTAGCATTTCGGTTGTATGCAGAGAAAAAAATGATAAATATATCAGCTGTAATAAGTTTCATTCGAATGACAGAAAGAAAAAGAAAAACATTACTCAAGTAGTTACATCTGATAAAATTTCAGTATATATTTTATCATTATTTTTTAACTAAATTGACTTAATTCTATTATGACAAATCCACCATTTCGTTCACAAGTGCTTTCAATTCCACGATTTAGTAAGAAATCTAATTATTCATAAGCAATAATCTAAAACGTTTTGTCAAAAAATAATCTTTATACATTTTTCTTTTTATGTTCGCTTAGAAATTCCTCAATATGAACTAGAAGGTGATGGATGTTCAACAAAAGTTATCATAAATTCAATAGCACGTTTTCGTCTACGAATAAATTCATCAATAAACTCTCATAATAAACCAACAGTTGATCCATTTTCACTTTCAATTATTGATCCATTTGGTCATACAATTGTTGTTCAACGTCGTATACTTTCATCTGATTTACTTGAATTAACATATCAACCAATGTCAATAGGTGAACATAAATTAACAATATCATATAATAATAAAATTCATCGTCAATTAATTATTGATGTTATACATGATGAAACAAATTATTTATCAAAATTAAAACCATTTGGACCTGGTCTTCAACGTGCAATTGCTGGCGTACCAACTGAATTTTATGTTGATCTTAGTCAACAAAAATTAATAAATCCTACAATTAATAATAATCATATACAATTTTGTTTAGAACCATCATATCATGCAGAAATTGATTATGAACAACAAATGGCTACTGTACGTTATACACCTTTAATTGAAGGTGATTGTCCTATACATATACTTGAACATAATAAAGATATTCAACATTCACCATATATTGCTCATATAAAAAAAGAAAATATCTTACATGATAAACCGCATATACATATTACCGGTTTATCAGAAAAAATTATTATTCATCGTCCTGTTGAATTTGAAGTAAGATGAAATATTTTATGATTTTGCTTTTTTCGTGAAAAAATAAGTTTTTTCTTTTTGAAAAGGTTTCGATTGATAATCCTTTTGACGATCCAACTTACACTCTTCATATTGAAATTTTAGCTGATGAAAATCCGCCATCCGTATCTGTTCATCGTCATAATGATTCATTATATAAATGTTCATTTATTCCTAAAACATTAGGACGATATATAATATCAATTGATTATGCTGGAATTGTTCCAGAAAATAATCCATTTTATTGTGAAGCTACACAAGAAAAAGATATACAATTAACAGGTCCGGCTGTGAATAATCAATGTTTAATATTAAATGAACCGACACATTTTTACTTTAAATTAGAAGATTTTCTAATGAAAAATTGCACTGAACCAAATTCAACATATGAAAGTGGATATAGTTCAAATGATGATACATCGTTAAATTCATCAATTACAGACGGAACCAAAGAAATAAATGATGACCATAATAACTATCAGGTTACAATTACAGATGGACATGGAAATAAAAAATCAAATGTTTCAATTAACAAACTTAAAGAAAATATGAACGATAATGTACGAGTAGATTTTACTCCGGACGAACAAATTTTATTTATTAATATTTCTTGTACTTGGTAGTATCGGTTGTTTTTTTTTAATGTAAAAAAAAGAAGTTTTAAATAAACTTACGAAATAAAGTTTTTTTTACAAATTAAATATACTCTGTTTGAAGTCTAAACTTCCAAAGTCATTCAATTTTTTAAGAATATCAACTGACATTATTATCTTTGTCTTGAACTTTTACGAAACCTTTACACTTAATCGAATTACAATATTTTTTTTCTTTTTTTTTTTTGCTACACGATTTAAGTAACAAATGTCTATTAATCATCTATAGATAAATTCAAACAGAATTCATAAATCTTATTTGACATTGAAAAATAGTTTAACAAAAAATTAAAAAAACGTGTTTGATACTAAAATCTACTGTGAAAGTATTTAATCATGATTTACAAGAATGAAAATGTCCTCTTTTCATATTATCGAACGACTGGTTAAACACTTATGATTTCGTCTGATCGAATTCGTTAATTAATCAAAGAGAAAGAGAAATATGATCTTGTCCTTTTCTGAATAAAAAATTTTTAAGCTCATATCGAAATCAATTACATCAATTAAGGTTTTTTTTTGATTACATCGAATCAATTGTTATTAGTTTCTATTATTGATTGCAAGCAATTTTCGAAAGTTATAATTACTAATTTTAACTTTATCCATATGTAACTGGCAGTTTTGTTATCATTTCTAATTCAACTGACTTATCAAGCACTTACAACTAAATATTACATAGACACAATATTTTATATTATAGTATAAATCATGAGGTAAATGTCTATGAAATTTAATGATAGAAAATAATCTAATATATTTTTTACTGCCTTGTTATTTTAGTTTCATTAAATTTGAACCTCAATCAACATCAACACCAAAAAAAATCAATTCAACACTTATACCAAATTTATGTTCAACTCCACGACCTGTGCATGTCCGTTATTCATTATCGAAATGTGCGCCGCTACCTATTGATACATCAACACCAAATACAAAGAAAACCAGAAAATCGTTGGCACCTAATATTCATCATTTAATTTATCCATCAAACATTACATCAACACACACAATTAAAGTTTGGGTCTTATAAAAAAAAGAATTATTCGTCAATACCTTGTTTTTATTTAATTTCTTGTTTTTAGTTGAAATAAATTATTTATTATTAAATTTTTCTTCGTTCTAAATTAGAATTCAATGAAAATTAAGATTATTGATTACTTCTATCAACATGAGGTTGGAGTATTGACTAAAAGACATTGGATTGTGATGCTTGTTAAGCGTTTATTGACCTAGATTTAATACACCATAGTGCATAATATGTACAGTATATTAAGATGAAGTGGTACTCTCAATATTTTAAAACGAGAAATAGAAGTAATGAGCTGAATTCAATGGTAAGTAATATGTGTAGATGATGCATGAAACATACGTCTTCTCTATTCAAATGAGATTTCATGATATATGTATGAATAAACAGTTTTGGAGTTCAGTGAATGATGTGAATGTTTTAAGTGATTTGCTAACTGTTTAATATATGTTCAATAATTTGTCGATTATTATGTATATGATAGTTTACTTCAATTGATTGAAGTGAAAGCTTATCTGAGGTCGAGTACAATTGATTTCCACTTATGCTGTTTTCTCTCGTTGCGATTTATTTATTTATTTATTTTTCTTCGATCGATGTTTGTTAGACTATTTTGGCATGAGTAATGAACTGGATAGATATCTTTTTTATTGACAAAATATAAGTATGAATGAATATGCTAAATTTCTGGATAGTAACAATGAGTATATCTGTGATAGACAAAATTAAAATAATTGGAATTTGAATTTTGTCGGGGCAATATTTGAATTCGTCTAGAGATAAATTCATACAATCAAAACAAATAAAATCTGAATGGAACAATTGTTTGTTTTTTGTTCAACAGTATATTTTGATTCCACTAAACAATTTACAAGACAACATTTTAATATATTTATTAATATTTGTACTACGACTTCGTTTTGAATAACATTTTGTTTTCGAGAAGAACTTTGTTTTGTAGCGCACTTGTCTTGATAATCGCATGTGTAACCGATTGTTGAATCCGATTCAGACATTTTGTATTCGGTTGTAACGAGTACATTCATATTTATATTTCTTTTGTCTTTTTTTCATTACACTCTATTTTTGATGTAACGCACGTAGCTCGCGTATTTCATGGAGTCTCTTTCACGTTTATATCGGTCATTTCCAAATCGTATCAAACTTTCAGGACTTGTAGACAATGTTGACATAACATTATCTATAATATTACGTAGTATTATAAACTTCATTCATAAATGAGTATATGTAAAAGATGATATACCGTAAAGTTTTTGTATCAATCACAGAAACTAAGATTTTATCAAAAAATGAGCCTTTCAATTTAAACACAGAAAATATTAATATTATATATATATGATTGATGTTGATATTGGCTATAATCTATCTATAGCAGACTGTGGCTGTATCAATACCTTTGTCTTATGATCATTCCATTAATATGACACACTCTCTAATTCATAGTATGTACATTGTTCTGCTAAGAAAAGTTTTGAAAAATGGAATCCTGAAGTATAACCATATATAGGCTTTTATAGAGAATCATTTGGCCTACAACATGCACTGAACTCGATCTTTTTCATTTTTGACCTTACAAAATGCGAAACAAAGAAAGATGACAAATCGCGATTTTTCATTATTCAAGAGGACAGTATTTCTATGACGTCAACTATGTTGTACAAGAGTGAACACTGATTTCGGGGAAACTTTCACCACCTGTAGAGATTCTAGTTCTAAGCATTTAGATAAGAAAAGATGTTCTTAAGAATTTTTATTTTCATAGAGATAGATTCAGAATACTTCCAGTAGCTAACAACAAAAAAGTCTCAAAAAACATTTTCTCTTGAATAGTTTTGACAAATTGTTTTTGATAGTTTAATGCACTGAAATAAGATCAAATATAAAATCTAAGACCATTATTCAGATTTCTTGTGAGACGGAATATCAAATCATATTGAAACCGACTTCAATTTTCAAAAAAGTTGTTTCCACTTTTTTGCGTAATTGCGGACGCAAGTTGGCACTATACTGAAGAGCAGATCCGCAGTGAATGAGATATATATGAATTAATTTTTGCCCAAATAGAAAATAAATTTAGTATGGTTCGATGCGCTGTCTTACAAGAAGGTCTGAATAATGGTTTTAGATTTTATTTTTGATCTTATTTTAGTCAATTAAACTATCAAAAACAATGTATCAGAATTATTCAAGAGAAAACGTTTTTTGAGACTTTTTTGTTCTTAGCTGCTGAAAGTATTCTGAATCTATCTCTATGAAAATAAAAATTCTTAAAAACATCTTTTCTTATTTAAATGCTTAGAACTAGAATCTCTACAGGTGGTGAAAGTTTCCCCGAAATCAGTGTTCACTTTTATACAACATAGTTGACGTCATAGAAATACTGTCCTCTTGAATAATGAAAAATCGCGATTTGTCATCTTTCTTTGTTTCGCTTTTTGCCCGATCAAAAATGAAAAAGGTCGAGTTCAGCGCATGTTGTAGGTGAAGCAAGGGGGGAAAAGCGAAAATGTCGTACTCCCATGTACTCCCACGTACTCCCAGGATAAGTTGTAACGATCTTTGAGATTTTTCTAATCACTTAAAGTCTACTATCGATCTGTGTTACGATGCACTAGCTGGAGTACAGTGAATGTGAGACTGGTGGACAATCAGGCTCAAATACTTCGTCGTACTCCCCTTTTGGGAGTACAAACATGTATTTGCGGGCAAAGTATCCGCCAGCCTCACATTCACTGTACTCCAGCTAGTGCATCGTAACACAGATCGATAGTAGACTTTAAGTGATTAGAAAAATCTCAAAGATCGTTACAGCTTATCCTGGGAGTACGTGGGAGTACATGGGAGTACGACATTTTCGCTTTTTCCCCCTTGAGGTGAAGTGATTCTCTACAAAACTCTATATATGGCTATGCTTGGAAATTCCATTTTTTCGCAGTTTCTTTAGCACAAGAATGTGCGCTATACTTTAGTAAATGCGGTACATACATGAAAGGAAAATAAGGTCAAGATATTGAAAAAATCCCAATGTATTGCAGTCAAAGGTAGCCAAAATGAGGTACTATCAGAATATATCTAATAGTTTCTACTTAATATTTTTGACTGGAAAAATTCTTAATTGATTGGGATCATGTTCGAAAAAATCCTAATTACTGTGGTTATCTATAGAAAACCATAGAAAAATATTATCCCCATTATTTGTCTATTCATTAGTGAAATTTGAAGAATTGGCCTTGTAGGTTTTATTAAGTTAATATAACCTACAAATCATGAAAATTTTATATGATTTTCAAATACTTGTGTATTGTATGGTAGAGATCTCATAGAATCTGTCAAGCGTAAGACATTATTTCTAGTTGAGTTCTAAATTCGCCTACAACATATCATTTATTTATTCAAAATTTATAGTAAAGAATGTGTCTTATAAATATTCGAATCGTCAGTTTTCTAAATCTTGATAATGTATTTGTTCAAAATGTGGAAAATTGTTTATGATTAGTTACGAGTGATTTATTGTCTTTTGATTGCATGCAACGTTTATTTTGTATTGCCTTTGTCACTAGCAGGCCTGTTACAAGTTAAAGTAAAGAATGGCGACAAAGCAATGATTCAGCTAACAGAAAGACCTACAAAAAATGATTAGTTAGTCTCTGTTATGGTGATCCTATTATAGAAGAAAAATATGGAACATGTATTAAAACTAGAGAGTCAAGGGCACACGAGTTCGATTTTGTGTTTATGCTTTTTCTTATTGTGAATATAATAAAGATAAAGAAAATAGGAATAATTCAATATTTCTTAATATGGAAAAATTACATTAAAAAAATCGTAATTTTGTATTGTAAAAATCTGTTTATTATTGTTAATATATCAAATAGTATTATTGTGATAAAAAAATCTCGATCAATGTTGTTTCTTCTCTATTAGCATCATAGTAAAAATCGTTTCAGTTATTTGAATATAATATTTTAAGGTCTTTACAAGTATATATTTCTTTAAATATGAAATAATTTTGATCGAAAAAGAAAAACGAATTATATGCTTTATTAAAGAATACAATTTATCAATAATTTATATTTGTTTTTAAGCATAAAAAATTCTATACAGTAAATACTATGAATATAAACTGACAAAAAATGATTTCATTAAATATATAAAAAAGTTCCAATCATTTTATGTTCTTCTTTTTGTAATCATTATTAACGACGTCGTGAATGCTTTTTTCTATCAATTGATTCTATAATATGTAGTTGAAGCAATAAACTTTGTATATGTTGTTTTTCTAAGTTTAAACGATGTATTTTTTCACGTATTAAATTTTCTTCATATATAACTTGCTTCATTTGATTTAATTTATAAGTTAATTGACGTCGTATTTTATATGTCTTTTTTCGTTTAGATATCATTTTACTATTTGCAGATATTGTTGTGTTCGATTTTTCATTAGTTGAAGAATTTTCTACATCACAGACTTGAATAGATTGATCATTGTTAACTATTGATAAATCGACTGATGATGCACTAGAATTAGCCATGATATTTTCTGCTCATCTATAATAGGGTAATGCTATGACGGATTATATTGATATTTGATTGAAGTAATTTCTATGTTTATATATCAGTGATTACAAATGAAGAAAAGAAAAGATGAATACGGACAAAAAACCAAGGGCGAATAGTTAAGAAAATGATTGTTGTGAGCGTTCATCTGTAACATTAATCATAACAAATAGTAGTATGGTTAGAAATTACATTTGTTAAACAGTATATTTCATTGTGAATTAGTAGTTGACAGTGTGAGAGGCGAATAAAAGGAAAATGAAAGGTGTAATAGAGTGAAAGAAAACGAAAAATTTTGATTGATGAGTTGTAGTTGTAGTTTGCTTAGCGTGAAAATGAAAGATCAATATCACATTCGATGATAAATGTTTTGAGTTTTTGAAATGGGAATCGTTTGAGTAAAATCTTGAAAGCAATATTTCCTTCCGACTTTTTAATTTGTAAATTTAGATCATAAACGACAAGACACTGTTTTTTGTTCTTTTCTCTTTCTATATTTAATTAATGAATAGTACGAACAAAAAAGGTTTGTATCTTTATGAATACATATCTACAATTCGGGCACATGAAACGACAAGGTTAGAAACATAATAAGACAAAATAAAGTGTACTGTTCTTTATTCGTATTCATACAATATCTCATCTGTTAATAAATTAATCATAATCAGGCATGAATTATTCACAAATTATAAAATTGGTTTTTAACTTATATTGAATCGCACTTTTCGTCTAGAAACTATGGATCGATCTCGTCCAAAAGAAATTAAGTTATCAAGAAATAAGAGTATTTATCCTACATAGAAAAAGGCAAAAGCTTTAGTTGTGGATTAAGTCTTTCAGGATGGGAATTGATCTAGCTGGTATTTCTCTATAATTTAGTACGATCAACATGCATATGCGTCGTACCAGTCTTTGAAAACTCAATAGCACTGATTAGAAAAAAGAGAATTCATCCTGAAAGGGGTTAAATATTATGTTAAAACCTCTATGATCACATGATTTCTTATATTAATATAACTTTTGTGTCTTGCTATAGTCAACTAAATTTTATCTAATATTACGTACTTTTGTGCCATTTGTGTGTGTGTGAATATTTAAAAACATGCCTTCAATCATATATATATATGTACTGGTTATTGGATTTTATATGTAGGATTCATATAATAGATCCCAATGGTATATTATATGTACTGAATTTTAATTCGAGATTATTTTTCTGAAGAATGTATCCTATTTCTTGATGTAATGACGCCTTTGTCTTAGCAGAAAATGTTGATCATATAATTAAGCAATACATATGTTTCTTCTTCCATACAATCTTTCGTAATATTTTTGAGATCTTTCTCTTATGATTCAATTAGATGATTATTGAATAGCTTCTGGTGGTCCAGCATTATCAAGAGAGAACGATGAGGTAATAATTTTAAAATTGAATTCATGTGAAGCATTTTTGTCCTTAAAGTTGTGATGAGATGGTTAATTAGAAAGTGTGACAGAAGCATAAAAAATGATAATGCAAACTTGTATATGTCAGAAAGCGTCTAAAAATAGTGACTCGTGTGTCACATTGACAATATTGATGAGAAATTAGAGAAGAATCTAAAAATAATTCAACAAAGTATTCATAATAAAATATGAATTCTTCTTTTTTTTTCTTGTTTTTTTTCTTCTTATCTTGAATAAAGAACATTATTTTAAATAAAGCAAAATGAAAATAAATCTTAACTCAACAATAAATCAATTAAAAATTCTAATCTTATTCTAATTTTTGCGCTGTTAAAATTCTTTGTTTTTTTTAAAAATACACATGCAATTTTTTTCTATTATTTTCTTTATTGATATTCATATAATTGTTATATCGATAAAAACTGAAATAAAATTTAATATTAATGTTCCATCATTATTTCGATGTAAACAAAATGGACGTGTTTTTTATTTTGATAATTTTCCAACAAATCAATTATTTAATCAAACTATAACAAATCAAATTAAGGATTGTGATTTATCTTTAATAATACCAGATAAACGTATTATATTTGACGTTGATAAACTTATTTCACAATGTAATTTTCAATTTTCAAAACTAGAAGATCGTATTAATGAAATATTATTTTTTAAATCAAATTGTTCAATAGATGATCGATGTATACGATTAACACCATTATTTGCAACAATAATTACCAATCATAGAACAACAATATCAAATAAACCCACATTAATCGATTTCGATATAAGAGGCATTGGAACAGAAAATATTCAAATAGGTGAAGATCAATATGTATTTTCTGTAAGAAAGAAACGAGAAGAAATTTTTTTTTATTCAAATGAAACAACCATGACGGATTTAGATGAATTCTAAATTCTGAACGTTAGGATTTTCACGAGAAAAACTACGCAGATTGATACCACCATTTGAGTTCATATTGGGTTCCCAAGAAGGTCTTGATAAGACTAGAAAAATTCGAAAATGGCTCATCGCCATAGATCTGTGAAACCAAGTTATAACCACTTTACTAAATTTTCGATTTGAATTTTCGTCCATAAACAGACCGATTGACTTCCGGAATATCCTGAATGTTTCAGTGGAAAAGAATGTTCAATTGTCGGGATATTGAGTTTCCAAGTAAACTCGATTTTTGTGGCAAATGATCATGTTCTGGAAATTCAATATTCCGACTAATAAGCATTCTTTTCGACAGAGACTTTTAGAATATTCTATTAGCTATTCTGCCTGTTCATGGACAAAAATTCAAATCGAAAATTCAGCAAAATGATCATAACTCAGCTCCAGAAGTTGATGGGCACGAACAATTTTAGAATTTTTCTAGTCTTACCGAGACTTTGTATGAACTCCGAACAGCAGGTATCAACTTGGATCGTTCCCTAGTGAGTGTGAGTGCTCGACAGAAAAGCTGCTGATGTAGCCGCTTGCTGTCTGCTAGGCAAGACCAAAGTTTGAAATCTTAACCTAGCCTCATTCATCTCTATAGAATTCTTCCTGGTTAACAGACAAGGTCAGGTTGAAGTTATCGGTCTAGCTGTAGCGTTTTGAAAATCAAGTGTTGACATATCGCCTCATGATCTGAGAGTACTTGAACAAATTCATTCGATTTCAACAATATAATACTTGAACTGAACCTTACTTTGGTATTGTAGGACTTGCATTGACTGACAGAGGAACTTGTTTAAACCACCAACAATCGAGCAGTAAATTTTTCGCTCATGCTAATGCAAAAGTTGATGGTCAAATGAAAATATCCTTGTCTGTTATTATAAGTATTACTTATTTCTTACATTCTCCTTTCACTTCTTCATTGTATGCCTTTTATATTTTTTTCTACTATCATATGATTTCAATTTTTTTGATTATGTGAACAGAACTAATATAATCAAAACAATTTCGTTCATTCAAGCCTTTCATGTACGAAAAATATCTATGATGTTTGTCTGTTTATTTGAATTAGCTATTTTGTGTAAAAACTTCCTATATTATCTTATCTTGATACAAATAATAACTTAAATGATTCATTGACGCAATGTACTAGAATTAAATGTACTCAAAACATTAGAATTAATAATTATTTTTCATTTGATTATTTTTTTATTTAAGTTGAATGATGATGGTTATACAAAAAGAGGTTTTCGAAAAAATCAAATTGTTTTTAAAATGAACCAAGATAAATATCTTAGTATGATGTGCGAGTACGTTTATTACTTGACTTATCTTCTTTTTATTGTTGTTAAGAAGAAAAAGAAAATGATTTAATTTGATTTTTTACATTGAGAATTCAGGTATACTTATATAAATAATCCAAAAAATAAAAAGTCTATTTGTCGTTTTCAATATGGAGTTTTCAAAAATTTTATTCAAACAAGAAGTGGGAAAATGACTTCATCAGGAGAAGGTTGGACATGGTTATGTTGTAAGTATTAGATAAATTTTGTTTTATTACAAAAACAAGACAATCGTTTTTTCTTCTATACTTTAGATTATTATCCATCAGGTGCCGAAGATCCAATGGATGATACAATGATTAGTAAAGCTGTAAGTTTTGTTTTCGAAATTATTTATAGTAACAAAAAAAACCAATAATAATGGGATGAAATAGAATTCTAGATTGAAGATTTCGAAAAAGCAAACTTATCTAAACTTCGTATTTCGTAAGTTAAAATCAATCATCTAATAAAAAAAAATCATTTACTTTTTTTAAAAATATTTCTATAGGCCAGTATTTCAACTTTGGAATTTAACCGAATTCTTAGATAATTCTTCAATGTCATTAAATCAAACGAACAAAGGCTCATTAATGCCCATATTTATTCTTCTATTGATACTGATTATTGTTTCTGGAATATTTTATACGTATAAGAAGTACCAAGTTGGATTAAAAGAATCTGATGATCTTATACTTGCACGATCATCTGTAGAATCACAAAATTCTATTATATCGAATGAGAGTTTGTCGAATGAAATCGTTTAAATAGAGACAATCTGCTTTCTTTTTTTGTTTATATAAATAAAACAGAACATACGTAAAATGATGAATATGAATGATTGGATATTCGTAAATAGACACGCTTTTTTTCCTTATTGTCATTTATATAGAAAAGAGTACTGTCTTTTTTAGGAAAAAGAGCAAATCCGTTTGATCGATATGTTCATTGAAAAAAATTAATTTTACTAACAGATTTCAGATTTTTTTCAAATATCATCGAATATACTTTCAATTTTATATCAAAAAAGATATACATGAAAGTTTTTTGTAACGAAAATAGTACGTTAAACAAATGGAAGAACAATAATATTCTCATGAGTATAATGGATTGCATATGAAATTTACTTTGTTCACAAAATTTTGTTAATTGAATTAGTGTATCTATTATAGTCTAGCCATATTTCATTGCTGATAGTAAATTCAATAATAAAAAGTGCAAAGTTCAGTACATATGTTCTTTAAGCTCCTTAGAATATTCATTGTGTCTGTAAAAAAAATTGAAAATTAAATGACAATTACTAATTATTTTTAGACATCAAACAAAAAATAACTGACAGTATTTATCTATCGAAAATAAAATTATATGAATTCAAAACAACTAATAATGGCATATAAGTAGTATATTATTCTCAAGAAATTCTTTTTTAAGACACAACCCTCCATGTCTCTTATCAAAATGAGAGAGGTGCTTTCTATGTTTTTTGAAATGTTCTATTTTCGTTAGCTACTAAGTTTTTGATAATATAATCATAAACAATGACGAGAACATTTCTCAATAATTATATTTGAAATATTAAGTTCATTGGATAAAATATTCAAGTATATTTACTCTTTTCTCTTAACCTATGGCGCAAAAGTCTTGGTACACAATATTTGCTCATTTTTCGAACAGCTGGATTAGACTCAACAGCTGTTGGCTAGAATAAAAAATTTTTCGCTCTTTTCGAATATATGTTTAGCGTTTCGTTTTGAGGTAAGATTTGAGAACTGTCATTAGATTGTTTGAAAAGGTAGAAAATAGTACTTGCGTAGAATACTATTTTGGCCAATTTTATATTTCGATTGAAATTTATTAAATTTAAAATGAGAAACAATAGTTTTGTAGAGCAAACTTTACTCCACAAAACATGCTATGTAATTTGCATGATAGATTATAAAACTTTTCTATTTTTAAAAGCAATTTCTGAAACAGTGATTTTTCTGAACAATGTCAATTTCCATAGAAACTAGCTCTTTAGTGAAATCGTATAGATAAGATTTCGTTTTATACAGAATCTAGGGCTCTCAAATGATGTTGAGTTGAAGTCGTTCCAAGACCCAAGCTAAGGACTGTGTCGAAACCACTATTTTCTATTGTATAGACACAGTGTTGGTTTTTTTTACTAAACTTACTGATAATTGTTTAATCTTATCTTAGAAAGAAAATCTGAACATATATATTCGAAAGTAGAGAGAAACTTCGATTGTGACTAATTGCTTGTGGTTCCACCCATTTGTTTTTTAGTGGCCAAAAAATGGACGAATATTTTATGTCAAGACTTTCCCATCATTGGTTATATAACACATTTAGCGTTATGGTTCACCTAAATTTGTGAAACTGAATTTTAAATTTCGTTTTTATTTTTTAATATCTTGATAAATTCCATATTATTAAAAGGTCACACTATAATAATAATTTATACTCCTAAAGTTATTTTATCCCGCCCTGAGTTATTTAATAATTAAATTCTTTCTTTTCGGTTAAATGTTTGTATCAAATAAAAACATACGTTTCTTAATTTTCTTTTTGACTCAATACTATTTTATTTTTTGTTTTAAAAGCGAAATAAAATTTCATATAAATAATGTACCATCATTATTTCGTTGTGAAAAAAGTGGACCATTATTTTATCTTGATCATTTTCCAAATGATGATCTATTTCATCAAACATTATTAGAAAATAATCTTTCATGTGATTTATCATTATCAGCAATAGACCAACGTGTTATTATTGAAATTGATCAACTGGATTTATTATGTGAAATTCTGAATAAAAAGAAACATGCAAATGAACTCCTTTTGTTTTCATCTAAATGTTCAAAAGATTTGTGTAGAAAATTTATACCAACAACCGCTACAATTATTACTGAATATAAAACAGGATACACAAGTATCGAAAAAATTAATTTAATTTTTCATGGTAATCATTCAAGTAAATTAATGATTGGTAAATTAACGGATCATAAATATTTAGTAAGAAGAAGAATATGAATTTGTTATTTTCTTTTTATTCAATTAAAACTTTTACCTTTTTCTGTCGAGAGAACAACTAGTTCTTTCAACAATGGTGAAATTCGAACAAATCAAATTGTATTTCAATATGAGAACAATAATTATTTTAATATGATGTGTGAGTGAGTTTTAATCATGTATTTTTGTCTTCCGTATTTTTGTCTTTTTTTTCTAATATCTATTTGTTTAACTTTTTGATATTCATATGTGGTTAATTTAAAATTAACTATTGGGATTTGTCATCAATATTATTGGAATCAATCGACTACCGATAAAGCTGATTGGTCATGGATTTGTTGTATGTTCAAAAATCATATGGTGTATTATTTATCCATACGATAGAATGTTTAGATTATTATCCATTCAAGTCTGAAAATCCACTAGATCATAACATGATCTATAGAGCTGTGAGTTTAATATGATTCTGAATTAATAACTATGGATGTGTACTATTGATGTGAATGTTGTTCTGAATGTGGACAATGACAGATCTAGAATTTTTATGATATCGGGTGCTTCGGCTGAGAAGAGAGGCGATTATAATCATAAAAAAGTGTTTTGAAGCTCATTAAAGGTAGTATCAGTTTGGTTTTTAGCCTCTTCTACTCGAGAAAATCGGACAAATCTTTTGGAAGGAAGTAATTGCCTCCTTCTTCTCTCTTAATCCGCCGCTGAGTGTGGATTCTAGTCTTCTCTTCACCTACATTCACATCCACCCCTGGAGACACAACTGTTTTCAATATTTTTCCTCTCATACATTTATCCACTTGACATTTTTCCTGTTCTATATTGATTTTTTGACATTTTTCCTTCCGACCTTTTTACAGTAGATCTAAATACTGAACAGTTAGTCACTAACATCCGCATTTGCTGCAACATTGAAACACCAACTCTTTCAAAATATATACCCTTTATATAGCGATGTGTTCCAACGGTTCAGTGAGCACTAACTCGGTGGTTAGTAAACTGAAACTACACATTCTTATTGATAACAAAAGGAAAAGAATTATTTTCTTATAGGTTGAAGAATTTGAGAAAACAAATCCCAAAGGCACTCATATATTGTATGTCATTATGTTTTTCATTCGAATACAATTTTCATATATTGATATTATAGATTAAGAAAATTCGAAGATAGTCTAAATAATTCTTCAGCGTTATCAAATAGAACAATGACTAGTGATTTATCAAAAATCTCTACATTTATGTCATTATTTTTGATTTTATTGATGTGTATCTGTGGAATTCGTTATTATGATAAAAAAAAAACGAATAAAAAATTAATTAATCGGTCGTCTGAAGAATCACAATATTCTCCAGAAACATTAGACGAAGTTTTCATTGAATAATTTATGTTATTCTTATTGCACAATAAAAAGCGACCTTGTATATATTTCATGAATTGTTGTTCTTTCTTTTTGATTCTTTTTCTCAATTTGTCGAGAAAAAAAGAGACACGACAAATAAAAAAAAAAGGGGTCCGCCGCTCTTTCTTTTTTTTTCTTTCTGATTCTTTTTCTTCTACGCGCCCTTCGAGAACAATCGCGAAAATTCGTTACTGCAATAATTTTTCTTACAACTCTGCCAACGCACATATATATAAGCACCGTTTCAAACGATAAAAAAAAGAATATAAAAAATTTATTTTGATTATTTATCTTTTCGTCTACATTATGAGTCTTCTTTCAACGTTTCGCAACGATCCATTTTTTTCTGGTGTCGATCTACCACAATCATTGGCACTTGAACATCGCCCAAGATATGATAATCATGGTCGACAGCTAACACAACGTCAACAAAACAGTAATCGAGAATTAGATATATTTGGTAATCCATTTGCATATATGCAAAATGCTATGGATAATATGCATCAAATGATGAGTCATATAGAAACGAGAATGAATAGTAATGATTTTGGTGGACCAAATGGTCAAGGGGTTTCATTTAGTTCATCAAGTGTTATGAGTATGGATCGAAGCAATGGTGGACAGCCAAGAGTTATTCAAGCGACATCAGAAAAATTACATGGACCTGAAGGTATACTATAGGATTTTATGAATAGTTCGGTTTCTAAACAAGATTTTTCTATTTAGGTTTTTCTCGTACACGTAAAGCTGTTCGTGATACTGGTCGAAATTTAGAGAAAATGGAAATAGCTCATCGACTTGGTGAACGTGGTCATAGAATAATAAAAGAACGTGATCCATCTAGTGGACGCTTATTAGAAAATCGTGAATTTGAATATATTGAGGATGAAAATCAATTTGAACGTGAATGGTTTAATCGAGCAGAACAATTAGGCTTGAAAAATATCAATGGACATGGATTTAATTCAAATGCAAATAATTTATTAATGACACCACCATCATTTGAAAAACATCGATCACAATCTCATGAACCAAGACATTTAGCTATTGAACATGGACAATCAAATGATAATAATTCACGTTATAAACAACATCGAAAGAAATGAACTGCTTAAAATGATGACTTTTTTGTATTTAAATGACTTGTATATAGTGTTTATTTTGGTTTTTCTGTTCTGATAAATAAAACTAGAATGGTTTTAAGTAAAAATTATTTTTTCTGTCAAGTTAAAAAAGTAAATGGTCAAAATAAACAGCACAGTAAATTTTTTTTGCTTATTTCTCTTCTACTATTGATATTGGAGCTCATATTTATGAAAGAGATATATTTTTGATCACTGAATTTGTTTTGAAAAATTTCAGCCTTAGTGGATGAGAATTTATTAAGACACCGACAAATGTGTCATATGTATTGAAATGTGATAAAAGTCAAAAAACTTTTTTTTTTCAGGATTATTCTTCTTTCAAAACAATCAAAGACACTGCCGTTTTCAAAAAGTTGTTCAAACTCAATGGAATTTGAACTACTATTAGAACTAAATGAGATACATTTACCATAAAATTTTCGCACAATATGTCATGCTAACAAGAAGTTATAATGAAAATATGTGTGCATGAAATGAATGTAAAAATAGGAGAAATTTTGTTTAGTATAATTCTCAAAAGGATCATTCAAGTTTTAGATTTCATAGCACGAAAAAATTACATCATATACAATTGGATAGAGCTTCGAATGTTCTCCATTTCTATCATTCTACGAATTTTTTCTGATACTCGTTGAATTACTTTAGAAATATAAGAAAGGCAAAGTGCTCTTTATTTTTGTTATCAAAATTTTTAATTTTTCAAAAATAGAAAATTTTGGTAATGTGATTGTATCTCTATATCAGAACGCTGTTGCAAAATTAAACTTCCATGAAAACTATGTCTTAACGTGAAGTACTATTGCTACAAATTTAAAGAGAAACAGTTTTGTCCGAAGAGAAATATGCTCATGTCAAAGGCAAAGAGTACCTATAATTATATATATATTATTGAGAAAAAAGGGAAGAAAATATGATTTGAAGCAAATATCTCCCATACTGATTCAAGCTTTTAGATCTTGATCGCCATCAATAGACAGACCAATGCATAGAATTAATGTAACAATGAATTCGTACTTGTAATTCTTATAAAATACTTAATCCACTATTCCTCTTAAGAATGATTATATTTTCCATTGTGATTGTAGTCGATCAAAACCTAGCTGTAGAGCAATCATTAGATGATCAAAAATACATTTAAAAGGCCTAGTATCTTGTGATATCGTATGATTCAATTATCCTGTACTTGTTGTGTATTCTATCGAGCTGCTGAAGTACAAAATGAACTGTATACTTTATCGATGGTGACAGAAAAAGATACTATAAGAAAAATTCGAATTTTGATCGTTGCAATATATTATTATCTTTCGTACCCCATATCAGATACAGTTGCAGACAAGTCAGTAAAAATAAAATTGGTGTATGATAGAAAAATAATGTCAATGATTTCTGATAGTTCTATTATGATTATGATGAAAACATACAAAGAGAATGAGAATCTAAGACGCTCTATGCATTTAACTAGTATCATAACTAGTACAGATAGAATCTGTAGAAAAAGATAGATGATAAATCCAGTTGATTTGAGTGCTACCTTAGTATCTCAATTACAGTACCATAGATAACCCGAACGAAATATATAAACTTCATCGATAAGCCGATTCTTCAACTGACAGCTCCCGCTATTGTGTGAGTTGTATATAAAAGCTTGTGAAGACTGTATTGATACTTGACAGTGGTTCGGCAAGGTTTTGACGCTGGATAAAGCGTACTCTCGCTCAAAATGTTATATAAGACCGAATATAATGTGATTTATGTGAGTAAAATCAGTAGAAATGATTCTTTTTGATGATTTTTTTGCTGAATGATTG
The DNA here is from genome assembly GCA_905329745.1 of Rotaria sp. Silwood2. Lineage (NCBI taxonomy): Eukaryota > Metazoa > Rotifera > Eurotatoria > Philodinida > Philodinidae > Rotaria > Rotaria sp. Silwood2. Next base: position 49,875 of record CAJNSZ010000003.1, on the reverse strand, counting down.
TTGATCAATTGATAGAGAGCAGAAGAGATTACTCTAGGGCTATCGATTGATATGATATCAGCTCTCCCTTTTCTCTTTTCCTCTCTCTTTAATTTGTATTACATTGAAGGACTGGCTAAAGCATTTATTACTTCGAAAAAATTCCCATCCATTACATGACTTTGGAACATAGTACAGCTGACTTAGACTGCACTAGTAGTTTTGAATAATGTTTTCTATGAAGCAGAACAAAAGCAGATAATGCTGACGATGGATGTTAGATCCTCATATACGGCGTCAATAATCATCTCAAGTTTATGTCTTGATAAATCGTTGCACTTTTGCTGCTCATGTGAATAACTGCATATGTTGTTGATCAATGAATATTTATATCTTTTCTAATTTGTATCTGTTGCTTCTACTCATCTTTTATACATTTCATCAAATAGTCGCGTATCCGGTTCTCTCTTTCGGTACTATCTACTGCCTTTTTGTCTCTCTTTCTCACTCTTTGTAGCCCTCGTCTCTCCTTCTCGCTGATTGTCTTCATATCTTTTCCTTGCTTTCTTTTATTTCTCGCCATCTCCTTTGTTCTTTTTGTACCCACCCTTGCTGTCCTTGCATCTTTTTCTCTCATTTTTCATCATCACAATTCTATTTCTATACCTCGTTTTCGCTTGCTTTCTATTACTCTTTTTGCATTCTTACGTCTTCTCTGTCTTTCACATGTTCACATTACCTTCTTTCACTCCGTCCTCTATCGGTTTTCTGTTTTCGAGGCCAAGTTTATCTTCGCATTGTTTGCAGTATAGTGTTGTGTGAAACAGCTTGAATGACAGTTGTCGAGAAACAGAACATAATTTTAAATTAGAATCATTCGGAGTATGAGTGGTTGCAAACTAAAATACATTGAGATGTGCACGACAGCGGACCAATCTACCAATCTGATTTCTTTTTCTTTTGCATAACGACATGAATGAACCCATGAAAGACAAAAATTAACACTGTGCGGATCAGAACATTCATCGCACCGATGCTGTAGTAAGAACCGTTTCTTAACCTAAATATACACAATTCATAGACGAGCTAGTTTTCAGATAAGAATCTGCATTTCAATTAATAAGAAAATCATGCAGTGAAAAATACACAAAAATAAGAAATCTGTCACAAGCAGACTTATTTGAAATTTTCCATCAGGTGTGTCACCCATTCTCAATATCTAAGCAAAACATGTACGCAAATTTTACTAATGTCTATCGGAATCTTGATCATTCCTCTTAATTTTTATAAATTTTCATATAACTACTATAATAATGACTACAAACTGCACAAAACAATGTTTAACTAAGATGCCTAACGTATTCAAGTCCTAAACAGTACAGAATTGTTACTCTAAAGATACAATATCGCTTGCTCAAAGAACACCAGAATATTTTTATTCGAATTTGCCGTTAAGGAAACTTATCTACTCTTTCTAAAGAAATTGAAACTTCTTAGTGACCAGCACACTGCACTCGCTTTTATCTAGCACAAAAATTCACGTAAAGAATACAATCTTTGGCATGCACACTTGCCACAAGTGCGTCGTTTTGTTACTCAAACAGAACTTTATGAACTAGAATTCTCCAGAATTTCTAGTTGTTTTTGGAAATGTCCAATTCGAAAACCTGAACATTTCGATAGAGAATTCAATCCTCTCTCCATCACAACCAATTGAAGAGCCATCGTAAGTCCAAGAGCGAATATCAACAAGAAAAACTCGAATCCACTGCTGACTTTTCTTACCTAAAAAAGGAATAAGTACACAGTAATGATGATTTATCATTATTCGTGGATCACTAGAATAGATCATATTTTTCTTTTCAAATAATATTATTCATTTAGGACATATATTTCATGATGATATTTCTTTAATGTTTTTTCTTTTATTTTGATTAATTCTTGATTAAAAATATGAAAAAGAAAAAAGAAAGATATCAATGCTCAATGCCGAAACTATTTCTTGGAAATTTTTACAGAAGTCTTGTTATTTCATCTGTCAATTCTCAAAATCTATTTCAAAATAAAACAAATTCTTAACATTCAAAATTTCTTTTTTCAATATTCTTTCTCTTCTAATAACATGTGATTTAAGAGAGAATTAGTTCCATTCTTGTATGAGACGCTGATGAACACGGAGAAACTATCAAAAAATCNTGATTTATACTTACGCTTGCTGTAGAAAATTACTCAATGACCTTAAACTTCGGTTAAAATTTTAAGGTTAAAGAGAACAGCAAACAATGAAAAGAGTGTATAATTAAGCTACTAAAATGTACACTACTAATAATGAGATAATCTTTAATGAATAATAATGTATTTGGCTTCTATATTTCAGCTCGGAAAAAGCTGTACTGAGAAATATTTCTTTTAAATTCAGTCACATGCCTTTTGAAAATTTCGTATCAATGAGACAATACTAATATTTAGGTATTCGATTTCATACGATATTCGTACTCGTGAAAAACTTCTTGATCATGCTGTTCATTCATCACTAATGCATATTAAATGGTTATTTAATCTTGAATATCTTCTTCTTGAACATATACTTATATGTCATGAAAAACATATTCATCCATTAAATAAAACATATGAAAATTCTCCTATAATTACATTTGAACATGCAATAAATTCATCTTATTATAATATTGATCCATCATTTGTTTCCATAATGATAATAAATTATATAAAAATGTTTATTTTACGAAATTCTTATAATGATCAACAAGAATTTTCATTTATACAATTTGGTATAACATCACATATACGTTATTTATTAATTGAATTACCAACATATAATCATAATGATGACAAAGATTTAAATGATAATTGTTTTAAATGTCATCAATATTCATTAATAATAAATATATTATTTGATTTATTATTTGATTTAATTGAATATGATTTATGTGAAATAATATCTAAAACAAAATATCGTTCATCATTAATTGAAGATGATTATTTTACAAGATTTTTACAATCAAATATAACTAAAACTAATCCATATTATCGTATTAAATTAATTATTTATTTTATTGAATTAATTGGTATACATATGAATAAATGCCAAAATAAAAAACAATTTCAATTTAATCAAAATGAAAATAAATTATTTCATTCTGTGGAAGATTTTATTCGACATATTGTATCTCAAACAAATAAGTAAGAAAAGTTATTTTATAAAATTAAAAAACAAAAAAAGAATTTTTATATTTTATTATTTAGTTCAATCGACGAAAAAATTTCCATATGCTTTAATGTTATGGAATTATGTCTTTTATTTGTTAATGAAAAAGAAATTCGGATAAAACAAGTTAGTTAATAAATGACAGACGATCGAAGGATTATAGAAAAGATGTTTGTTCATTTTCGACTTGCGACGAGTTGTGCTCTTTTTAAATATGAACTGAGCAATATTGTTTTCGGTTTTGTTCGACACAGTAATAAAATAGTCTTTGAAAAGTTCGAAACAATTAGTTTGCAAGGAAAATTTTTGTATTTTCACTATTGAAATTCGACATTAATAGTTAGGATTTTTATTTATATACTAGTTTGTAGATCAGAAGCTACTTCACGGAATGCACTATTTTTTTTGCCTAATCAACAATCGTTTTACGTTGAAAAGAGCTCTTGAGAAAATACTTGTAGCCCTATTTAGGTAAAAGCTACAGTTTACGAGGGAACTTTGTATAGCTGTCCCTTTCCGATATCAATGATATTTTACCTATTGATATTTGACTAAGCTATTGATTTTTTAATGTTTATTTTCTAGAGATCTGAAGTTTTCTAAAAACTTGTTTTCTTGAGTATTAATCTTAAATCTTGCCTATCTAGAGAACTCAACTAGACTAGCTTTCATAACAAAAAATTCACAAGTTTTGAACAAAATTTTTTCGAGATATAAGTCTTTCAAAAATGCATGCTGTATACACTATCCATGAAAAAGGGTCTATATCTTGAAAATCTCATATCTGGAAGAAACTTTGTTCAGCACTTGTGAATTTTTTTATGCAACCTAATCTAATTGAGCTCTCTATATGGATAAAGTTTATGAGCAAAATTCGAAAATACAAGTTTTTCGAAAATCTGAAGTCTCTAGAAAATAGACATATTAGAAATGCCATAGGTAAGTCAAATCTCAATGAGAACTAAAATCTTTTTAAAATTTCTATTAGAACACTATGCAGTATGTATAGAAAAACAAACTATTGAAATCAGAAATGGACAGCTCAAGTGTTTCTCTCATTCTTTCAAAATCATATTCTGTAGAGATATGTCCGTCGTAGAAAATGATCGAGGTCAACAGTTTTCAGCATGTTCGGAAAAGATCTTATTTGGTAAACAGAAACTTGCTGACTCACCATTTAAAATTAATTTTCAAATCTTTCAAAATGTTCTTCTGTACTCTTGAACAAGAAGAGACACAACATTTCTAAGCCCATATTCAAATTCTAGTCACGACCTATAGTTTTTGACTTGTCTGAAATTCTTTCAACTTGGTCAAAATAAACAAACATATTCATCGGAAGCGTCGGTCTACATGTGGTATCCGAACAAATATTTTTGGACTTTTCGAAGATCATTTTACTACTCTTGAACAAAAACTGAAACAAAATGTCTAAGCTCATACTCGACAAGTGCACAAATTCATAGCTTTTGACTTGTCGGAAATATTTTCTAGCGAGTCAAAAATGAGTAAGCATTTTGTCTAAAAACTTCCCGATTATCTGTTATTTATTAAATAAAAACTAAAGATTTTTATTCATTTATTTTAGATGGCATTATTTTTATCAGAACTATGTCAAGATAATTCAAAATGTTTGAATGTGTTTCTATTTGACAATAATTTACTTCCTGATATTCGTTTATTATTAATAAATGAATTAGCTTCAAAAAAATTTAATTTAAAGTTTATTTCAATTAATTATATTAATGAATTTTTTCGACAAATTCAAGTAAAATAATTATTTTATATTGATATTTTTTGAAAATATTTTTTTTCTTTTAGAATATTTTAAGTTCATCAGAAGTGAGTAGAATAAATATTCAAGTAAAATTCTTTCTACAATAGAAGATTTTCGAGTCTGCATCATGTTCAAGCATGAGTGGAAGATCGTTGGCCTTCTATTGTGTTTCATTTATTTTCAAAATTTTTATTTAGAAGCTTTTTAAAAGCTCTGAAATGATTTTGACTTCAGTCTTTTTAGATTTTTAAGCTCAAAATCCTGAAAACTAGGCATATATTCATGGAAATATACTAATTAAAGTGTTAGTATTATGAGAAATTAGTTAGTTAAGGAGATGTGTTTAATCAGAAAACGTATTGGAACACACATTTGTAGTCGTTTATGTTCCATGTTTTACGCAGCTGTTCTTAAGATAGCATGTTTCTGCTTTCGTCAATAGACAGTTTCAACATTTATCTATCTCAACAGTAAGCTTCTCGACGAAATAGACGATCCTTCTTAAATAAACAAAGCATGAAACAGGTGACAAAACCTAAGTTTAGTAAGAAGGATAGTATTTTACTTCTACCATCTTAGTAATGTATTAACTTTGAGTTCGATAATTCGTAATAAAAAGTTAAGAAAAATTGAGTTTCTTTATTAAAAACATATAATGAAGATAATTTAGTGATCCTTTGTAATATTTTCTTTACGAAAAACTCTTTCCCAAGGTCATAAGACGTAATGAATATGATGCACATCCAAATCCATCATATATAAAGAAATCTGTTTCAATAGGAAACATTCAGTAAAATTCCATTGTCGATTATTTGAAAACAGCACTTCATCCTTGTACTTTAGTCTGAATATTCGAACATGTTATTCCTATAGCAATGCGGATTCCTAATTGGAAAAAAAATATATTTCTAAACTTAGACTTTGCAGCCTTTTCTATGAGCTAAATCCTTTATACTTGAGAATGCATTTCTTTTTGCAAAAAAAATGCAGATACGTTTTTTTTACGAAACAAACATAAAATAAATCTAAAATAAAGACTTTAAAGTGTATTCAACCATTCTCCTTTCCTATAAATTGTCCGTTCGTGAATAATTGTATTCATTCATGTGAGCTAATGACTAAGTTCATAGTACATTCTAATTTGAACAGATTGTATCAACATCAATTAAACTTCAATATATGTAGCTAATATAAATAACATTGAATAAGCATTGATTGCATGAAATTTTCGAAAATTAATGCAAGCTAATTTGGGCATAAAATCAACGTCCGGTTATGTGTGAAAGAAAAAAAAGTCTTGTTTTGCACGGTTCTAATACTACGTTAGTTTCTCGAGAAGGCTTGCCAAAATTTGAGACAATGGTCTAGATTGTAGAAAAGTTATCTAAAAGACATCCCGTTGATGACAATCAAGAAACTTTATCGTTTATTTTTATAATGTAAATCAAAAAAATTTATAATTGTTTAGATATATTTTCCTTAATTGTAAACATAGTCGAGTTAAACTTCTCAGAACTTTTTATTTGTTTAAGACCTACGAACAGTTCTGTCGGAGCCTGAATCAAGACTAATACTTTTTTTATTGAGTGCGATACTTTTCATGGTCGTGTAAAACATGCGCTGAATGTCATATTGCCATCGATCATGTGTTCTAAATAGATTTAGAGAAGATGGTCTTGGTCTCTGGATCCAAAACTTCTTGTCATACTCATATCTAGTGTAATTGTCCTGTAAAGAATAAGAGTTCGATACAAATAAATACTGATACGAAATACGCAGAGTTGTTAGTTTTGATATATCAATGCATTTTCTTTGTCAAGTCTTATCTTTTGTTGGTTTATTAAATAACAGCTAAGTACATTTAATGTCTCTTCAGTTTTTTTTCTCTTATTTTATCAGACCATCAATTATCAAATTAAAACTTACTTGTTAATAAAAATATGATTAATGTCAAGTTTTGCAATTGATTTTTCTTCTATTGTAGCCGATTAATGATTTTGTATTATTACTTCTGAGAAGTTTGTTTACAACTTATGCTGATTTGATTACTGGTATGCAGATATTCAGATAAAATTTGATGAAAAAAGTATATATTTTTTTTTTTTTTTTTGTAGAAATTAAAGTATTTCCTTTCATGTATACGAGTTTTGCTGGGCAAATAACAACGATATTACGAAATCAACTTGACTTAGTATTTATAAAATTAATAGAAGTTTCTTCTAATAATTCAACTTATTTCGAACAAATCAAACGAACACTAATATTCTATCGTCTACTAAAATGTAGATGGAATAAATTGTGACATATTTGTCTTTTTTTGTGTAGTCTTTTTTTTTCTCTTTTCTCATTTGTATTCTTGAGCGTAGTCAGATGTACATTTATTATTAAGAGTTTTTTCTTCCGGTGCTTTCGTGTTGTAAATTCTTTTCGGTTTATTCATTGTAAAAACCAGTGGATTTTTCTCTCTTCAAAGAACAAAAGAACGAAAACGATGAAAATGTTTGCGTATGAATATTTGATTAACATATCATCTGAATTAATCTGAGAATGAAGATAATATATATGTATCCAAAAAGAAGAAAGAAACATTTTTTCTATTTCTATTCATTAGATTGATAAAAAGAAAATATGGAAAATGATAATAATAATAATAACGATGAACGATTTGAATCATCCGTTGCAACATTGATCAATGATGAACAAATAGAAGGTAAAAAAGAAGAAAAAAAAGAAATATATTGAATTAATTATTATTTGAAATAAAAGAATTTGTCTTTTAACGCATGTGTGAAAGAGATTAAATTTTTTATATTAAGTTCAGAAAGGGATATTTTGGTTGTTAAAATACCGAAATGTCAAATGATCTTTTTTCTGTGGCATTTCTGATCTCTTCTGTTATTCGATCAAAATAACACATTACTTTCTATATAATTTAAGGAAATAATCTATCAAAATCGATGATTTACTAATGCTGGATCTTGTTCGATTCATTAATTACTTTTAAGTCGGGAGAAAACTATGTACATTATTGGGTAGATTCTCATGAACTATGAATACTTGGAGAAGAACTCAAGTCCTTTAGCTTATTGCTACGGAGATACTGCATTTGTAAGTCAATGCCATGGTCTCGCCCAGTTACTTTTGAGTTTCCACTGAAAGTATTCCATAGAGATAGGCCCTATTTAAGAATTGTTTATTGTGAAAGTTTTACATCTTTTCGTTGTTCCTGTCCTAAGATAGAGCTTTGGTAAAAGTATCTTTCACATCACTCATGTACACCAGCAGATTTGATATTCTTGTTTCAAGATAGGACCCAATCATGAGACCTAAATTTTTGACCATAAACTATTCTCAATAAGGTCTATATCTATGTAAAATTTCAACTCGAAATTCGACAATCAGTTTCAGTATTGTTCGCGGAGGAGACCATCGTATTGACTTGAAAACTACCGTTAAAATGCAATATCTTTACAGTAACAAGCTACAGGCCCAAACAATTTTTCACAGTATTCATAGCTCATTAAAATTGATAATTTAGCTAGAGAACTTCATTCGTTTCCCGTTCGAATAATCGCATTCCGATTGAGAACTTATTTTATATAATTTTCATTGATAAATTGATTCGTTTTTTTCTTCGTAGATACCATCACTAACGATGTTTCTCAAGTAATGAATGATCTCTTAACACAAATTGAAAATGAAATTTCTCCTAGTAGTTCATCAAAATTTACAAGTTTTGTTGTTGAAGATATTGTAAAAAAAATTCGTTTAACAGCATTAGCACACCAAAAATCATCAAGTACGGATGATATATCATCACCTTCACTTTCAAGTTCTATTGTTGATGTTCCATCAGTTCAATCAAGTCGTTCAATATCTCCGGCACAAACAATATATGATTCAAATCAACTGTTATTACCAGTTGATAAACGTGTTCTTGATGATATTGAACTATATTCACGTGAACTTGCGCAAGAATTTGTTACAACTGTTGAACAATTAACACTATCTTTACATAATATGTCAGCAACAAGTGTTTGTTGTTTACAAACATATCGTGATGCTGTTGGAGAAAAATTAAATGAAACTATTGAAACAAATATAAAAACAATTTATTCATTTATGGCACAAGCTGAACAATTAAGTGCACAATTGGCGCCAATTTATGAATTACAAAAAAAGATCATATATATAAAACAATTACTCGATATTTTATCACAATCTATTTAACCATTTTTTTTCTTCTCTTTTATTTTACGATTTATTTTCTTTTTATTTAAATTTAAATATATGTTCCACTGTAGATTTTATTTTTCTTGAAGATCAATCTATTTTAATATGAATAGTAAGTCAAAATTTAAAACATTAATTATTATTGATCTTGAAACAACTGGTTTAATATATGATGAACCTAAAATTACTGAATTAGCAATGATTGCTGTAAATATGTAAGTGTCAATACACGGTGAACCAAAAATGATTTGACGATAAGAAGAACGCTGAATATCTCGAACTGGTTTTTGTCAATCGAGCTGAGTTTTTTTTTCTCCACTGATAAACGACTCCTCAAAGCTTTTTCTCACAAGGAAATCACCGATTGATATTGTTTCGAACTAACATTATTAGCTTCAATAGAGAAATATATTACTGACCAGGAGTATGTCCTGCAAGTTCAGTAGCTCCTAAGAATACATATCTGAAATTTTTAACTTATGCAACACCTTAAAAATGTAAGCAAACGATATCAGTTCGGTCTCGTTCTCTTGAGTTGAAGAAAAATTGTGATAGCTCATCTCATTATGAGTTCTATAATTCAAGAACGGAAGAATCTTATGATCCGATCAATATATCATTATATAAAATATCTATAGCTTTTGAAAGCTTGAAAGAAATTCAATAAAATTTATAGTATAAATAGTCACATTGAAGCATCATTTAAATCTTCTCTTGTTCATTTATAAAACTCATAGTGAGAAGAACTATCGTACAATTCATCTGCAACTCAAACGAATGAAGTTAGGTTGGTCTCCATGACCTACATTTCTAATTTCAATACAAGTTCTTTATCATCGAGAAGAAGAAATCAGCTCGATTGACGAAAACCGACTGGAAATATTAATTTTTTTTTCATTTTCTAATTATTCATAGGCTACCTTGTAATTTTGTTTTTAAATTTTAGCGCAACATTGGAAGAAATGAAAGCAGATGAAGAATTACCTCGAGTACTGGTAAGTGACAATATGAATGTACTGAGAAATCTCGAAAACTAAAAATGTCGAAAGGAAAAATGTTGAAAAGTTTGAGCACGGCAAGGGTAAAATCTTCGTAAAGTTGATGTTGTGAAAATGGTTGAATAAAAATTGACCGACCTGGCAAATAATCAAAGACGACGAGGCGCAACTGTTAACAAAATTAATAGAATATGCAATAAAAAAGTTTCCCATAGAATATAGATAGAGATATATTAATCACTACTTCCTGTGGGACAAAAAAAGAACAGTTATAATGATTAGAAGTTAAACTAATAAAGTTTAATTATCAGGCTAATTGATCAAAGAAATGGCAAGAGTATACACAAGAATATCTAGTTTTATAAATACTGTGATGTATCATATTTTTAACACCCATTCATACTCTTGCTTGTTGTGATGCAAATGATGAAATCAATTTAAGACAATATTTAGAAGGTTTATCGTTTGTTGTTGCTAAGGATAAAACAAAAAAAATTAATAAAAAATGATTGATTGTCAGATATTTTTTGTTGAATTACTGTTTGTGTAAAATGATTAAAAATCTAGTTTCGTTCATTTTTCCTTTCCCCGGCCATATTAACTCTATCACAATGTTACTTTTACCGCCTTCAAACTGTTCGGCATATTTTCTTTCGATATTTTTACTTTTCGACATTCTTTTTTTCGTCATTAATCAGGCATTCCGAGAATATATTATTTAGTTTTATATGAATTCGTTGCTTTTCTAATTAGAATAAATTTGTTAAATTTTTTGATCCAGTAAAATTATTACGCGCTTCAGTAGCTGAATTGACCGGTAAGAATGAAGATTTGTTGTTCAACATTGATTGTTTTGTTTTTTTCTAGGTTTAAATAATCGTATGTTGATAGATTATGCACCATTTAATCGTGAAACAGTTATTGCAATGGAAGCTTTTTTAAGTGATTTTCAAAAACCAATGTGTTTTGTTGGTATGATTATATTTAATGAAGATTTGAACTCATCTTGAGTTAAAAGTTGTTGAATGTTCGATGTTTCGCAGTTCAATATTTTAGAATTTCTATTTTCTAGTAATTTGAAACTGGTTGGCATAGTGATCTATAAGTAAATAATGTAGTCAATTATGATTTAGCTTTTACAGCCAAAAATTGAATAATAGAATTAAAGAAAATTTTTCTTTCTTTATCTCGTTCAATATCTCTTAATTATTTGTTTTTCTTTCGACTTATTATGTATCATCTTTGAAAAGACTAACTATTTCTTGATAAGTAAATATAATTTTTTAATGCGTAGATTTTATTATTTTCTACTAATTAAGTTTTATGTAGCTTTTAGAACTATTCATATCAGATATATTTTTATAGAAAAATGGATTTATTTTCTTGTTTTTAGCTCACAATGGTAATTTATTTGATTTTCCTATTTTATTCAATGAAATTAAATCTGCATTATCCAGTCCTTCATTTTATGCTAATACTACTACTAATCATAATAATGGTCATAATGAATGCATTTCTGAAACGAATACAACCGATTCAAATGATAATATATCTCTAGCTTCTCTTACAACAAAAGATTCATCTATACAAACAATAACAACAAGTTATGATTATAATGAAACTTCATTACTATCTGTTGCATGTGCTGATTCACTTGTTTTCTTTCGAGAAATGCATCGATTACTTAATGATAAGGATATAGTTCAATATCCAATTGAAAATATTTCATCAGAATCTCCAGTCAGATTTAATCAAAATGACTGTCAGAATAACGTATCAGTTAATTCAAATGAATTAACATCAACTAATAATAATTCATCAGCTCGTCTTGGATATGTTGAAATACCGATTAAATATGTTCCTTCACAAGATCCAACACGACAACAATTATCAATGAAACTTAGTAAAATTTATGAACGAGAATTTATTCAAAAAACATCTAATTTAAAAGCTCATCGTGCTGAAGATGATTGTCTAATGCTTTTAGCTATTTTAAAACGTTATCTGCCCGATTGGCTTGAATGGATAGAATTAAATCATCAATCATTAAGTAAATTTTTCTCTTTACCGTTTACATCAACAAAACAAACATTACCAAAACTTACTGAAAATACAAAACGGCCGCTGAAATTTTAATTCAGACATTATTTTAAATTTTCTTTTGTGCTATAATTGTTATATTCTTTCGTTTTGCTTTTTCATTTTCTTTTTTTAAACAGTTTCTCTTGAGGCTATTCAATTAAAATAATAGAAAACAACTACACTAATTGAATCTTTGAATTACTCAATGTAAAAAAAGAAAAAAGGAAAAAGTGTTGTTGGCATAGAAGTAATAACATATTGTAGACATCGAGAAGAAAATACCGACGAACAGCTTTCCTTCTTTTCTTCAAGGGATTTTTTCTATTTCTCTATGTGTACATAATTACGCTACTCACAATCGTCGCAAGATTTTATTCTCTCTCGATTTTGCAGTCTGTCGCGTTTTATTGTATAGAGGTGTGTGTTTGGTGTAAGAAGAGATATGACGCTGTAAAAATCTGACTTCTTTACTTTACTTTTCTTTATTTTCTACTTAACGTTTGTTATTTTTCTGTTGGTCTAGCCACTCGTCTTCTTAGTAAAGATTATTATCTATGTATCTTTCAATTTCAGTTATTTACTACTAATATTTTAAAGCAATATCGCGCATATTAGTAAAATATTTTTTTATCGATAATGAATGTATTAATGGAAAATAATATATTATTAAAAACTGATTCATATAAAGTATCACATTATAAACAATATCCAAAAGAAACAACAGTTGTTTATGCTTATTTGGAAAGTCGTGGTGGTGAATATCCAGAACAAGTTTTTTTTGGTTTACAATATATATTGAAAAAGCATTTAACTGGAAAAGTTGTAACTAAAGAATATCTTGAACAAGCAATTCAATTTTGGAATCAACATTTTGGTTATGAACTTGTTGATCGAGAAATGTGGGAATATATTATTAAAACATATGATGGACATTTACCAATACGTATTAAAGCTATACCAGAAGGTACTGTTGTATCAACTGGAAATGTTTTAATGACTGTTGAAAATACAGATCCAAAATGTGCATCATTAACAACATATTTAGAAACAATTTTATTACAAATTTGGTATCCAATTACAGTTGCTACAAATTCAAGAGAAATTAAAAAAATTTTAGTTAATATATATACAAAAATTATTTCAAAAAAAAGAAAGCAAGAAAGATTTTTTATTTTATTTAGTTACGATCATTAAAACGAACAGGTGATCCAAATTTAATTAAAACACAATTACATGACTTTGGATTTCGTGGTGTATCATCCTATGAAACATCAGCAAGTCATATTTTAATTAAATAAAAATGTTTTTTTTTATTTACTGCATCGGCTTTTTTTTTGAAATATTTAGTTGGTGCATGTGCACATTTAACATCATTCTATGGCACCGATACTATATCGGGTTGTGTTTTAGCTCATAACTATTACTCAGCTAAAGAAATGGCTGCTTTTTCTATTCCGGCATCAGAACATTCAACAATGGTTAGTTGGACACGAGAAAAAGAATCTGAAGCCTATAAAAATATGTTAGGTTTGTTTAAATAACAAAAATAAAATATATTTCGACGATATAATTTCTTTTTTTTTTTGAAAATAGATATGTATCCAAAAGGTATCATTGCATGCGTGTCAGATTCATATGATATTTATAATGCATGTGAACATATTTGGGGTGAACAATTGCATGATAAAATTTTAGCCCGTGATGGAACATTAGTTATACGATCTGATTCCGGTAGGCATTCTGAAAAGAAAAAAAAAAGTTTTTCCATCAAACTTTCTTACGAATTGATTTGACTAAAATTTACATCCGTTATAAATTTGAAATTATACTCTTTGAAATTTTAATTAAGTTTATTAGCACGTAGAAAAATAATATTTGATTTTGAAGTTTGTCAAGAAAACTTATTTGTGCAATCTTGTTTATTTGCTAAGTATTAAATAGAAGTAAAAATAAAGAAATTTGTTAATAGCTTTTTTTTAGGAATGTGCAATGTTGGTGTGAATATCGAACAATGAGTTACCGATGCAAGATTCACTAGAACATTCACTGAAGCACTAATTATACTGATAGCGCATGCGGTGCAACTTTGATATACCAACTCTATGAAATGTATCCTTTCTGTAGTGATGTGTTTCCAATACTTCAGTGAACACTGCTCCCAATGTTTCACTGTGCACTAATTAAACTGATGGAGGAGCCTCTTTGACTATTTCTTTCCGATTTCAATGATTTCTTCGCCTATAGACATTTCATAGTGTTTTAATAAATACTTCAACACAAATTTCGGTTCCTGTTGATATTTGACCAAATTACAGCATGTTTACTATATCTATTTTCTAGAAGCCTCAGGTTTTCGGGAGAAATCCTATTTTGAAAATTTCAATCTGAAATCTTTGTGCATATAAAGAACTCAAATGAACTAGTTTTCATGAAAAAAATCGAGACTTTCAAGATATAGCTCCTTTTTCACAGATAGTGTATACAACATGGATTTTTTTTCAAAGCTTCGTATCTCGAAGAAATTTTGTTCAAAACTTGTGAATTTTTTTAACGAAGCTAGTCTAGTTGAGTTCTTTAATTGTATGTGCACAAAGTTTAAGATGAAAATTTGAAAATATGAATTTTTCGAAAACTTTGGACCTCTAGAAAATAGACATTACAAATTTGATATCTTAGTCAAGTACGAGTAGGAAGCCAAACCCTATTAGAATTTTTATTAGAACACTACGTGGTATTTATACGCAAAAAAAGACCCATTGGAATCGGCAGAAATCAATGAAAGAGATGCTTTCGTGAGTTAGTGATCACTAAACTGCAACTACACATCCCTATTTTTTACTGTTGTATTATTCATATGTCGATCCCTATAAAGACTCAACAGTAGATTTCTTGATTATTATAATCTGAAATTTACTGTTTATTGATTAGATAAAAATCTATTCTTACTTCTGACATTATTTAATACTAATTTTTATTTATTTACAGGTGATCCATTAGAAGTTCTCCTACGTTTATTAAATATATTATATGCTAAATTTGGTGGTGATGTTAATAAAAAAGGTTTTAAAGTTCTTAATAAACATGTTCGATTAATTCAAGGTGATGGCGTTAATATGAATTCAATCAAAAATATTGTTAATTTACTTGAAGAAAATAAATTTTCAACCGATAATATTGTATTTGGTAGCGGTGGTAAGTTCAGCTTTTTTTTTAAATTATTTTCAATGCAATTTTTCAATTATTTCTAGGTGCTCTGTTACAAAAGTTTGATCGTGATACAATGAGATTTGCAATGAAATGTTCTTATGTTGAAATAGCTGGTATAGGTGGTTTATCAGTTGCTAAAGATCCAATAACGGATAAAGGCAAACGTAATAAGCCTGGTCGACTTAAATTAGTTAAAGAAACTAATGATAGTTATCGAACATTAAGTAGTTTAGAACATAGTAATGAATATAAAACAGCTGAAGATCAACTTGTAACTGTTTTCGAAAATGGAAAACTTCTATGTGAATATTCATTTGATACAATACGTGCCAATTGTGATATTGATCTTGATCGTCTCGATTTTATGCATATTATGTAGGATAATTTCACTTAAAAACTTGACATTTTATAATTCTCAATGCTTATTTTCATTGG
Organism: Rotaria sp. Silwood2; assembly: GCA_905329745.1. Classification (NCBI taxonomy): domain Eukaryota; kingdom Metazoa; phylum Rotifera; class Eurotatoria; order Philodinida; family Philodinidae; genus Rotaria; species Rotaria sp. Silwood2. Next base: position 33,938 of record CAJNSZ010000003.1, on the reverse strand, counting down.
GCTCTGATTTCTTTTGTGTTTTTTTTACTCTAGAGGTTCATATTCATATGTTTTCTTTTATTTTCTATGTTGTCAGTATATAATTAAATAATAACGTGAATGAGACTTCAATAAAAAAGACTCACGTTAACAGGTTTTATTAGTTTCTTTCAGAAGTGTCTCTTATTCGGTAATTATGAGCGATTATAATCAAAATGAATTGGCTATTCAACGTTTTGTTGAATATATACAAATAAAAACAGTACAACCTGAACCAGATTATGATAGTGCTTTTAAATTTTTGAAAAAATATGCACAAGAACTTGGTTTAGAATATCGTTTAATTAAAATTGATGAAGGTCGACAAGCAGCTGTGTTAACTGTATATTAATTTTAGTTTTTCAATATTGAGAAAATTAAATATTTTTATTGGTGTGTTTTAGTGGTTATCATCATCAACAAATAAATCAATTTTACTTAATTCGCATATTGATGTTGTACCAGTTTTTGAAGAATGTTGGATAGTTCCACCATTTTCAGGTGAAATTCGAGATGGAAAAATATATGGACGCGGTACACAAGATATGAAATGGTAAATACGTTAAAAATAAAAAACTAAGCAAATATGATTTATTAATTGAATAATTATTTCTTTTAGTTTTTCAGAAGAACTTCTACCGAATTATATTTGTTCTTGATTTATCCATTAATGTTCTCAATGACAAGATGATGTTTATGACATCATGATAGACTGAATGTGTAGAAAGAAAACAAACGACAGATATCTTAACTCTTTTTCATTAGATATCAGGAATATGTTGAGAGTTAGAAGGTCGTGTTAACTTTCTCGCCATAGACTTTAGTATTGTTCTATATACGTTACAGTCTGTGAAACAGAGAACTTAAAAGAGAATCGAAATCTCTTGCTTTATACTTCAAGATTTCTTTTAGATTATAGTTGAAAAGAGTAATAATATTAAAATTGTGTTTCATTCTTGTTGAAAACTAATGTGTACTCAAACAGATAGAAAACTACACTTAGTTTCAAACGATCCTGCTGTTGAATTCTCTATAAAATTAAACAAAAACATTAGAACTAATCTTTAAAGTTGCCAAGAGAATCGAAGCACAGTGGACTTATTCAATATCTATTAGTTTCTAGAGAATATTTCCCAAACAATTCCCGATATTTTACGACTTTGTTTTGGACGGCGAAACATAATACAGAAAGTTTATTACGGCAATAGACAGTTTTTTTTTGTCATGATGTTCAATGACGAACATTTTCAAAGAGCATAATGATCCAGAAACGAGCTTGTTGACATTGAGTATCGGAATATTCTACTCTGGTTGTCTTTCATGAGATCTTTCCAATCCTTAAGGCAATTGATTCAAATAGATACTTATCACCAGGTTTTATAAAAAACAGCCAGTGCTTCTTAATATTGATATATAAAAGGAGTAAGTGGTTCTTACAAAACTCCAGACTTTCAACAAGGTCGATTGAAAACTTTAAAATACCAGTTTAAAAACATTTGTAATACACCGTTTGATACATATTTATCTCCTCGTTCTAAGGGTGAAAATTACCGCTGACTATCTTGTTTATATGAAAAGTTATTAAAAAAAATTGCGACTACTTTTAATATTAGATCTAATGTGCCCACATGATTTTCTAGAGAATTGAACAGCGAATCTTTTGAGGCTAAACAGTTGTCTATCTATAAATGTAACTAAAATGGAATGGAAAATATGGAGTGTGCCCTTATTTATTTATGCTGTATCATCCCGATATTACTTTCAAAAATATAAGATCAAACAAAGATGCTGCCAAATTCTTTTTCAATGTATTTTCGAATGAAATTCTCTAAGCAGAATGTGAAGATTAATGTTTCCTTCGATGAATGCCTATTATAGTTTTGGTGGATGATTTTTAATTCCCAATAAATTCGATTTGTCGTTTATTTTCTTCAAAAAATAAATTTTATTAATGATTTACAACTTTCTAGCTTAAAAACTACCATTTTGTTCAAAGAAATTTCTATGTTTTTCAGTGTTGGAATTCAATATTTGGAAGCGATTCGACGTCTTAAAACAGCTAAATATGAACCAAAACGAACAATTCATTGTTTATTTGTTCCTGATGAAGAAATCGGTGGCGAAAGAGGAATGAAAATGTTAACAACATTTGATGAATTTAAAAATTTAAATATTGGTTTTGTTCTTGATGAAGGTAAACTAAAAATAAAAAACTTTCAGCTTATCATTATTTGTTTTTTCTTAGGTCTTGCAAGTGAAACAGATGTCTTTCAAGTTTATTATGGCGATCGTAGTTGTATTTGGATTGAAGTAACCGTTAAAGGTAATACTGGTCATGGATCACGTCTTATTGAAAATACAGCTGCAGAAAAAGTTCAATTCATTGTTAATGAAATGTTAAAATATCGTGCTGATGAAAAAGAACGTTTAGAAAAAAGCCAAACAACAGATAAGCCACTTCAATTAGGTAACATAACAACGATTAATTTAACAAAAATGAATGGTGGTGTTCAAATCAATGTTGTACCTGATCAATATACATTAACTTTTGATTGTCGTATTGCTCCAAATAATTATGATTCATTTAGAAAATTTTTAAACGATCTTGTGCAACGAACACCAAAAGAAAATAATAATGAAATAAGAATTCATTATATACAAGATTCAGGTCCACTGTTACTTACTGATGTTGAGACACCATCATGGTGGCTTAATGCTTTCAAACAAGCATGTGAAGAAATGCAATGTAAAATGAATTGGACTATATTTCCGGCTGGAACTGATGCTAGATATTTACGTAATTGTGGTTATCCAGCAATTGGTTTTTCACCTATGATAAACACTCCTGTTCTTTTACATGATCATAATGAATATCTACATAAAGATGTTTTTCTTCGTGGCATTGAAATTTATATGAAATTAATTGAAAATCTTACAAGTGAACCAATAACAAATTAAAGAAATTAAATAAGATTTAAATCAATATAATCTGAATGATAGATAGAGAATGTGTGATATTATTTTTTGTTGATTCTCTTCATCTGCAATTAACTTTTCCTTTTCAATGTCAAGCAAAAAGAACTTCTTTTCTAGTTCAAACATCTATTTGATAGCATCAACAAATAAAAATAGTTTGACATTTTATGTGCTAAAATTTTTTTTTCCGTTTATTTGTTCTGTATTCATATGGGTTAGGGATGGAACAGTGGCAGTGATTACCGGTGCCATTGTACACTGATTCAGCGTTCAACTCTGACAGCGGTGTACTGATCTAGATCTGAACGTATAGAATGATAGTGAAGATGGTGACTGTATGATGAAAATACGACAATCTTCGATTCGTCTCCACTTCTTCGGTTGAGAGAGATCTATTTCAAGAAAATTGATTTATTTGTTAAAACACGACGAAAACATAAGAACTAACAATGAAGCCTCTTCGCTTTCTCTGTTTCGATGTCGATGAATTTTTGTCTATAAATAGGGCATAATTTTTCAATAAAAATTTCAACAGGAATTCGGTTCCTCTTGATATTTAACTGAGCTATTGAATTTTTCATATGTCTTTTTTCTAGCAACCGTAGGTCTTCGAAAACTCGTTTTTACGAGCTTTGATCTTAAAATTTGTGCGTATAGAGAAGTCAACTAGACTAACTTTGATAAAAAAAAGTCAGCAATTTTGAGCAAAGTCTCTTCGAGATATTAAGCTATCCAAGAAATAATGGTTGTATACACTATCTATAGAAAAGGGTCTATATCTTAAAAGTTTCATATTTTGAAGACTTTTTGTTCAAAACTTCTGAATTTTTTAATGAAAACTAGTGTAGTCGAGTTCTCTATTTGCACGAAATTTCAGATCGAAATTCGAAAACATGAATTTTTCGAAGACCTGGAGCTTCTAGAAAATATACATTTGTAAATATTCGGTAGCTTAGTCAAATATCAATGCAAACAAAAAATCCTTTTAGGATTTCTATTAGAATATTATGCAGTATCTATAGACAAAAGATCATTGAAGTCGCAAGGGAACAGCTGAAGAAGTTTTCTCGTAAGTTTTTTTTCGATCATGAAAATCGAACTCAGAACTTTCGATAAAAACTCCCTATGGATTCAGATTCCTGGATCCCGAAAATCTTTACTCTATTTTTGTTATATAATTCAGCTACTATCTTGAAGTGATCTTTCCGAGAGAAAACCTCGAAATCAATCCATGACCATCATAGCTTTATCATTCATTCAGCCTTCCTCGTTAGTCTATACGTACATGTTGAGACTATTGCAAAACTTTACGTAAGATCTGTGTGCCGACGTATGGTGTACGGTTACTGTTGCATTTTCAATATGGATTGTGAATCAGCTTTATTATTTCATACTATAGTTAGATTTCATTTAGAATAGAGTTTTTGATGTGAAAATATTATTTATCAAAAATTTCTTAATTTCAATTTTAGATCTTATCTATTTTTTTTTATTCTACTATTAGGCAGAAATGGTCGTAGCTATGTAAGTAAAAATATAGTTTCTCTAAATTGTCTTGTTCAGATAGAAATTTTGAACATTCAAGTCCTTTTTTCTTTTAGCAATATAATATATTTGAACTTTTTTTTTCATTTATTTATTTCTGTAGAGTTATTTCATTACCAAGTGGCTCATTCAAATCACCAGCTGAAGCAGCTGAATTTTATTTAGATAAGTTAGAAAAAGGTGGTGCAAAAAAGACTCGTCCATTTCAAGTTGATCTTGTCAGCTATACTCCATGTTCGTTATAAAATATTAAATTTTATATTCATTTTCTTTCCGTCTATTTGAATTAATTGTTGTTTTTTCAGTAATACCAAATTCTAAAATCGTTCATGTATTATCACATTCTGAATATCCGGCATCATCATTTGCTTATGCTGAACAATCCAATTGTCAAATGCTTGTTGCCGATAATACATTTATTGCATTAATGAATAAATTAAAAACATTACGTGCATTTGAAATACGTTTACAAAAAATGGAAGCAAGAGGTACACGATTAGAATATCAAGATTTTCTTATTAATCTTGGAACTGTCAATCAATCACAAACAACAAAAGGATTAATTCTTGAAGTAAATAAAACTAAAAAAGAGAAGAAAGAAAAACAATTAATCTCATATATGAATAATATTTCCTCAAATATCTTTTATTATATTGATCTATATATTTAGGTTGCTTATGTTCCAATGGATGAAACTCGTGATGGTTATTGTTTAATTCAAGAATTTTTACAATCATTTCTTAATATGCCAAAACAAACGATACAAAGATTAATAACAGAACAATTAAGTAATTGGTTACGATCACTTAAAGATAAAAAAGATTCAGAATATACACCATCTATAACTTTATTACAATATCTCGATATACTTCTTACTATGAGAAATAAACCCAATGAATAAAAATGTATATGTATTATAATTATTATTCATATTATTATTTCTATTAATTTTCTTTTTCTTTTCATTATTTGTATATGTATGTGAGAAATAGAAAATAAAGGAGTAACTAGACAAAAAAGAAACAACTTAAAATCACTGTGCACACAAAATATTTGATGTTTTGCTTTTTTTGTTGTTAAGAAATCTTGCTTACCAGAAGAATCGGCTTGAATGAAAAAGATAAATAGAAAAGATACACTTAATTAATGGAGAGCAATAGACTAATTTCGCACCCATACAAAAGGTTAAATTAGAAAAAGAAGAAAAATACGATAAAAGGCACCATTCGAGGAAACTAAATGGAAAGGAGGGTTCAATTGACAATTCACACAAAACAATCAAAGTGACTAAGAGAGAAAAAGAGAAAAGATTTTCATTTGCGCTATTACATAAAATAAAAGAGACCAAACAAACAAACAAAAAATGCATTCAAAACATAAATTGACATTAAATAAAATACCCATGACTATCATTTGATAATCAATGAAGCAGAATAAAAGATAAACTCATGCAAAACAAACAGAAAATAAAAATTTTTAGCAACAAACAACAACAAGCAGAAGAGAATAGATTTTGTGAGGAGATCAATTGCCAAAAGAAAAAAAAAACAAATTATTTTGTTTTCATACGATGTCAATAATAAGTGGAATGAAAAGAAGTACAAATAAACAACAACAAAAAAGAAAATAGACAACCAGAGAGGGATAAAATATCATCATCATCGCATATCTGAATGAAAACTTTTGACATTGAAATTATTTTTTCTTTATTGTATTCACAACTCTCTTAACCGTCGAGATTTATGCCGTGTTGAGTAACGTAATGATATTTCTGCACCAACTTCATCAATTGCTGTTAAAGCCTATTATATATATATATTTTTTTTTTTTAACTTCGACACAAATCCATAAAGAAGTTCTTGTTACTTACAGTATCAAGCATTTGACGTGTATGTGCAGCTGATATACAAAAACGTACACGAGCATCTAATAATTTTGTTGCTGGAAATCCAACAGTAACAACTGCAATACCACGTCGAAACATTTCTCGATTAAATCGTGTTACTCTTGCAGGCATATAAATTAACATTGGAACAACAGGTGAATTCTTATTACCATAAACAATAAAACCCATATCAACTAATTTTTGTCGAAAATAACGTGTATTATCAGCAAGTTGATAAATGCGTTTTTTTCCTTAAAAAAAGAAATTTAATCTTTAGTAGTTATTTGTTTTCTTCTACTAATATGCTTCTTTTTCTTTTTACCTTCTGGACCTTTAAGAAGACGAAGAGAAGATATGATTTGTTGTACTACTGGTGCTGACATACTTGAAGCATAAGTATGTGCATGAGAATTAATACGGATATAATCGATCAGAGACTACAAAGAAAGAAAGTATAAGAATATATTTTCGAAATATTTATAGACATAGTTTATCGGATTTTATGTATGAATTGTTTTAAAAAAAATGAATCGAGCTTTTTCTTTTTTTATGTATGATTGAATTATTTTCAAGAAAAATCAAATTAATAACTTTTGAAATTTATTATTTAACGCATAAAATTATTTATTAGTTATTCTAAGTTTATGTAGGATGAATAAGGAGTTAATGAATTCGACTATGTCACATTAAACAATGTAATCTATCTAATAAAGTTTTTCTCTACCTTTTTTCCTGCAATATAACCACCAGCTGAACCAAAACTTTTTGTAAATGTTCCCATTAAAATATCTACATCATTTGTATCAACACCAAAATAATCTACAATTCCACGACCATGTTTACCCATTGCACCAATTGAATGTGCTTCATCCATATATAAATAAGCTTTATATTTTCTTTTTAATTCAATTAATTCTGGTAAACGACATATTGAACCTTCCATACTATAAATAAAATAATAAATAGCTCTATTTCACGTACAAAAAAAAGAAAATAACTAAAATATTTATTCGATAGATTAAAACATAATACAGATTGTTTATATTTTACAGATTATGTCAGAAAAAGAAGCTATAAAGGTTTTATTTATTATTATGTTTTAGTTAAAGAAGTAACACATGCAAAAGCACACCTACCAAAGTGACTATCAATTCTTTTTTTTTTTCACTCACTATAAGAGGTCTTTCATGATCAATAATTTAGATCAAATCTTATGATTAACAAACCTATAGATTCCTTCAACAACAATAATAATTTTTTTCCATGGACGGTTTGTACGTGGATGGCCATAAACAATAGCTGCTCGTAATTTTTTTTCCAAATCCTTCATATCTATTACACAGAAAAAAGAACAAAATGATTAATATTAATTGTACTCAATAACTTACCATTATGCGCAAATGTTTGAATACTAGCACCTGATAAACGAATGCCTAAGATCAATGAAACATGGTTCATTTCATCACTTAAAATCAAGTCTCCCTGAAAAAGTAAAATAAGATAAGATTTTTAAAAAATGATCAATTTTTCTTTCACTACTTTAGATGCTAAAACTGGAAGATTAAGTGAATTTGTTGCAAAGCCCTAAAGAAATTAAACAAGAAAAAAAATTTCATTGTTAAATTTCTTTTTCTCTAAATGAAAGAAACAAACCATGCCAAATGCTATTGAGCTTTCAACATGAAGAAAATCAGCAAGAAGTTGTTCAAGTTCAACATGATATCGCTGTGTACCTTAAAGAAAAAAAAAACAAGAAAAACTCAACATTTATTCATATCAATTCGAAAAGTTAAAAATACATAACGTATGTAAAATTGCGTTAACATTGAATCACTGAGATCTTTTTGTCGCAAAGGTCATTAACACCCTCTAGCATACTTCCAAATGTCTTTATTATCTCTTTTTTTTACAACAACAAAGGCCAAATTATTTTTTCTTTTTTTGTAAAAATCAATATTGTTGATGTATTTTTCTTTTTTTCTATTATCATACTATATTTAGGTTAATTTCAAATGTCAATAATAAATCTTGAAGAACTGGATAACATCAACACTATTCACCTTTTATAAGTCAACAAACGTAAGAAAAATGATTAATTATACGAAAGAAAGCGATAAAGAGAACACTTCAAAATGCATCGTCATTAAAGAGAATAGAACAAAAATGAAAGTAAAGCATTAGCTATTATGAATCAATCTATTTCGTCTTTTTTTTGTGTGTGCAGCATTAAACATTTTCGCAAAGCAAATATACAAAGCCTCATACCTATTTCAGTTCTTGTATTACAGTTTGAGACACCAAATGTTTTAATTGAATTAATAGCATTTGTAGCACATGGACCTGTTTTTTCAGCGAAGCCTAAATAATTATATGAACCTAAATTGATTGCACTTATTGTTTTTCCAGTATATCTTTTATAATAACAAAATACAAAAAATTTATGAAAAAATGAAAAAATCCTTTTTTTTAAAATTACCTATATGTCCAATTATAATCATCTGAAACACGTTCAACTAATTCAAATTGTGCACCAGGCACACTTGCAATAGGTCGATTAAAAATATCACGAACACGTGTATACATATTTCGTGTATAAAAAGATTCATAACTTTGATATAGTGGTACAAAACCCTAATAGAAAACAAAAATTGAATAATTAATGAATTAAAAAAAAAACTAAATATACCAATGAAGCGTTTGGATCAACAGCACCACGTTTCTGTTCAATATTTGATTGTCGAAGAAAGTCTCTTAACCAACCAAATAAACAAAGTATAGCATAACTTAAATAGGTTAAAATGGCAGCATATAATGGTGTTTCTTCAAATTCTTCTTGTTGTAAATTTTCATCGTCATTATTATGCTCCATTCCAGTTTCATGAGTATTTTGTTTAAGATTTTCATTAATCTAGACGAGTAAAATTAATAATTAAAACAATTATTAATGAATACTATTTCTTATGATACTTACTGATGGAAAAACGGTATGTCCCATTCTTTCGTTTGAATGAAGTTTTGATGTTAAATGACGATGCTACAAAAAAAAAATAAGGGAACGATAATAAAATGTCGACAAGTATACATGTATATATATATATGATGATGGATCAATATCATCTTTTTATGTATGCTTGTGTCAATGATCAATATTTAGTCTATAGACAAAAGTAACAATAAAGAAAGCGATAGAAATGAAGATGGCAAATGGAGACTAGGACTGTAAAAAGAAAGATGTTTTTGTGTTTGAAAAAAAAGAGATGGTGCACAAAGATTGTTAACGAATGATGGTGATGATAATATTCTTGATAACTTACAACAGTTGTAGCATGGTCGGGCTGTGATGACGAAGCCACCATCGTTCTGAAATAAACAAAAAAAAAACATTGTGATGATTCATCTATAATAGCGAGATGTACCCATCCAAGAATCGGACCATATATATACAAATATAACTTTTGTCACTGCTCCCTGTTTTCTCTATCAACTCTTTATTACAAAGTGATGAAAGAAAACGAGCCTTGTAGAAAGAACTCAAAAAAAAAAATTGTCCTGTTCTTTTCTATGGTTTTATTATCAGGAGTTGTTTTATTTCGCTCTGTACTATTACTTGTCTTTAAAAAGAAAAACACATAGAGGAATGATAATGGCAAACATGATTCATCTAGGAAAAAAGAAGACACTATCTATATGATGTTTCAATAGAGGTCGTACGTGCACATGGATTCACAAATCTTTTTGATTAGTTTATACGTCGATCCATTTAAAATGAAAGAACATTTCTTTTTTCTTCTTTTTTGATTCATTCTCTTGATCGGTCATTCAGCAAACTCTGTCAATCGGTCATGCTTTGGGGTAAATATTTACAAAAAATAAAGAAACTTTTCGTTTTTTGTAATTTAATTTAAATTTAATTTATTATTTGATTAGATTCAACAATTATTAAAGAAGAATCATCAATGGTTCTTGATAATATGGATAATAATGAACAATTTCAATCCACAACAACAGATAAATCATTTATTGATCAATATCAAGCTGATTTACAATCAATGGTAGATTCATTTGTTACATCTGTTGATAGTCTATCATCAATACGACCATCAGCAATCAAACCACGTCGTATTATATCACCATTAAAATATCAACGTCCTATAACATCAACTTCATCATTAGTTACATTTGATCGTGATCCAGCAGCAACTGAAACAACTGAACATTTAACTGATGAACTTCGTTGGTTATTAATACAATATGGACCACATCAACCACGTGATGATGAAGATAATTTTTTAGCAAGTGCTAAATCAACAAATAATGGCAAAGGAAATGTACGTTTTCGTCCAAAATGGTTTGATGATCCACGGTTTTCTGATTGGCTTGAATATTCATTATCAACAGGTCGTGCTTATTGTTTTTATTGTCGTTTATTTGCTGAATCAAATCGTAATCGAGCTTTTTCACGGGATGGTATAGATTTGTAATATTTAAAAGAACTTGAGTATTGTTTTTTTTTTGTTTTGTTTAGGAATAAAAAATTGGCGTAAATGTTTAGGATCACGTGGTCAAAAAAAAAGACGTTCAACAGGAACATCACTAAAGTCTGATGAAGATTTAATTGTATGTCAAAGACGTGGTTTATTAGAATCGCATGGTATGTCTGAAGCTCATAAACAAGCTTATAATAAATATCTTGCATTTGTTGATCATATGCATTTCGATCCAGAACCAATTGAAAATATCAATGAAAGCAAACAATCTGGTAAATATTGATCCTAAAAAAAACTATATACTTCAGTATTGATATTGAGTTTCTTTAAAAAAAAATAACTTAAGTAAATATGTAACATAGTGAAATCGAGTGTAAATAGTTCGATCTACATAGAGAAGAAAAATATATTCGAGAAACTTGGTTTTATTATATTTAGTTAACGAGAAAAAATTTTTTGACAACGGGATGTTTTATCCAACCTATGAATTATTTATAATGGAACAAGAAAAATTTTGAAAAAAATTGCAATTTACGATGTTCTTATGTTGGCATGTAACATTGCATGTTTAACTTACTATTCAGTTGGTAGTAATGATAAAAGAAAAAGATAATCTATGTTTCCTTCCATGTGTTAATGTATTATATAAAATCTTCAACTCAGATAATATCAAGATGTCGAAATGTTTTTGTTTTTTGACTTATTGAAAATTTAGACAATAAAACAGTGATTATTTTTTCTGATATAGGAAATATTTTATGGATTCAAACAGCATTTGATTAGGCATCAGAGTCGATCGGGTCCCGATCTAAAAATGTTGTACTCGATGGATTCCACTCATCTGGGAAATACGTAACGTGCGTTGGGAATAGAATAAATCTACTGAAAAAAAATGTCTCGTACCTCGGGACGACTATCCCATTTTGATTAGAGAATTTCATTGATCGTATCAGACTACATTTCGATCGGATTCGAAAAAGTTTGATTAACCGGCCCAATCGGAAGATTTTAGACCCAACAGGTTCTACTAAGTATGTATCCAAACGCAATAACAGACTCATTGATTATGAACTATATCAATAAACTGTCGCGCCACATTTGTAGAAGAATGTTTGCCTTTGACAAGCAAACGGAGAATGGACTGCTTTATTCAATAAGAGATTGAAGGGAATCTGAAAAACAACGCCAACTCATTGACTTTGGGTTTTTTGATTAAATCTAATCAATTCGCTGAAGTTGTCTAGTATTATACCCATACTTCAATTTTCTACCGAAGAAAAAACAATATTGTGACGTATAGTTCCATAGATAAGGGCATTTTTTATTAAGACAAAGCGATCCAACTAGTTTGGGTACATGCCTATATCTGACAGTACATGATGTTTTTTCTTTGTTCGTTGACATCTTTCTCGTTAGTTCAATTTTAAATGGTTTCTATTAACGAAGTTCTCTCAATGAGATGTCAGAATAAATTTGTTTTCTCGTTAAATCTTCATACATATGATATTGATGATAGAAATTTAATATTACCAAGTCAGAATGATTTTCTAAAGAGTTTTATAAAAAGATAGAAACAATACGAACAAAACCATTTTTCTAGTCTGTAATTATTGATTTTTTTAATTTTGTTTTAGGTGATTCTATTTCTGAAAGTAAACTTTCAGGCAAAAACTAAACAAGATATTAATATGTAACTTGTAGTGTAAAATCTTTTTGTTTTGTAGACTCTTAGGTTTGTTAGAATTTATAATGTAAATTTCTCTTGAATGTTTTGTTTGTGTTTTGTTACTTGGAATCAATATGATAAAAGAAACAAATGATGAAATAATAGTTCGTTAATATTGTTTCAGCAATAAGTCAGATTTGTGTTTTTTTTGTTTGTTATTGTTGTTGTTTTTTTTGTGGTTGTTAATGAATATTATTTAAAAAAAAACTAAATTAATAAGCGCCTGATGTATCATTGCTTTTATCTATTTGAATGTGTATTCAAAAATTATTTCCTCGTTTGTTATTATCTAATATAATGATGAAACGAAAATTAATGACAAAACAGGAAAGATCAATAAGTGAAATAATTGCTTTACATGATCAGAATCTTGAATCTATTATTAATAAATCTGATTATGCGAAAAATTTATTATTACAATCATTATTTGATCGACAAATTCAAGAATATATTCATTTAAATTATGATATACCAATTGAAATCTACGATAAATATATGTATCGATTAAATTCATTGATTATTCATAATCCAAATGATTTTGATAAATATAAAAATTTATTAGACGGAAATCGTTTTATCTCTGAAATGGAATATAAGCGATTTTTATCATTTTTCTCGAATTTTGTATATTCAAAATGAAACAATGTTGATAAAATGTTTTGAAATGCAAAAGGAAAAAACAATCTTTTTTTTGGCATTTGATAATATGAAATCGAACAAAATACATGATACTAATGATCATCATATTATTATCAATCATGTATTTGCAATTTCATTGCTAACTATTCTTCATACTAATCAGATTTTTCGAAAAGATGATTCTCACCTCACACAGAAAAAAATTGAATTCTATGTTACATAAAATCAATAACTTCAGCTATAAGTAAATAAAGTACACTTTAATGTTTTTTAAATGGACGAAAATGAAATGTGATCATCTTCAACTGGACTTTGATTCTTTACAAAAGGTTATTTTGCTGAGCAAGTTCTTTTCCTATGAATTAGGTATGCACCAGTGCCAGTAACTGGGTCCCAGTCGGACTGGGTACTTAGTCATTTGATGTTTATTCCGCTAATCGATCAGTACTTTCCTCTTTTCTAAGGGTGTGGGGGTTGGTTTGATGTTGGTATGGGTGTCGTTATTGTCATTCTAACCATTCCCGCATCCAAACAACATCCACACCCATATCCATCCAAACAACACCCACACCCACCCACCCACATCTACACCCTAGCCATACCCACACCCTGAAGACATGAAATTCATTTATAGTATTCTAAATTATAACGATTGATATACAGAAATATATAATTAGTCAATGGGTTCAGTATCATAACTGATATCACTGCTTCAACAGCCTAAAAATCACTGTATGACAATATACTAGAAAAGAAAGTACTACTCGACTAATGGATTAAAGATCAAAGGACTCAGTACCCAGTCGGACTGGGTATTCAGTCTGACTGGGACCCAGTTCACCAGTCAGAACTGGGACTGGTGCATCCCTACTATGAATATATGCAATAATATTGGTTCTTTTACCTAGCACCTAATTAAACTTTACTAGCAATCAACTCTCAAATCTCATGACGAATAGGCCGAAGAATTTTAGCATGGACATTACACCAAAACCGATTTTTCAGATATTTGGTCATGTTGTACAGCGACACCTTTTGTCTTACAATTATCTTGAGATTTACAAAAAAGATTTGTAACATTTAATGGATTGTTTTCATCAACATTTAGTTTTTTCTTTCGCTTGTCGTTTAGCTCTATTATCCTTTTCCATACTACGTGTTAGAGAGGACATCTATCGTTTCAATAGCCTCTATCTCTATTATGTTCATACCTTTTCCAATATTCGGATTCGTCATCGATATATATGAATGACTTATATGTTCCATAAGCGGGAGGATTTGGTTCGAGGTGGGTGTGTGGTGGTGTTATTGCCACTGGAAACGGAGCGGCTATACCGCTATTATTTTGTCTTTGTTGTTTCTATTTTCAAAATCAAGGTGTGATAGATCCGAACACCACATTAAATCGTTTTCGAAGAAAAAAGTTCTATTTCAGTCTTTTTCTCTTCAGCACTTATCAAATACAAATTCTGCTGACAATAATTCGGATTCATCATATGAAAGTGATGGAACACAATATGTAAGGAAAGTTAGCAGCCAATTCGAGTATTTTCCACGACGATTCACCTGAGCGACTAAGCCACAACAGCAAACCAGTAAGCCACCTACAACTCGACGAGCTCTACCTAACTGTGTCATGAGATTCCGCGAAACTTCCACTTGAACGTCATAAAAACCATCACGATTCACCTGAGTGCTTAAGTCACTCCTGCATCATACGTCAATCGACGCAGAATTTCATGCTCTATCGAATGACATATAAATCATATCGACAAAAGTCTCTTATAACCGACTGGGTTTCTAGGAAACCTGAAAAAACGGTTTTTCGAAGTTATCGCCTGTGCCGACTCGCCCATAAGCTTAAGCCACCTTTGAAAACCACACCAATCGATGCAAAATCGCGAGTTCTATCGAATGATGTATGATTTGCAAAGCTCAACACCAATCAGACGGGATTTTCACCTAGGAAAACCTTTGGACCATAGAAAAAGTTGGGTTCTCCCTCACTAATTCCCATGACGATTCGTTCAGGTACATAAGCCGCCAAACAGTGTTATACAACTCGATGCAGTTTCACGCTGTATCGAATGGTGTATAGCTTGCATGTCTCAACACCAATCAAATGGGACTTTAACTTGTGAAAACCTTCGGAACCCAGGAGCAGTGGGGTTTCCTTCCTACTAATTTCCATAACGATTCGTTCAAGTACATAAGCCACTGGCGAGTCATATACCATTCAGTGCAGAATGTTACGCTCTATCGGATGGTATCGCTTGCATGGATCAACATTTAGTGTCTAAATCAAATCATATGTACAAAAACTCATTTTTGAATACTATCATCTCGATAAAAGGAGTATCTTGAGTTGGAAAGAATTAAAGGTCTGCGAAATGCAATTTTTGCTTAGCTGAAGAAAAAGCAATTTGTGAACAGTAAGAAACTATAGACTCTCATGCATCTTACCTTTCAGCTCTTTCCAAATATATTAGCACAAGTCACAAGAACTTCTACGTTCGCCTATCGGAGAGAATGGCATGACTTATCGTTTCAAAATAATGTTGGCGCTTTTGTGAGTCATCTGTTCGAAGATTTAAACAAAGTAAAATATCCTGGAAGCTTTCTGAGAAAGACGGTACATATTTATTTTTTCACGCTACAAGATATAGTTTCCCCAATTGATCCGGTAAAAACGCGCACACGAAAAATATACTTCAACAGTAACGAAACCAAAAACACTAAGACTCCAAATGACATGAACATTCCAGCTTCGACAGCAATACGGACACCAGAAGTCGGACTCCCTTGAAGATTTGACTTCAATACACAAAAAGCTTTCATCACTATAGAACTTCACTTGACTTCATGACTCTGAGTTCTACAGGATTCAAGACCTAATGATATTCACTAAATTCATGCCAATGCCTTGAGAGACATGAAGACTTAAAAACTTTAACTGACCTCATGACAGTAGCTTTGAGACGTATCAACACTCGAAGACGCAAGACTGACTATACGACTCTTGCTAAAAAAAAGCATAAAGTATCGATGACTAAGATGCATTTCGTGATTATAATTTTCAAATACAGGAAAACAACAGGACTAAGACTAACTTTTTCACTCAGTGTTTCAGAGGGAGACATGAAGACTATAGCAACAAGACTGAAAACACGACCCCAGTTTTACGAGACATGAAGACTTCAGAACTGGAACTAAATTAACGATATTCTATTTAGGGAACTTCCAGCTTGCAACAAGTTCACTGACTTCATGACGGTGAATTTGGAAAATGAGAAAACTTGAGAGATTTCACTAAGTTCATGTCTCTGTCTTTTCCAAGATTCAGCACTTTGACTGAAATCATGTCTAAGTTCCTGACGGACTAAAGGAACTTAGTACTACGACTGACAATATGATTCTGGAACCCACAGTCATATACACTTTTAGACTTTCACTACTTTCCTAGTACTCGCTTTAAAAGTCATGAATACTGAAGGACTTTGACGAAATTCATGAGTTTACATTAAGGAACCTTGAAAACTTTATGATTCCCACAGATTTCCACACGAAGACTATCTTCAAGACCATACATTTGAGAGACTTAACGACTATCACTGACGTCAAGACTCTATATTTAGGAGACTTTCAGAATTCAGATCCCTAGAACTATAACTAACTTTATGTCTTTGTCTGACTTCAACTGGGTGGAAAGAAAAGGTGCACTGCGGAACACATGAGGTTTCGTGCTACTTTGGCACACCTCTTAAGCTATCGTACAAATGGACGAAACGTTTTAAAGGTTTGGAAATGTATTACGTTTGCTGTGAAACCATTAGAGGTTTTCCAAATAGAAAAGCTATCGTTGTATATAGGGATGCACCAATTCCGATCCCAACCGATTCCGATCCGATTCTAGACTCGGAATCGTTGGAATCGGTTGGGATCGGAATCGGAATCGGTCAGAATCGGTTGGAATCGGAATCGGAATCGGTCAGAATCGGTTGGAATCGGAATCGGAATCGATCGGAATCGGTTGGAATCGGAATCGAAATCGGTCATTATTGGTGTGGAGTCGGCTTGCATTTCCTAGCATTGACCAAATATCTCTAAAACTAACTTAAAATTCATCGAATCTAATAAAAAAGTCATCAAGTAGCATCTGGATATATCTATAGCTATAGATATATCTAGATACTATTACATGACTTTTTTAAAATCAGATTTGATGAATTTTAAGTTAGTTATAGAGATATTTGATCAACCTTATATAATAGAAGACAATTTCGTATGAATTACAAAATAGCTCAAATTATTTCACAATAATTTCATACCAACTTGAGTAAATCTAAGATAAAACCCAACCAATTCCATGCTAGCTTTTATCAGTTTGAGTGAATTTCTACAAAATTTGATCAAGCGAAACAAATTTCTATTGAATTCATATTAGTTATAGTCTGTCTCTAGTAGTCCCAGATCAATTCTAATCAATTTGAGTCAATTAGAACCAATTTCATATTAGCTGCAAATGAAACCTTGCCAACTACAGGAAATACCAGGCAACTTCACATAATTTCTAGGTTTCTTAGATTGATTTTAGACCGATCCCGACCAAGCCCAGACCAATTCCAATCGATTCCGACCGATTCCAAGTCCAATCAATTCTGACCGATTCCGATTCCGATCCCAACCGATTCCGATTCCGATTCCGACCGATTCCGATTCCGATTCCAACCGATTCTGACCGATTCCGATTCCGATTCCGATTCCAACCGATTCTGACCGATTCCGATTCCGATTCCAACCGATTCTGACCGATTCCGATTCCGATTCAAACCGATTCCGACCGATTCTAGAATCGAAATCGACTCGGATCGGAATCGTTGCATCCCTAAATTCGTCCCAGATGAGATTCTGTTGGTGGAGAAACTTACGCGCTTAGATCTTTATGACAATCGAATTCGATATCTTCCGGAGAATATCGATAATTTAGCAGATTTAGCATATTTGGATTTGCGTAGGAATGAATTTAGTGAACATGAATTAGATCGCATTGGTGCTAAATTTAATGCTACAAGTCGAAATATTCAACTTTATTTATAAAGAAGTTTTTGAACATTTTCATCAATAAAATTCTCATATGATATTTATCAAGGGAGCTTCAGAGATGCTTTTTTGTGTATTGTTGAAATCATGTGTTTTCGTGAGACTAGAAACTAAACTGTATCGCAATTCTAGGAATTTGACATGCTTGATGTCTACGGCTGCTCATCGTATACATTGACACTTTATGTTCAACATACACAACTGGACATGCATTTCATGATCGGACAGTGCAAGTTTTGTGCTGTACATACCAATAGCCGCAATGTCAAATGCACAGTTGACAAAAGGATATAGATTCCAGAATTTACAAAAATATTTTCAACGTCGGTAGTAGTCAGTTATGATCTTGAACATTTACTAAGAATTAATAATAAATTATTCATTTCTGATCGTTTTTTTCAACTAAAACAATATGATTAATGGAAATGTTCACCGATCCAAATACATATTTCTGTCATATGATCTGACTTATCATATTCTATCTCATACGCTATATTCAGATTCCACACTTCATCTTTAAATTGATCAATAAAACCTTCATGAAACAATGATAAGAAATAATATATCGAAGTTAAAGCCTTTATTGATCGGAATAATGAATTTGTTTCTTTGTCCAATTTTCTCAGATTTCGAAATCTACTGATTAATTGATCAATCTTTCTCGGTATTGATATCTGCTTTTATTTTCATTTCATAGATCAATATATTATAATAGATCGAAAACTTTTTAACCTATTCATTCTTTAAAGAACGTCTTAATTGACAAGAAATACAAGAAAATGCCCTCTGTTTTTTTCTGAAATATATGCGTGATTCATAAGTTGTAATAATCCTTTGTTAAATGACTGATAACGGTCGTATCATTTATTTGGCAACCACTTACGACACAGCGGTACGTCATTACCTGTACACTTGGAAAACTTCAACTAAGTCTCATATTTGATTATCATAAAAGGCTGACAACAGCTACAAGGATCATTGTGCGTAATATTTCTTATCTAATGTCCGTGCCAGAATGAAAGAGGGGTGGATGTAAGCGCAATATCTTGATAACGGCAACACTTAGAGACCTGCAGCTTTTACCAATTGAAAGAGGACAAGTCGGGATATCTTTCTCCCCAATCATGTATAAGACGAAATCCTTTGAAAACTAAACATCTTCGAAAAGCATGCAAAAGAATGCATGAAAATGACCTGTCATCTTAGTAAAATTTTGATTTTGACCTTTGATTTAAATAGAGAGACTTGAAATCTATAATTAAAGATACAATGCAATTGGTTCTCTTATTACTTTATAAGGTTGAACAAAGGGAATCACGTATTTACATGTGCAAATAACAGTGAGTTTTGCTGGTTTTTTACTAAGTTTTCAGACTTTTTATCATAATAGCTTGATATTTCGATAAAAACTTAATGAAAAGTGAGAAAGCGTATTTTATTCTAAACTATAGATCTCAAGTCTCTCTATCTAAATCAAAGATAAGAATAAAAATTTTACTAAGATGGCAGGTCATTTTCATGCATTATTTTGCATATTTTTCGAAGATAAGTAGTTTTCAAAGGCTTTCGTCGTATGCACGATTGAGGGAAAAGATATTCCGATTTGTCCTTTTTCAAATAGTAAAAGTCGCAGGTCGCTAACAGTTGCCGTTATCGAGATATTGCGCTTACAATCACCCCTCTTTCATTCTGACACGGACATTAGGTCGTCTTAACCTTCTTATCTCTTGACCACCTTTACCCCCGTTTATTCCTCTTCTTATGAACATATATGTCAAACTTGAAACTTGAATTCAAGTATTCAATTATTGAAACTTGAATACTTGAATAGTTGAACTTCAAGTATTCAATAGTTGAATACTTGAATACTTGAAACAACTTTTCAATAATTGAATTAAAGTTTCAAGTTTGACACTACTGTTATTTCTCGTCTCTCAGCATAAGTGAAAGAAATATGCACTAGTCATCTCCATATGAGAATTGATCGAAATATAAATGAAAGAATCGATACTGATTGCTGTTCTATTTCTTTCATTCGTTAGTAGTAGTTCAAGATCAGACGTTGACTATTTGAGAATCAATAAGTACTTTTGCGATTCATCAGGAATGTTGAATGAGCGTGATCAACAGAAGTGTTACAAGATAAATATCTTTAATACAATGACGCTTTTATTGCACTAACTTTGCAGAAAAGTTTATTCAATGTAGGTCATATGAGGTAACTAGCAGTCTTTTATTTGACTTATTATCAGTGTCAATGCACAGGTGAAGATTTTCCAATGAGTGACACGTCACCAAACAACTTGCGAAAAGATCTTATTTTACTTACAAATGCTATCATAAGACCTCTTCTCTGTATCTGATCATGCGTTTATTCCGTTCTTTTCCATATTTATCTTTCTTGAGGAATTTTCGTCCATGGATATTTCTCATATGTTCATCATCCTCTACAGAGTTGTGCATTGACTGCAAACAAGTCTACGAGTGAGAGTTGAGTTTCACGGTGACTAATTTGATTCGGGCTATGCGAAAATTCGTATTTAGCTCTTTTTTGTATTTCATTCAATAAGCTTGCCGAGAGAAAAGAAAAGACTCATATCAGCTGTTGTGCTCCATAACGAGTTATCAACGTTGTCCTGCTGACAATGCATTGTAAATCAAGAGAATCTTGAAAAAAAATCAAATTTTGAATGATCTTATTTACTTTTTATCAAGTATATCATTTTGCTTTTTTTTCAAAGCTGGTATCTCGTTGAAAGACTATTGTTGAAATTGGGTGTGGATGTGGGTGTGGGGTGTGTGGGTGTGGGTGTGGGGTGTGGGTGTGGGTGTGAGTATGGGTGCTGATGTGGATGTCCCTTTAAGTAATACCCATTCACACTCACACCCACACCCACCCCACACGCACCCACACCCAACCCATCCACACCCACATCCACCACACCCACACCCACACCCAACACATCACGCCACTGGAATCTTATTCAAGAAAAAAAACTAGACTTCGAATTCAGTTTGTTCGACAACTATCCTTAACTCGCGAACTATTCTTACTGATTAGTCATATTCATTCTCTTTTCGACTATCGTTATTTGTTCTATATATTGAAATTCTTTCTCAATTTATGTAATTTTGTCGTGTCATCGAAGAAGGTTGACATCATTGTCAACATATTGTTGAAACATTTGTCACACTGGAGTGGACATATCTTATTTAAACAATAAATAACTAACCTCAAAAATAAACATCTCTTTACAGTCAAAATAACATATTGATTTTAATCGACTTGTCAATAACCTTATCTTGACACTGATTTATTTTAGTGGCAAATTTCGAGTTGAGTCATTTCACGTCGAAGATAGAAATAAAATCGATGAGAAAAAAAACTGAGTCTATTTCATTGAATGACATTCAATATGCACTTTACTACGACTTTCCACAATCATATGTTTATTTATCTATAAAATAATATGTTGAGAATGTTTGATTTCATAAATAGTAACAGTTGATAATGATACAATCGGCAAGAAATCCATATAATGTGTCTAGCTTAATTATGGAGAGTGATAGTTTTTGAGGAAAGAACATTTTACCTAAATGTTTCGATCGATGTTATGGATCGAAAAGTTCGATATGGAGCAGAGAACAAAATCGATCCATCAACAAAAATTGCACTTCTAAACATGACTCCTTGTCAAGAATTCTAAGGAATGAATTCTTCATCAATTATATTTTATATTATGTTGGTTTTATCAAGAAACATTGACATTATACAAAAGACAAATTATAAATAGGTTATCAATAAAACGTCATCGGATCATTATGTCGAACGAGCAAAACAATAGAAAGATAAATAGAGACGATTCTTATCGATTATCGATATAAGGCTATTGTAAAATGGTGATAAATTGCTGTTAGACTAATTATTAATAATAATATAGTCTTTTAGGATAAAGACACTTTTTACTAATCAGCTAATCTTGAAAGCAAAAATAAAATATATTCGTTTCCTATTCGATAGGATTGAATGATATTTGAGTTAGGTTATTCCTAATAAGAGATCTAACGAATCTCTAGTTGACGGGACGTAGTGCGTTTCTATTCATAAATGATTCTATCTAAAAGCCACGAATCATTCTATATAAACTGTTTAAATGGAAATATAATCAATCGGTCGAAATTAAAAAAAAAAGAAAAAATCAATAAAATTTTTTTTCCCAGAGTGAAAAATCTTAACTTTTCGATCGAATAACAAAGAACTAATGGCATGATAAATCAATGTTGAATCTTTTACAAATTTACCGTCTATTCGATCCTTGAGAGTCTTAAATAATTGTCTTAATTCGATGTTATTTTACTAATAATAGAATTCGTTTTTTTATGAATACTATATCAGCAAATGAACGAATAGAGCCTAATCAGTTAATCAATTCATATTTGTTATCAATATATTGTCTAACTAACAGTTACAACAAAATTACAGAAATCTTTTAGGAAAGAAAATAATTAAGTTTTCCAGTTTTGAACAGTAGAAAATGAGTTCATATAGCTAGGGTGAAAATAATCCGTTGATTTTCTAGATAATCAATAGTTGATTTAGCGAGATCTAGATAGAAAGACTCGAATTTTATCTTATTAAACAATCATCACACGATATATCGTTTATTTGTTACCTTATTATACCAATTGAAAATAGTTGGCGTAAATTTTTTAACGCTCATCTCATGTAACCATGTGTGACCCAAGGAATGACTGAATGAAACTGAGAGAATTTCAAGATTGGGTACATGTTCAATAATATCTTCAATAAAAGATCCAATAATCAGTTGTACGTGTAAATGACGAAGAGATATACATTTAGTAAAAGGTTGCTTATCAATTCCATTTGAATACATATGAGAAGATGATAAAAGACATTGATGTAATTGACAATCATCATCGTACTTCGATAAATCAATTCGAAGCGAAGTTAATTGACATTTAGAAGAGAAAAGTTGACGTATAAATTCTTGACACATAACCATCATTTTTTTCACTATGTTATATAAACAAATAATAAATATTTAGTATTTTTTCAATAAATCTAGATGAACTTTATTTGTTCTTCAGATTTCCTTCGCTAGAAAATTCTACATTAAAATCTAACAGATTTTTCTTTCCAATAAACTCGATTTTGTTAACAAGAAACTTTAAGTTTACCTTCATTAATATCATTGATAGAAGAGTGTTCTTGAGAGTGAAATATTGCAAAAGTATGTTCATCAAATGTCAAGACTAGTTCATCCAATTGATATTGAACAAGTAAAGACAAATTATTGATTAATACATCTGATAACTCACATCGACTAAGTATAAGTGATTTTAAATTAACAAAACGAATAAATTTATCTTGAATAATATATTCAGATATAAAATATAAAAAATTGATTTTGATCCATCAATATAAATTCGTTTTATAGAAGCAGACAGAGATGAATTCGATACTATTCAAGATATAATTGATCGAAATTTATTCAAAGATAAATCCATTTCATTAATTATAATTCCATCATTATTCATTGAATATTTGCTATTTATTTAATATATATTGATTTTGTTTTCTTTTTTAAGAACAAGAAGATTTAACAACATCATTAATGTTAAATATATGTTCACTTAAATTATTAGTTAAACAATGTTCATTTAATAAATATCATTATGATCGTATTAATCAATTAAAAACAAGTTTATTAAATTTAAGTTCATCACAATCATTATTTATATCATGTTTAATACCACATTCATCAATAACACGCTATGAATTATTAAATAATTTAACAAATCTTCAATTAAGTTTTGATACACTTCGTTCATCATATATTGAAACTCGTCTTTATTTAATAAAAGATACATGTCAATCATCAAAAATAATTCAATCAGAAGATCATTTATTACATTCATTTTTTCTTTTTCAATTAAATTCTATTGTTCGTTTATTAACTAAATCAATATTAATTAATAAAAATATAAAAATAAATAAACAAAAATTTTCATTTAAAAATTATTTTAAATTAGATTGGTCAAGATTTATAACAGCATTAAAAACAATTATTATTATTACTATTGGTTCAATATTTGTTATAATACCAAATATAGCAAATAAAATTGAACATGGTCATTGGATATTAATTGCACTTTGTATGACAGAAGGAGATACTGTCGGAGGTGCTTTTACAACTATTAAAATGAGATTAATGGGAACTTTATTTGGTATTTATTTATTTTTATTCTTCATATTAAAAAATACTTATTTATTTTTCTTTTCTATTGAAAATATAAGGTGCTATGTGGGCATATATTAGATATTTATCAGCTGGAAATGATCTATATAGAACAATAATAATGCTTTGTCCATGGATATTCTATTGTGGTTATATGAAATTATATCCTCAATGGGGTTATACTGTTATAGTAGCTGCATTAACACCAATTATTGTTAATTTAGGACGTTTACCATTTGGAGATTCTTTACCAGCAGGAAATTATGCACTTCTTAGAATTCAACAAAATGTCATTGGAATTAGTATTGCTCTTATTCTTGCTATTATTATTTTTCCACTTTTTGCTATTGATCTACTCAAAGAAAATATTTATAGTAATTATTTAAAGATTTCTTTTATTTATTTATTCCTTTATATTCAATAGACCTTACAATGAAAAAAGAAGTTTTTGATATATAGTTAAGAGAAGTTTTTAAACGAATTTGTCAAAAGAAAATTCTAAAGCGTTTCGCATTATTGAAGTCAACTGATGATTTTTTTAATTAACATATGAGGTTGTTCGGAAAACCCATTGCAATTCATTTATATGACATAATGGGATAACAACTGCTACATTTATTGAATGTATTAACTTTCGCTAGCCATCACACGTTGCTAACCATCATATCAACTATTTATTTCATTGAAAATGAACTCCAAATTAACATTATTGAAGCACTCTTCAACAGACATAATCACTTCCGTATAAATGCAATATCCGGAGAATAGGTAAGGTAGTACAATTTGACGAAGTGATAACGACTGTTGAGAACTAGTCAAGTAATATTCATTCGAAGTTCTTTTTCTAATGGTGGTGTCTAGCGAATGTTAATATATTCATTCAATCCAGCAGTCCTTGTCCTATTGATTCATATATATGAATTGCATGGACTTTTCGGATAACTTCAATATGTATATTCTTTTTTCTTTTTAGCAACATTAGAATTATGTCGGAATAATGTTGAATCAATGGTACATATATATAATAAAGTATTTCATCATGAAGATAATCAAGAAAATTTAATAGATTTTTCAACATTAGATGATATTAAATATTACATTGATAATCAACGACGTACTTTTCATAAATTAATAAGTATTCAACGAACATTAATTGGTTATGCATCAATTAAACCATCTTGTTGATGGCTTAATAATGGATTTTCAACTTCACGTTATAAAACAATTCTTCAACAACAAATTGATATTTATAAAATGTTATATCATATTAATTTATCTGTAAGTCTTCATTTAAAAAACAAGCAGAAGGAAAATTATTTAGTTTTTGTTTTTCTTTCATTTAAGTTATTACGAATAAATGAATGTTCAAATATGGATAAAAAACAAGTTGAAAATCTTCGCTTATTTGCATCAGATGGTTTATTTCTTCCTAATCAGAAACAAAATCTGATCAAATATATCATGGTTCAATTTATCATAGAAAACATTTAATTAAAAATGATTTAAATAAATGTGAAAAATGTTTAAATGAACTTCATCAAACTGTTGTTTATCTTCAAGAAGAACATCAACAATCAACAAATCAATTATTAAAATATTATTTTCAAAGATTTTTATCTGATGAAATACCAGAAAATTTTGTTCCATTTTTTAAAAATGATCAAGCTGATTCAATATTTATTGCTATACCAGCTATGTATTATTCAATAACACAACTTGTAAAAGTAGCTTTAGCTTTAGATACAACAATACATGATGTTTTTGAACTTGAAACAACTGATTTATATTGTCCTTTTTAATTTTATTTTATTATTAACTATTTGTTTTTTCTTGATGATTTAATCAATTTGTTTTCAATTATTAAGTTACATAGCTCTTTGATCTCTGCACACCTCTATGGGCATTTCTAGAATTGTCTCAGTCCATCTGATGAAAGCTTTATTTTTTTTTTTTTGTCAAAAAAGCAAATAGATCTATCTTTAATGTTGAAATATTAGATTAAATAGTTTCATTATAATTGTTTTTTATTCGAAAAAGAATCGATTTTATTCTAATCTTTTATCTTAATTTCGCAGAATAGAAACAGAACATTTATTCAATTTATTCACATTACTTATTTATACGTAAGAAAAACTTTAATATTAACTGCATTAAATGCAATCAAATTTTCTCAAGTTGAAAAGTTCTGAAATTCCTATAACTACAGTGACATAAAATTCCAGTGTTGAAAAACTTGACATTAAAAAGGTTTTCATGAAAAAAAAATAGGAAAGTCCTTTGTTTGATTTTGTTCTGAATGAGAGATACATTACTTATTGAAAAAACATACAAAAAATTTATTCAAAAATTTACATTTTTTATCTGTTGCTAAATGATTCTCTGAATATGTCATCAGAAACGTGAGTCTTTTATATTAAAAACAAAAAACTCTATTTTTATTGAATACATCAGATTGAATTTATTTTTCATATCAATACACATATCAATATTGATCATTTGTTTTAATTTTTTATTTATAAAATTTGATAGATAATACATGTGAATAGATGATAAGGATTATTATTTTAAAGAATTTATCTACTTTTGTTTTTTCGAACGAAATATAAATGAACAACAACGAAAACAAGATTGAAGTCCTATGAGTATATAAATAATAATTAAATAAATAAAAGTAAATTGATCTAATGTTTTATGACAATATGATCTAATATTAAATGGATAATGAATTTGATATTCTACACGAGATCGTATACAAAATGTCCAAATACTACCTATAATTAACCAAATTATAGAAAATATTTCTCCAGTAAATATAAAAAAACTTAAAATAAGAAAACTAATCATTGTCATTATTGAACTTTTATAAGAAATAAATATTGTTAATAATGACAAAAGAATTATCAGAATAATCGATCCAATGAAAGCAGATCCAGCAACAATTAAAAAAGACTTATACGAGGTTCAATTGGACAATAATATGGTCTACAATAACGGATATCAATAACAATCATACTTATTAGAATCCCAAACATGTTTAAAAAACTATTAAATCAAATATTGATGTTACTGTAACACAACCAACAATATAACAAACCCATTTATATGATGTTTCACTTTTCGAAGAATGAATTGGATGATTATATGAATTTTCTGATGTTAAAGTTAAAGGAATTCTTTGTTCCATAGGATTTCGTCTTTATATTTAACAACACATGAAATCAATGATTTTCTTTTTTTTCAGATAAAAGACTAAAAAACAAAGGGAAAAAAATTTGTCACCTTCAGGTTAAAATGAGTCTTTACTGACGAGGTCAAGAACAACACAGAACATTTTCTAGTCAATAGTTTTTATGAAAAGAGATAAGTTAAAGAATGAATTAAGTTTTGACAATATAAAAAGAACAGAGCAACGAAATTGAGTTTATTTCACAAAGGATGTTTCATAAGTTTCGGTCCCATTTTTATTTTGTTTTTTATTATTGTTGTATTGTAAGATAAAGAGGTAGAATCTGTATATTTTTGAAGAACAGCATCTAAGCTATCATCCAGTATGAATTGAGTTGAATTTACATGACCTCAAAAAAGTACTACATTGATACAGATATTGAAAAAAACTTGATCAAAATCATATTTTGAAATGTTACAGAATTTGGTTTGTTTGTCTTTAGTGGATCATATCTCTGTAAAAATACAAGCAAAGGGTCCAAAATTTTCAGTGTAAGCAGAGCTCATTTGAATCTACTATCTATAAAAAACTCATCTATTTTGATTCGGCTATAACAGAAATATCCTCGAAATAGTAAAAATTTTGAAACCTCAATAGTGAGCGTTAGAGAATCTGAAAAACCTGAAATTGGTAATGGTCGATATTTCAAGGATAACTCTGTTTTAGCAGAATCAAAATAAATCAGATTTTTATGAATAGTAGATCCAAATGAACTCTACTTACACTGAAAATTTGGACTCTTTACGTTTGTTTTCACAGAGATATGTCCCACTAAGGACAAATAAACCAATTATTCTGTAACATTTCAAAATATGATTTTGATCAAGTATTTCTAATATCTTTATCAATGGAATACTTTTTTGAGTTCATGCAAATTCAACGCAATTCATATTGAATGATAGCTTAGCTGCTGTTCTTCAAAAATATACAGATTCTACCTCTTTATCTTACAATACAAAAATAATAAAAAACAAAATAAAAGTGGGACCGAAACTTATGAAATACCCTTTATGTGGCAATAGACTAAAGGTCAAAATGTCATCACCTTTATCGTTGGTGCTATGAATCATACTGGTCCACGTTCGATATATTCTAGGCACGTAATGACATATGTCGTCATTTGTGTGATGTATGATGAACGTGCTGCCACAAGTACGTTAACTATATGGGAGAGGACATGACTAATTTTTAATTGGTCAGTATGAACAATGTCAATTGTTCGAAATGAATTTATGATGGAATAAAATAGAAACACAATAAAATATATATTAAATGTAATATCGAAAGATTGTTGCACACCAGTTTTCAGCATCACTTATAGTTTCTCTTATATTACCATTACTTTTTTTTCGATTATATATTTCTATCTTTGTTGTTGGTTGATGTGATTATTACTTATTATTTTGATTATATTCACTTTTTATTATACAATGACAACCAACAAAAGAAAAAAAATACAAAGCATTGATAGCTACGAGTTTGAAGCATTCGTACGAATTCATTTGCCAAAACATCTTGCTGATACATTACTAGTTGACGTTGGTATTACATCTTATAGTGGTTTTCTGCAATGTTATGATTTAAATGGTGAATTACTTGCAGCTCATGACTCTTTACATGAACAGAATCGTGAACTTTTATTTTCATACAATAATTCATTACCTGTACCATCACCCATTGGTTTAAAAAAAGCTGTTTTACGTGAGCTGCTGATTTTCCAAGAAGAATGTAAAAACAAGATGAACAATGGAAAAATTAATAGAACAAATTCAGGTACGGATAGAGACTATACATCAAAATGAGTGACATGCATATTGAACATTTTGAATCAAAAGTTTTTTAAAACATATTTCTAGAATTATTGTTTTCATAAAAGTCACTACTCATTTTATTTTCGAGAAATCACAATGATATTAGAATAAACTTTTTCAAAGCCTCTATGTCCAGTATTCTGCAATCATAAAGAAAATATTCGTTCTATTTTTATTAGTGTATTAAGATATTTTAAAAAGTCAATATTTATATTCTGACAGTATATTTGTTTAAAAATTTTCATTTATTTTATTCAAAGAACAAAGTAGTAGCAGTCAAGCGGAAAATGATCTTAATAATGTATCAAAACGATTAAAGACACATTATGATACATATCGAACAGTTGTGTGTAAAACTCGGGCCAATGATACGATCGAAGATGACAAGTTCAAATATAGAGAAGTATATCGCTTTTGTTATTTTTCATTATGCTTGTTATCTCAAATTTTATTCAACTTTCTAGAAACCAATCACAAATGAAGATAGTGCAACAGATTGGTCTTTTAATCAAGAAGAATTAGATCATGAAACAGCTTTTAATGATTGTAAAAATTTTGATGATTTTATTGTGAAAGAGGCAACCCATATTTATGTGACTCAACAGCGTATTCATCATTTTTTTTGTAAAAATATGTGTATCAAATCTGAAGGTAAACATCTACTTTATTTGTTTTAAAGATGCAACTAAGAGAGTTCTGCAGACTGTGGTCTATTGTTTTTAAATGATTTTCACTTGATGAAACTCCGTTATAATACCTTCTATATTATGAAAGAAATTTGTCAAATGTTTTTGTTTTAAAGTCAGACTCAGATGCTATTCTCACAAACAGTATCGATATTAGATCTTGAAATGATTAATAAATCGAGAATATTTTTACACAATATAATGGAAAATCAAATAAAGCACGAAATTACCACACAATGATTGAAGCCATCAACATAATCTCGTTAGTTCTTCAAGGCCTACTTCGTTAAAAATGATAGAGAACGAAACAAACAAAAGCTTGTATAGGTTAAAGTATATTTTTTACAGTAATTTGTTTCAACAATAAGTCTCTAATTCGATGATAAGAGAAATTTACAACGCTTTGATTCCTATATACTATCGTAATAGAAGCTCTCGTTTCGAAACCATATATCAAATACTTTACTGTAATAGAATCTGCACATAACTTAAATAATCGAGCATGTTTCGAATAACATTCGGACAATTACAGCAAACACCATTAAGACATATAATCATGATAGACTTTATTTATTCGTTTATGAGGTGATAAGCTATGTTGTACACCATAAATTGGGTAAAAATTTTCAAGACTTGAGAACATGATTTTAAAAAAAAGAAAACATCAGATTTCAAAATATAAGATATAATTTTTTTTCGAATTCCATAATGTTGTGTAGTCTACTGCTTCATCTTTGACTTCAATTCAGAAGTACGTTAAACTCTTTTTTCTTTAGAAACATTTGTTTTTCAGAATCAGATTAATAAAAAATAGAAAAATTAGGAAATCTACTAAATAATTATCCAAGTTGCTAATATAAAAACACCAAATATAACAAAACCTTAATTTTTCAAGGTCGAGTCGCATTTTTGTTTATCTAATGTCTTTTGATTACTCTAAAGACCTTAGTAGGATTCGTAAAACTCTAACTTTTCACATCTCTAAAAAGCTGCCTCTGTGTTCTAAACTATACGTGATGCATTATTTATCTATCGAGATTTTATCATTGGTATAAATAAAACTTTGCGAGTACATACCGTAATCTACAATAAAAGCAGAAGTACTGTGATAACGTGCATCAAAATTCACTCTTTCCTAATGAATATTCTCGTTTCTAACGAGAAATGTAAAAGTATATTTTGTCATGCAATTGATACAAACACAAAATAGTATACATTTTCAAGTTTTGATGAGCAAGACTTTTTTTTTTACACTACGCTAAAGATTTTCTTTTCTACATGCGCGAATTCTCTTAAATTATTCTATAAGACAAATAAATTGTTCTTTGTATAATTGTCGTATCGAGGTTATATTGGTCATCAACGTTGAACTTCAATTTGACATATACATGTCTTTCTTTTTGTAGATATACAAAAGTTTGTATTCTTAGTACAATCGAAACTTGAATGGCATGTAGAACAGTTATATGAATATACAATGAAAACTCGAATGATAAAAGCATTATTTGATCAATTTGTTGGTACATATAAAAATGCTCATTTCGAAAACCATGATAGCCTGAAGAAAAAAGTAGAATGGCTTGTTCATTTTATACATCAAACAAAATATGTAACTTTTTTTCATCTTTCTTCAGTTATACATATGACTTGACATATTTTTTCTTCTTATTTTTGTTGTAGAAGCCAAGTGGTTATAATAATTGATGGAACATTATTTTGTGCATATATATTTGTATATAAAATGATGGTGAAATAAAATTCATTTTTTTTTTGACTCTTTTGTGTATGCAACAAGTCACTTGAAGAAATAAATACATGATTTCTATGTCTAGTATATTCTTTTTTGCCTATAAAAATTTGAATATCTATCATATTAGTGTGGGAATTAGCTACCACTAATTGCCACTATGAAATGATCAAAGTGAAACTAGGTTTATTTTACTCTGAATAAAGCAATAAAAAGTTGCTATACTTACTTAGACGAATCTTGTCCTCTGATGATTGATTGGATTCCTTATATTCGTGATGATTCTGACCACCAGAACAATTCATCTGATTGCCGAAGTATTTATATCGTTTGGCTGTATAATCAATGAAAAATATTTGAGAAAGAAAAATGTTATGAATATAACTTATTTTCCATTAATGTGTACAATTTTTATCCATACTTTAACTTCATCGTATTATTATATGATGTACTTAATTGAAAATCTTTTAAAAACTTCAATTGTTTAGTTTATTCAAGGTTTATTTTCTATTTGTCTTATTGCTATATCCACCTTAATTTTTATCTTTGTATTCACTTCTTGTTAACTTAACATTATTATTGTTCTGATCACTAATGTCATTTAGTGTAATTTAGTCATTTCAGAAAACAAAAATTTTTTCACATGTTGAAGTAAAATAGTTTTTGCCATGAATAGTTAATTCTACTTTTATTTTTAGTTATCATTTGTCGGGGTATGAAATTGATAAAATTGTGCACATACTAACGCAAATGTTTTTTTTATCTAGAAGAAACCGCCATGAACCATCTACATCATTAGTGTTATAGAAAAAATTAGGAAAAACAATTTCTCTTGTATTGTTAGCTTTCCTGTTATTATAGATCGCATAAATTCTGTTATCATCTACATGTTTTTTGTTATGAATTATGTTTTTTTAGTATGATCTATGAAATATAGCTATTTGATTTATTTAAAAAAGGTGATAATACGATGCAAATATAGTTTGACCTGTCATGAACACACTTCATAGCTGTTATCGTTTTTATTCTCTATCATAATATTAACATAATCGCGTGTGAAAAAACGTAAAATGTATTAATCAAAATTTGTGTCATCTGAAATGTTCAACAGTCAAGTTATTAGTTAGTGATGAGAAGTTAAGTATTAATTAATGAAATTATTTAGACTTCTCAGAGTTAAACGCATATATGAATTCAATATATACTATATTATAAGCAACTCTTCAATGGATTTTGTTTTCATGTATTTATGAGGAGTCACTCAGCATAAAATTCCCAAAGAGAAGATAAAAAAAGGAACAAAACGAGTAAATAACATCGAAATCAATTAAATTTTACATGACACAAAGAGTAGTTTCGATTGAATATGACACAAGATTGTTTCTCTTAATACTCATATGTCTAATATCTACAGTGCACGATAAAATGCACAAGAGACATGCCGGCTTTCATGTCGCGAACATGTTTGAAACCATTCAGAAATCGTTACTATAGAACTTTATGAACACAATCATTAGAAAATGATTCATTATGAACAAATTTTAATAGCTAGGACTTTTAAAGTTGTCCACTATATTGAGATGTTCAGTATAAATAGATATCCATCATGTTCACCTTCGAAAGTCTCTGTAGTTTGGTACACGTTTATAATATGAAAAGATGAATCTATTAATAAGAAATGACATGATCTAAAAACATTTCATGTGTTAAAATTAGTATATCCGAAAAAATAGCGAGAAAAATCACCTTATAAAAAATTAATGCAGATTAATACGACTATTTTGAATGGTTTCAAACATGTTCGCGACATGAAAGCCGGCATGTCTCTTGTT